>VXBJ01007864.1:0-17614 GCA_013400055.1 Nycticryphes semicollaris
TTCAATCTTGACAGGCCCAGATAAGATTCATTGCTGGGATTTAGAACTTGAGACATCCATTCATATCCCAGTTCTCTCTATAATTTCCATGAATGGTTGAATGGTGGTGGAAAGTCCTCAGAAGTTATTTAGATGGTCTTAAATAATTGTCTTTGCAGATATCTCCCAATGGCAACTGACAGAGAACTGAAAAGTAAAAGTGTGGTCACTTGTGGTGAAGCTGGACTTAGGTATGATTTGAAGGAATGCAATTGGCAGAATAGGGAGGAACTAAACAAGGTGAATTGTTAATGTTACCATATTGTGAGCAGTAAGAAAGTATTTGCTCTTTCTTTATTTAAATATGGTTGCCATATAATCAGCTCCGTTACATACAGCACTGGGTTATATTACCTTGGCAGAAATCAAAACATGAAGTTTCACACAAAAAAATTCTTGTGGTATCAGGTTTGAGATACACTACCTCTTGAAGAGTTAAATTCCTTTAAGATTTAATTTAACCAGAACTTACCTGATAAACAGCTGCATCAAACATGTGCTGACAGGCAAGACTGACAGTCTTTAACTATTTTTATAGGGTTACCAGTACCAACTCCTCCAGCCATCAAAGGCCTCCCTCATCCTATGAAACCTGTTCTACTGTGCAAGAAATGGAACTGGAAGGGAAAATACACAGTGAAGTTGTCTATTGGCACATAAGGTGTAGGAACACTTAACAGGGCTAATATGCTCTGACTCATTTTGTGGTGCATGTGCATGTGTATTGGGATGGTCGTTCAAGTGTCTGTGCTTCAACTATGAGGTAAACGTGTGACCTGTGTGCTAGAGACGTAGCTTTGGGGAAAGGCAAAGAGAAATATCTGCTCTACTCTCCAGGTAGACGTGCTGCAAGTTTTATAATACATGAAATTATGGTAAATCGGAAGGCACGTTTTCACTAGTTTCTCAAGTCATCATCTGGGCAGGCTAAAATTCTCCCTTCATATGTTGCAGTCCTTGTGCTCTGCCATGCAGTTCTCAGGTCATCTTTTCTGTCTGTTTGCTTTTACATCAGAAAGTGAGGAAATCTCACTTGATTCGTCATGGATGATCATGTAATTTTCAAATACTAACCTGGTGCATTTGTGAAATACTCCCCCTGATTTAAATTCAAAAAGATATACACTGAGCGGAGATATGTATCTACCAGACATGGAAGAATTTATTACTATGGAAATAACAAAGATTAAAAAGTAGATTTAGTGAAGTGGACTTTTACTTGAGTGGCTTCACAGTGAAAGACTTGACATAAGTTTTTCCCATTTTGGGGTTTAGATCATGCAGTGCTTACTCGGGTCGACAGTAACGTATTTGCATTAATTGTTACAGAGTAGATGGTACTCAGAAATGTAATTTGGTAGAATTCTTTGCAAGTGAGATGATGATCCTTTCCCACACTTTGATTGTCACTTTATGGAATATATAAAATTGTGTGAGTTGAAATGTTTGTAGGGTTAACTTATGCAATCAGGATAAAAGATCAGTGTTAATGAATTCCTCTCCTTTGGAAATGTGACAGCATTTTGCTGTTTTCAGATAACAATTCTATTCTGTGTTAATGCAGCTTCTATTTTTATATATTACAGCTGTAATTCTCCTCAGAGGGTGGAGAAACTAAAATGCCCATGTCAGACCAATCCTTCACCATTCTGCTCACGCAGCTATCTGTGATATTAATTAATGCTATTTGCCAGTGTTTTCTTGTGACAGGGATCTTACTAGCAACACACTCGGTAATAACTATTTAGGCTTAAAAACATCCAGCTTTATTCTGGGTCTGAGATTTAAAGAGCCACCTGAGCTTGAATTTTGGCTTATTTGATACTACTACAATCAGACCCTGGTGGGGCAATTGTATTTTAATTGATCATCATTATTGGTAATAATAATGTATTTATGCAACTGTAAAGATCCAATTTGACTTTTAATGAGTCACAAATCAGGCAGTTATTATGCGCAATGTAGCCTCTGATCCTTGGACAGCTGCATTTTCTTTCAATACTGTGGAGAAAATATCTTAAGTTCTCTAATAAGCTTCCAGTTGTTTACTTGCAAAGTTTAGTGTTGGTTTTTTTTTTTTTTTTAATTTTCAAGAATACACTTTTAGATTTTGTTTATTCTATATCTAGCTATCCTCATCATAAAGACCCAGCAGTATGGTCATATTCTTTAAATAAATATTACTTATTTGCCTCAAGCTGCTAATATATTCCTGTCCTATTCATTTTAAGACAGGTTATTAGTGGCAACTGATGAGATATTCATGGAAGTAGTAAAAAATCTGAAGCAATAGTTTTTCCAAAAAGTAATGATACTTGACACTTGATTTCAACCAGAAATGAAAAATAAACAATGATAAAAAGGAAATTTGAAGTGATTTTAAAAAATATAACTACCATGAACAGTAAGTCTGAAAGAGATATTGAATATTCATACAGTCAATTGCAAAGGAATAAGGTATTCCCATACACCCAGGAGGATCACTACTACTTGAACCATACCATTTGAAGTTAATTTAACTCTTCTTTTAATCCACACTTGATTTTTCTGTGCAGACATATATTTTTAATGGAGACAAGGTTGGAGATACTAAAAAACACCACAGCTTCCCATATAAAAGTATCTCAGAGATTTTCAAATCACTGAAACTCTTTCACTTCCCATTTTTTATTAAAAAAAAAAAAAAGTTATGTTTTCTACATGTCTATGAGAAGATTGTATTTTACTGTAACAGCATTTTTTTAGTGGAGAAAATATATCTCATGACATCCTCTCTGAAAGCTTACTTATTGGCTCTAATTATCTGTGTGATTATAGCTGGGATGCATTCATCTTCACCTAAAAAAAATAAAAACAAAATAAAATAATAAAAAAGAAGACGGCTACACAGAAAAGGTAAACTTTGGATTCCCAGAAAGCTTCCTATTGGCTCTGCTCACTTTTCAACACAGGGGAAAGACATTGCCACCCCTTACCGCAGGCCTCTTAGGAACTCCATTAACAATGCTGCTTGAGCATGGCTGGGAAGGCGATAGGTGAGCGTCTCAGATGCCCAAGCCACTCTTCCCCTTTTGAAGGGTGCTCCACGCCACCGAGGTCTGCCTCTGGATTCCAGGCTGTCTTTTTCAAATCAGGCCTGTTGGGAGATATTTTTGCCACATAATTTCTAATGAACTCTGACAATGATTGATCAGTTCTGAGGCTCTGAATCTACACACAAAACTCACAAAGTGTCCTTCTTTTACAATAAAAAATTCAGGAATTAAAACAACTGTTTCATTTTATGAATATTTAAAACCAAAGCAGTTTCCCTTAGGTATACTTCTTGTTTGGTTTGTATCATGTCAAATGAGCAGAGATGGCTTGGTATTTAGAAAAAAGAAAAACTAAACTTCGCATTTCCATGTGCAAATGTGCAGAGCAATCCCTCTTTGGCACTTCAGCTAAGCTTCTACTTTTAAGTTTTATTGAGACTTAAACAATGTAGCCACATAAACAGAGTAATGCTAAACCTTCCTCAAACAAACAATTGGAAACAAACTCCTGGAAATAATGTAGGTTGTCATGGCTTCAGCCAAATTTACCAAAACCAGACTGACAGATGGCCCAAAAAGAATGGAGAGGAAGAGGATAAGGAGATTTATGAGTTTAGAATGAACTAAACTACTTTAATGAAGTATTAATAGTAAAATTAAAATAAAATGTAAGCAAAAAAAAGAATACGAAAATAATGAAATATATACAAAACCATGTCAAGCTCCTAAGATGATGATCACATCACTAGCAGGCATCAGGAAAAGTCCCAGACTGGACTCGGTGACCAACAGGAGCTGGACTCCAGATCTGGAGTCAGAAATGCTTGGATCGGGGTCAAAGGCAGGTGGACTGGGTCCTCATCAGACATTGGCCATTGAAGGAAGAGAGTTGAAGCTTTGATCCCTCAGCTTTTATACTGAGCATGATGTGAATGAGATGGAATACCCCAGTTGATCAGTTTTGGGTCACTTGTCCTGTCCGCTCCTCCCCACAGGTGTGACCCCTTTTTGCTTTTCTGCTTCCAACCCTCCAATGGGGCAAATAACAAAATTCCCTGCTCTTGGTTGTTCTAGCAATAAATATAAGCAAGGGCCTCTCTGCACATCATTCCTTGGTATAATCAGGTCTTATCACTGTGAGAGTGAACAGTTTTCTGAACAATATGCTGTTAATTTCAGAGTTTAGTTAGTCAAAAGAGGCCCAGCTAAAAAAGTAAAATTATAAAACAGAAAATTGCTTCATTTTACCCCAGACCAGGACATAGGTACGGCGAATGATGACTGAAAGAGTTAATGGTTTGTTGCTCTTCTGAGTGAGAATGATTAAATCAACATTGTGCCAGGCACTTCACATAGTTTCCCATAACTGTCAGAGTGGTCATCCAGGAGTACCTGTTTGTGACTACCAAGCTCTTCTGTCAACCTGAATACATGGCGATGCCTCTATGGATGTTCCATCTCACTCTCTGTCCTCTCTTTTTACACTACAAGCTCTTCAGACAAGTGACAACCTCTGATGATGCATACATAGAGAACCACATAACACAAGGTTAGTCCTGGCCTTTAACAATGTTCAAATATAAATACTAAACATATAGAAGGATTGGATGAGTTAGAGAAATGACATTAGGTCCATAGGATTTTTTTCCCCTTTCTGAGCTCATGTTTCAATATTAAGAAGGTTTATCTGACAGAATGATCTACAGGACAAGTAGGATCAATGTAACTTTCATCTTGACTAACTGTGACCAATATAACACATGGCAGAGGAAGGCAACTTATTTTTGCTTTACAGTTGAAGTAGAACAATGGATTGATATTTCAAAGTTTATTTTTTTTCTGGCAGAGCAAAATGTTAAAAAATGCAAGCCCTGAATTATTCCCATTCTAATAAATAAAAGTGAAGTGAAAAAAAAGTGATCAATTGCTTGCTTTGTTATTTGCTAAAGCATTATGTCATTTGCTAATGAAATAGGGAGTTTTGTGTAATTTATTGACCTAGGACAGGTCAGCAGAGAGGCAGCATCTGGTTGCTCAATGAAGTTTTGCATTTAACCCAATTTTCCACCTGGGTTGACTAGAAGATATGAATCTAAACTTGATAAATACCAACCACTGTTTCTGTGTCTTAGAAATTAATTTCCAAATTCCACTGTAAGACAGCACAGCAATTGAGAGCACACACAAGCAGCAAAAATAATATTGATTCAGTGCATTATACTGGCAGAATTAACACTCTCTTCTAACTGTTCTGCCTCAGATTTGAGAAACACGCAAATACAGGCTGATACAGTACCTGATTGCAGTAAGGGTGTTAGCCCTGCTAAATCCAGTTCAGGTAATTAAATTCCACCTGCCTAAATTAGCTTGTTGTTTTACTTCTTCACTTTCACTTAAACTGCAAAGTAAGATACTTCGTTGATATTTATTTGGCTTCTACACAATGTGTCTTTGTGGGTGTTTCAGCACCTCATTGCATGCTTTTTCTAAATAAAAGCATGGATAGAGCTTTGTCTACATGAATGTCTTCCTAAACTTATGATAATTATGATAAAGAAATCTTGGTTTATCCATTTGTCTAAACTTAATAATCCTTTTGAGGATGCAGGAAAAGCAAGAAAAGACAGTGATATGAGTTTCTCAGGAAAATACATGTTTCCTTCTTGACAGATGCAGAAAATAGGGAATTTGTGTTCATTTTTCTGTGTAAGGAATGCTGTAATACCTCCACTAACTACCTGGGGGCAGTTTTAGGATTCACAATTTAGGATTCAGGTGCTGGTTTGGTGCAAATGTAGAAAAGAAAGAAGGTTTTGATGCTGTCATTGAGCCAATTTCATCTGGACTGGTGGGGAAGAGTCTCATATTTCGAAGCCAAGGGAGAACAATTTTACTATCTCTTCCATAAGCACATCAATAAGAAAGGGATTTATCTTGTTATTATGTCTGGCTTCAGATACAAATATGCTTTAAAATTCTTCCTCTCAATTCCATTCTTAATAATTTATTATCATATATGAAGCAACCTAGGTCGCTTTTTATTAAAGTCTTATGAAATTGGTGAAAGGAACCATTTTGATGAAGAGTAAATTAAAAATATTGAATCTGAGAAAAATATTTTTTTTTGTGGATTGATAATTTAGTCTTTCAATATTTCAAATTCTATTCTTTCTGTTCCAAGTAGGAGTAGAATGCCTATTTTGGGATCATAGTCAATTTTATCAATGGAGAAAGGCAGGAACTGCAGAGATGGTATAATTTTGTCTCTGGAAATGGCTGTTCTTTGGCACCAATTATAGAGATACTAGCACAAGAGTATACTCCACATAGGTCAATATCTAGTGCCTGGCAGAAGGTATCCAAGTCCTCATCTGCAAGCACAAATTGTGTATATTTAAGTACCTCCATTTTAAAAAATGGCTTGTGTAAATCAGAGGAATTCTTCTGTACAATGTCAATGCAGTGTCTTTTGATTGAAGCTCTTTTCATGGAATAGTTTTGCTTTCAAAAATGATAACTGAACCCAGGATTTGGAACTGAAAAAAATAATTTCATACTCTAAAACAGGATTTAGGGAATTTTGGAGTATTTAAAACTGGATGGCAGTCACTTCTGGGAAGTTTCTTAGCCCTTGACCCTGTTCCTTGACCAAAATGTTAACTAGACATTTGCATTTCTACCTGCAGCAATGCTCAGAGCTGTTCCTTCCAATTTCAAATTCCTTTTGTGCTACTTAAACCCAGAAAAAGATCTTTAAATGTATTAGGCTTCCTGGTTTGCAAATTAAAACTCATGCTGAGTTCTTTGTAGATTTAAAGTCTATTATACAACAATGTGTAATTGTAATAACGGTTTTATTTTGTCTTTCCAAATAATGTTGCTGTCAGGTGTCATTGTTTAGGAATACTTCAAGATAAGGGTAATTATATGAACATTCTTTTTATTTCTATAATTTTAATGTGGTATTTCATTCTCCTTTATTTTTGCTACAGAGATGTGGAAAATACAAGACTTATTTTGAGGCTTGAAGTTTTGAGGTTGAGCAAAGTTGCAATAAACCTATTTTCTGTGGCTTCACATTTATTTACCAAAGCAATCAACTTTCTTATTGCTAGTAGATATTTTACAGTTGACATACTTAATCTCTGGACCTCTTAATTCCAACAAAATCATCTTTTCACATTATAAATTAGAATTGCAATAAATATGAAAACTAATTGGCCTGAAAGAGTGCATTAGGACTATACTATCGGGTCATTAATTGGTGTCTGAGTTTCTATAAATTCAAAAAACACTCTGCTGACTTGTAAATCATGTATGAATAAAAAATGGAACAGAGAATAGACTACTAAATAAAACTATCATGCACTCACCAAGCTGACATTTAAAGAATATGTCAACAATTTAAAAGCTTCCCTTATACCGATGATATATTTATTCCATCAGGACTGTCTTAGAATCTCACATTGCTGACACTTTTCTGATTATTCTAGCCCTCTGCAGGATAGAGCTTCCTGTTTATTATTTTAATCACTGTAGAGCAAAATAAGCTTGTTTGTTGCATATAAGAAAGACCTTCCATTTTATTATTAGCAGGTGTATTTTTTTTTCTTCCAGATTTGCAGTAGATATTTGATGGATTTTTGATTTTTGTGTATGTGTTCCAATAGAAATTAACACACTAATAGGATTAGGAGATTTTTATTTCTGAAATATTGAGTTTTATTTTTTTTCTTCTACACTTGAAATATTTGTCAAACAAGCTTACAAGGAGATAGGTAGGCTTTTTCTTATCATGTTGCATACTGTGTGAACTAAACAATTTATTTCTAGCCGTACTCCTTCCTTAAAGTTTATGCAGTCAGAAATCCATAGTGTCCTGCCTTTTTTGGACAATCTATCTAGTATGTTACAAAAATGCAAGATGAGTGTTCTAGATGTTTTACTATATCTTTTTTTTTTCCTCCTGAATTCCTTCTCCTCATTCTTTCATATTTTTCCTTCACCAAAAACTTTCTCATAATATTTTTAAAAATAAATCTGGAGTATTTTGTATTATTTTTATAAATCTGTACTGATTAATGAATTCAAATTGGACTATAGCATCTTCCAGTGTGTGCCAGTGGTCTTACAGGATTTTGCTCTTAAAAGCATACTTCTACTGGCTTTTACTAAAATTAAGGACATATTATGCTTGGTGGTAGTTTAAATCCTTTTGCCCATAAGCTACAATGCAAATAGTGGAAACAACCAGAGTAAGATCAAAAAAAGAGTTGAAATGAGATTTATAAGGCTATAAACCAGCTCAGTGGGTCTACCTCTGTGTGACTGGGCACAGGGATGCTCCCAGGCTTCTCTATCCGGACAGAAGGCAGAAACAATGGATGATAGAAATGCTATCATCCCTTTCTGCTCCTGAGTTTCTGTAGAAATAAAACCACTTGAAAGTAGGCGAGATGGTATTTCATAAAGTCTGGCAGATGCCCAGATGAGAAAATATGGTAGTAGGATGCTACAAAGTGCACTAGTTTAAAGGTACAAAGTGCAATTTAGGAGATTAACGAAGTGAAACTGGATACCACAACTGATTGACAGGGCTCTGGGTTCTCAAGGACATTGCTGATCATCTGTCTTTATTTTAGCCTCTAAACAGGCTGATTAAATGGTTGTCATTGGTCACAAATAGTAACTTAACAGATACCAGTTTTTATATTTATAAGCACTGGCCTCTGAAAGGCCCATTAAGCTCTTTTTCAAGTTATAAAGCAACAAATTTCCCTGTCATAACCATGCACAGAAAATTACTATTATTTTATCCAACTGTGATAGCACCAACAAGACAATAATAATTGGCATGAAAAATAGTATACACAGTCTTAGAGCTCAGTCTAAGGATAGGGATATGTCAGGTTTGTAGGAAAAAACATGGCACCAGTTCTTTTCTAAAACACATATTTGTTGTTCTTACTGACTTTCTACCCAGCACTACCTGTTTGTTAGTTATCTGAAACAGGTTCTTGAGGACAAGAGCAAGCTTTATGAAGTAAGTATTTATAAAGATTTGTAAAAGGTCTTGAGAGAGAAAACAAGAAATAGGCTTTTGTTTATTGTTGTGTTTTGGTTTTGTTTCTTTTTTTTTTTTTGGCAGAAGTAAACAAAATTGCAGAGTAAAGAAAAATCAGACAAGATTTTAGAGTAAGTTAAAAACAAGGGAAAATGTGCTTAATCCTTTAAAAATAATGTAGTTGTTGTAAACCCAAAAGGACTGACATTTGGTTAGCAAGCACTCATTGCTCTTTGTTGAGACAGTGTCACTCCATCAGTTTTTGATGGATAATCCAAGTAACTAATTTAATTTTCAAAGATGTAAATCTAGTAAAAGATTAGATGATTTTCTTGGGGTTTTTTTTATTTTTTTTTATTTTTTATTGTTATATTTTTAATCCCATGATTTCTTAAACCTCAATTTTATTCAACTGGAAAAGCCAGTTGGAAAATTCAACTGGAAATTCTTTCCTCTGGAGGAAAAATGCACCGATTCAGATCCTTCAGAGATTTGAATCTGTTCTTTCCTTAGAATCAAGTAGGTGAATACTGTTGACACTGACTTTTCCATAAAACCACCGATATTGCAAATAAGGGCAGAGTAGTTACACTTACGCTGGAAAGTAAATAAGAGAAGAGTTCATCTCTGGCTTTATAAAGTATATAAAAAATAAACAGGAAGAGAAATAGAAAGCAAAAGCCTTTAGATTCTTTAATAGTGCATATTAAACTGTGGAGTACTTTTCCTTAAATCTGAATCTGTTTTTCAGCTGCAAAATTCTGTAGAGTGGGGCAGGTCATCCATCATTGAAATGCTCATCAGACGTGAAACAATTAGAGAGTGAGTGCTGTCCCGAAATAATGAAGCACTGATTGTATGCATCTGTAGCTGAATAATGAAATATAAAAGGTAGAAACATTGGAAAATAAAAGTGGAAAATAAAAGAAAAAAGGAAAACTTTCCTTGTACAGCTCAAAGCTGTATTTTGATTTACAAGGAACTACTGTATGAAAGCAAAGGAAGTACCACATGTCATTGTAGCATTGCTCTCTTGACCTTCCTGTTACGGAGATGCTACTTTTCCCACATATTTTTTGTTATTGGCTCTGTGTATTGGTTCCACAATGCAAATCTGCAGTGACAACTTCGTGCACTCTGAGTTTGAGCATATAAATATAGAGATTCTTGCAGATTCAACAGTAGTGCAGTCAGTGCCGTGGAAACAAAATTTTTCTTCATCTTCTTTCAAATACGGTTGTACTCTGACACTTATAAAAGTAACCAAATAACTTCATGTTGAATTGCCTGGGGAACGGAGGACACTGCCTGTGACAGCTACCAGCACTGCCTCTTTCTCTCCTTAAGTCTCCTGCACTCTCTGTCTTCCCCTGATTATTTTTGTTCTCAATAGATTTTAGGGGTTTGTTTGTTTTTTTTTAAATCAGATATCCCACTATCATATGGACCTTCCAGGACCAAAGACTTAGAAATAAATACCTCCTTCTAGAATCAAAGTAGTTCAGAGACTTTTAATATTAATAAGAAAAGATCCTACTAAAAATGTCAACATCTGGTCAGCCAACACAACTGATTGGGCCAGATATTTTAAAGAAACTGAGATAAGAATAGGGGGAAATATTTATTTGAGGAGGGGAAGATGTAGCAGCTAGTTTTAAAATTAAGTAAGGATGAAAGTTACCTGCTAAAACTCAGAATTACTGACTTAAGAAAAAGTCTATGAGTAAACAGACTGAAAGATCAGTTTCATGGGATAAAAGGTGCTGGCTGCACTGATTTCAATTTATGGTCTCCTGATGTAAGCACAAGTTCGTTGCATATTTCTGTGTTCCCTGCACAATGCTTAATGTAACATGTTGGAGCTTAATTATTTATGAATAAAAACATAAATACCAACACGGTTTTGATCCCGTTTAAAATGAATCAGCTTAGCAGCAAATGTCCTTGCTTTCCTACCATGCCTAGTGAGGTCAACAATCACTGAATGACTGGTCCTTTGTGGAAACCTGTTCTGACCACCCACCTGTGATTCCATTACAGGAAAAGACATTCTCTTCCATGGGAATAAACAGATGAAATTAAACGTGCAGCATCATGAGCAGATGCTTCCATATTTGATCTCTCATTAGGAAACGTGACTGTGTCTGACCTATCACAGAACTTCCGAATATGAGTCCCTCCACTCTTCCACATATCTTTGGGAGCGTATCAATTTATAAATGTGGATTAAGAAAAGGGGGATTTTTTTTTTCTTCATTTGAGGGGGAAAAAAAAAGAAAAAAAAGAAAAGAGAAAAGAGCTTTCATTGTTGTGAATTCTGAGTGACAATAAAGCTTACATGGAATGACACTTGCTCCAGATGCACAGAGTTTTATTAAGGAATATAAATGCCTATCTAAGTTTGTAGATGAAATTTGCAGGGTCTTGGCACTGATACTAGAAAAGGTCTCAGATTTTCTTTGTTTGCTTATTTATTATGAGGTGTTATAGAAACATTTTTTTCTTGGGTTCTGGCAGCTTTGCCCTCAGTCACACCTTCTGCCAGCTGCTAAGAACCTTGTTGCTGTTGGAAGGATTTACTTACTTAGCTCTCTGCTGGGTGGATACTAATGTACATTAGTGTGTTCTCTACATAAAATAAAAGTACATAATTAAAGCAGTTTAGGATTAAGCCGTTGATGTCATTAACACTTCTCATTTACATTGCAGTTCTATACCGCTTCAAGTCTTCATTGATACCTTGCTGGTTGCCTTTTTCATAAGAAGATTGGTTGGGCTTTTGGCCATTGACCAAAAGTTTGAACTGAAGGTGGCTGGCACTGCTCTTGCTGATCACTGTGGGAATCAGGATCCAAGAATTTTGAATGCAGTGTATGGCTTTTCTGCTGACCAGTTCCATCCCTTATTTGTACATCTTTTTCCTCTGCTGTAGAAAGCAGGTTGTTAACACTGTCATATCTCAAAGAGGCAATGAAGTGACAGGTCATTCAGACATATACAAGAAAGATGTTATAAATGCTGGCTTGATTATTCTTATCCTAATGTTCTGTGGAAGAGAAAGAATGTTCTGTTCGCTAGCCCTCTGCTCTGTCTCTCTCTGAGAGACTAATTAAATCGCTTGTAACTATAGTGACCTGAAAGCTCTGAGGAAGAGAATGAAGTGGGACATTATTGAGCATTAGCTTGCTTTTCACGTGCTTCATTTGGGAAAAAGGTTCACACTACCCATCCCTTACTAGAGTTTAGAGGTAACATGCCATATGTTCATCACCTGACTAGATAAGGTTCGAACCATAGATCTGGGGTTCAGTCTGCTCAGTAAGTACACCTATCAGTTGGGAACTTTATTCATTGTGAAGTGATCAGGAACACCAGTCAATAGGGAGGCTACTTTGTCCTTTCCTCTTGTCGTATATTTTTTGGTTGCTTGTTTGTTTTTCTTCCTTCAAGTCTGCCATGAAGACATTTATTTCAGAAATATATAAGCTTAAAGAGAAAGACTAATTTATTTACATTTCCAAAGTAGAAAGTAACTTAAAAATTATTTATTTGAACAAAATCTAGGTTTCTCATTTGAGGGGCTTCTGCTTGTTTCTGTAAGCAGACCAGTTTAATTCCTAAAACCAATGAGGAGGACATGGCAGTAACTTTTGCAAGAAACCTCAGGAATCATACCCACCAATTCATCCTGGAGCAACCCACCTACCATTTTGATTTGCAAGATGTTTTGATTCTTGTAGGAGTATGTGTACTACTTTGAAGTTAGTTTTTGTCATCTGAAAGTGCTTCTATGGGCTGTTTCTGTTCAAAACTTCCTGTAGAACTCACACTCAGACTCTTCTAAGATGCCGGTGCTTCCATATACTTAGACAAAATGACAATGTCTAGTTCAATTAGGGCCATTTAAATGGTGTTTGAAAAAAGTAATTTAGATGTCATTTCTGGTTTAAGACACCTGTAAGCTGATAATTGCTGGAATTGGGGATGATACATGCGGTGAAAGTTTACACAGCTTGTTACTTTTTCAGAAGCACTTGCTACTAATAGCTGATGAAGGAGAAACAGCTAACCTGGAATGACCAATAGTTTGACTTGTTGATAATTTTTTTCAAGTTTTTACTGTTTGGAATGGTGTTAGAATCTTACCCTTACTATGAATGCAAGTGATCATTACTTCCCCTCCTGCCCTCTTCTTCAGTTAAATGTTTGACAGCAACATTCTTTCAATGTCTTTTAAACAGATTTTTAAAAAGTATTTATTCTAATTGTGTATGGGAATTATTCAAAGCTGTGTCAGGAGAGGTTCAGACTGACATTAGGAAACAATTTACTGATTTGTCAGGTCAAATTCTGGGAGAGGATTCCTAAAGAGGTGGTTAATGTCCCATGCCTGTCAGTGATTAAGTGGCATTTGGGTAGTGTCCTTAATAACATGTTATTGGCCAGCCCNCTTTTTCCCTTCAGATTGAGTATTGGGATATATGTGAACAAATACAAAAGCAAAACATATCAGGATAGTATTTCTGAGCAGTATTAGTTGCCATTTCAAGTGCTTTTCAACCATTTTGAAAGAGAATGTTCTGCTTCTGAAATGACGCATTTCCAGGTAAAATAGCTTCTGTCTTTTTTTCAGTCTGAGTTTATGTGTTGATGACTAGAATGTTAATGCAATAATTTACAGTTGCATTATCTTTATGGTTTTATATTATAATAACTTAATGGATCAGAAATGCATTACAGATGGACAGATAAATACTGCCTGTGAAAATTAGAGAGAAGGGAAGTGGAATGTCTTTTAGTAGAGAACGTACTGCACTGAAAGCAGATTGGTGATGAATATTAATATAAGTAATGGAAGTTTTTACCCGTATTTCTTTCCATATTGCTTGTTTCACACATGACTTTGCAAAGCCACATGTTAGGTAAAGGCAGTATGATAGCTGTGAGTGAAAATACAAAGGGTACTTTTCACTCATTATTAGTTCACACAGAAACATTTATTGGTTCCTTTTTTTCTTATGTTCAGACAGACTGCATGATTATCCCTTCTTTTTTCTGTCTTCCTCCCACCCCCTTCCCCACCCAAAGTGTGTCACTGGATCTTTAGATTCTGCCAAGACATTTACAGGGTACAAGGTTGATTTAACACCCACTCTGCCAGGATGTTAAGACAGGACAGGGACTGTTATTAGTTCTTGGAAGTGCCATGCCAGGGAGAAAAGTAAGGGGATATGAGAAAGGAAATGTCATAAAAGGTTTGAATAGGCTAAACCATGGTAGAAGATTAAAGGGAAAAAATACTTAATAGCTCTGTTGCAGTCACAACTACAAATCTCAGACACATGATGAGGTAGTGAACTTGTCAGGTTCTTTATACAGAGATGTATCTGAAGACAATCTTTAGACAGGCTGGTAGATGAAGAAAGGCCCAGTAGTTAAAAATGTACACAAAATTACAAATATAATAGAAAGTATATGTGATAAGAAAGACAGGAAATATTTGATTTGTGATAGTCTACAAATCAAATAGAAAAGAGAAGGTAGGTTTCCTGGATTTTTCTAGCATTCTGCTAGTTTATTAATTGTAATGTATAGAACAATCTCTACATTTATTGCCATTGACTCATGATTTCCTGGAAATTCAAGACATCCTCAAAATTCTAAGCATATTTCATTATATTTATGCCAACAGCAAAATCAAATAGTTGCACAATATATTCACCTTGAAATTTCTTTATAATAAATATCACACAGGAATTGCCATACAGTTTCCTTGAGAAGTTTATGAAATTCCCACTGATACTGATTTTAGCATTAAATTATAGTCTTTAATGATCATCTATTGACTTTAAAATCTTTTAGATTGTTTGGTCATTGAAGAAGAATAAATAGCTTTTAGGAGATTACTTCATTGATTTATGAAGAAGGATGGGTCATGTAAAAAAAAGATATCCTGTGCGATGGTATTCTTAGCTACATGTTGTTTGAATAATTTCTGATACTTCCTCTCACAGAAGAGCAATACATACTGAGATTGGGATAGTATTCACACAAATGTTTTTAGTTTATCAATGGGAAAAAAAAAAGTTATCTTAATACTCTGGAGCTTAGTTGTACTTTAAGATAATCTTAAAATTTCTGTTAGAAAGGTTTTTGCAAATTTTCTGTTAGACAGAACAGTTCTCCTATTTGTATACACAAGTATTTTAAGAATTGGAGGAATAAGAAGTTAGGAAAACAATGTCAAGTGAATTTCATCACAGAAGTAGTATCTTCTAGGAGAATGGGTAATTATAATAAGAGTTGTCTTTCCATTTGCAGGTTTCAGCAATTAGTACTATGGCAAAAGAAAATTCACATGTAAACTGAGGGTCTGAGGAACATGTCATGCTGCAAAAAGCATTAAGAAATGGTCTTCAGGGATTTTGGATTAAATACTTTGTCAACTACCTTGTAACAAGTAAATGTGGCAAAGTTGTGCTCTTTCCAACAGTGGTACAAGTTCTGATTTAGCCCCGAGGCACAGAGGAAAAATCAGCTCTCAGACTTTATTCCAGGAGGTTACTGTGCAAACCAGGGTGCAAAGATCATTAACAAGGACAGCAAGTGGCTAATTGGGTTCCTGAGCTTCCAGACACTGAGCAGAGATGAGGAATCAGCTGAGATTTTGAAATGGAGCACAAAATGAGAAACAACTGCTTTGGGGCTTGAGGGTCTAGATTAGGTCTTCTGTAGAAAGCCCATGCCCTGTTCTTGATACTGAGAAAAAATAAATATTATAAAGAGAACAAACAAAGGTCCTAGAAACCAGTTTGTTGGGGTTTTTTTGCAACTTTTCTAATCCAGAGAACTATGCCTTAAAAGGGACAAGTTTCACCTTCTTACCAAAGGGAGGTAAGATCCTTACAAATATTAGAAGAACCTCACATTTATAGGGAAGCTTTACATAGGTTTAGAATTTGTTTTATAGTAGTTTCTGGATTGTATATAGTTGCATGATGTAATTTGCTAGCAGCAACATTATTCATTTAAATATATAGTGACAAAACTATTTGTAAATAACAAGATATCTTTCCTGCTACTGAAAGCATATAATATTCTCTCTGATGTTCAAACAGCAGGAGAAACTGAACCAAATTTTACAAAAGACAACTATAAAGTATCAGGATAAGTAAACACCTTCCATGGAGGTTTTTTATCATCTTAATCATAAAAGCACTCTGATAGTTTACTCTTTTATATGAAGACAGTCTTTTGCAGGTACAGGGTGTTTTCAGTGGAACAGCAGTTGAACAAGAGCAGTGTTTTGGGGAGTGTTGGATGTTGTTGCACAAGCACATCCTTGCACACACACACACTTTCCTTAAAAATACGACATACGGAATTGCAGTTCAGTAGAAACAGCAAAGTGGATCTCTTCATTACAAATGACAGCCACAATGAATGGAAACATTGGTTTTCTGGGGCCCTATCTGGGTGCTGCCAGCAGTTGATGAACAAATTGACTCTTCTCACCTCTAGTGTTGGGAGGAAGGAAGAGCACAGGAGCAAAAGGGCTTGGTGGAAGGGACAGTTGAGACCCAAAGCAAGTGGTTCTGATCACTTGCAGTTTTCTGATGACTCCAGAAAATTGTTATTTAGTTCCTTCATGGTTACAAAGAAAATCAGCTATTCGTTGTGATAGTTTTTATAGATAATTATAGGCATAGTCCTAAGGGGGCTTTGTTTGGGTTTTTGTTTGTTTGTTTGGGTTTTTTTACACTGATCATTTAGAGTTTCATTGCTAAGTCATATCACATTTTCTATTTCAGTAGGTGATAAAAGAAAAAGTACAGAACATAGAAAAAAAATAAGAATTACCTATATGCAAGGATTGGCTCTTCCTGGGCAAAATTTGTTAATATCATTTGTATGATACTAAGACCTAACTTGTCTTGGTGCTTATGCAAACTACTTGAAATTCACGTCAATAAATAATCCATTTCTGATGTTAAACAAAACTGTTGGAAATCTCACTCTGTGTTGGTTGACTGGAACAAGGAATTTAGGGGTGGGATTAATTTAATCTGTTTGTTGTTTATAAAATATATCTATCTGCAGCTGAGCTGTCTGTTTAGGCTTCCACTATGGTCAATGTAGTCTAATCAATTCAGTCAATGGAGATTAATGTGATTAATTTGGACAAATATGTTTACTTTAGGGTGACATAAATTTCTCAGACCTCAATTCTGTTGAGTTTATTGACTAATCCTCCACTGACTTGAAAAAGAAACTCAGAGTAATTTGGTCAGATGTCTCTACATTGAAGAAATCCATGGGTAGTTAAATGAACCCTAGAGTTTGTGATGCTTATAATCACAGGGCTCATCGTCTTTAACAGGCAGATATTCTGAAATACAGAGTTAATATTTTTTCTTTTGAATTGTGTTAGTTCTGGTATTGTGAATAACTGGTAGCAGGCAAAAAAAAAAAAAAA
>VXBJ01007864.1:17675-31060 GCA_013400055.1 Nycticryphes semicollaris
AAAAAAAAAGAAAAGTGTCTTAGTGCCTTCATAACAAACCTTGAGGGTATAAACGTCTTATCATTTACAGAAACATACAGTGCCCATACAGAATTCTTCAGAAGTACTTAACCTTGACTTATACATAAATTGAACACTTCTTGGAATACAAAATATCAGAAGTTTCACAACAGGCTGCTTCTGCCTACTTCTAACAGGCATTGCTGGCTCATATCAAGGAAAATATGAATGGCTGTGAGCAGTCTGTGCTTAGTAGAAGAGGGAAATAAGCTTTTGCCAGGGTTATATTCTTAAGACAAAACCTGCCCCTGGTCCTGTAATTTCCTGGGACAAATGAAGTCACAAAAAGATCCTTTTCATGTCTTTTTTCTGTTATTTTTTTCATCTCACTTTATGACCTCTGGCTTTATAAGAAACATTTGGTTGTGCTGCATTGTTTTTATTTCTCTCTTCTTATTATATGTCAGCTATCTCTGTTTCCACTTGAAGACTCTCACTCTCCTTAACTTCTCCTCGTATGGAAATCATCCTGCAACTTTAATCATGTGAAATAACTACACATATCTCTGCCACTTCTATCCTACAAAAGCTTTTCAAATACACTTCCTAGCAATAAACTGGAGAATAAGTATTTATTTAGGAAGTGATTCTACATTTTGTAGTGGATGGTCCACCTCATGGTAAAGAACATCGACTTGGTTGGTCACAGATTTCCAAGTTTGTTTTGTCTGTGCAGGATCTGATATTGGCCCCTTGAGGCTCAGGCTCCTATAAACACATATGCACAAATTGCTTTCCCAGCTCCCCTCCTGTGAGACTCTGCTGTCATAGATCTTGAAAATAGTGAAAGATCTGCCCAAGCCCCCATCAGAAGGTACAATCAGACCAGCTTTCAGATAAGGATTTACTTTTTTGAATACAGGTTAGAGTAAAAAAATACAGTTGCAGTAGTTTGTTGATTTACTCTTAGTACAAGCACTGGAACTCCTCTGTTCCTCTGGAATTTATTGAACAAAAGAACAAAATCTATGCATTAGTTTCCCTTTTCAGACCATCCGAAGGTTTGTTCAGTTTCTCTGGTGGAAAAACCATTCTTTGAAATCCACCTGGAGAACTCGTTTTTTTCTGATAATCAGCTATCCTTTTTGGCTTAGGGCATTTAAAAGTATTTTCGCACGTTTTTTTTTTTTTGATCCCTCAGCTTCTCAGCTCTTTTTGGTATTTCTATATTCCTGATTTTTCTTAAATATAGTTATTGAAAACGGTGTCATATCTGTTAGAAATCTTGTTGTAACACCAAAGCAGATTATGGTGAAGATGGGCCCTGCTCCAGGATTTGTTTTCTATTTCTATTATAAAATGAAGCATTTAATTCATGCTTATGATTTCAACGATAACTGTTACCCTACAACATAAGTTGAAAGATTTATTGATAATTTTATAAGAAAGATGAAAAAGTACAAAGCAGGCATAAAAGCTTGGTTTTTGAAATGCAGTCTTCCGTTGGGAATCTCAAAAAATTTAGACTGAGCTTGTTGAAAGAACAACCCTTTAAACAGACCTTTTGCATGAAACACAAGTTTAAAATATTAATAATTGTTTTATAACTAAGAAAATGGCTTTTTCTTCTCAATATTATTGAGACCAGGAGGCCTGTTGGTAGGAAGCTCAACATGAGCCATAAATGTGCTTTTGCAGCCTAGAAAGTCAACTGTATCCTGGGGTGCATCTCTTTATCAGGGAGTGTACTGATAGAACAAGGGATAATGGTTTTAAACTGAAAAAGGGGTAGATTTAGATTAGATATTAAGAAGAATTTCTTTATTCTGAGAGTGGTGAGACACTGGAACATGTTGCCCAGAGAAGTTATGGATGCCCTTGGAGGTGTCTAAGTCCAGGTTGGATGGGGCTTTGAGCAACCTGGCCTAGTGGGAGGTGTCCCTGCCCATGGAAGGGAGGCTGGGAGAGATGATCTTTAAAGTCCCTTCCAACAAACCTTGCTGTGATTTGATGATTCAATGATTTGCGTAATTTACTTCACTGTGAATATTCCTCCTAAAAAGTGTTCAATTCTGTGTCATCTTCACTAAGCTCATTTCATACATATATCAGCCCTAACTCCTTAAGACACACCTGCACGACATGCCACATTCCTTTTTAAAAAAACTCCACTCAATCTGGACCCCTCTGCCTCCTGGCTACATCATTTATCTGTTTTGCTGCCTCCTTGTACAATTCTTTCAGAGGATCTCAGATGAATTCATCAAAACATTGTGTTTAATGGCTACCTCTCTACGTATCATGAAAGACTAAACTTGGTGGAAACAGATGTAAAATGTTCCTATCACAGAGCATAATCTCTCCATTAAACTATTTAGAAGCTACTACTTCAGACTTATTTTTACTCTATGTCTATTCACTTACTTCTGCTTTCACGGAATCACAGAATGATGTGGAGTTGGAAGGGGCCTCTGGAGATCATCTAATCCAACCTCATTAGCAAAGCAGGTCCTCCTAGAGCAGGTTGCACAGGAATGTGTCCAGGTGGGTTTTTAGTGTCTCCAGAGACAGAGACTCCACTACCTCTCTGGGCAGCCTGTTCCAGGGCTCTGCCACCCTCAAAAGGAAGAAGTTCCTAATTGTGTTTAGATGGAACTTCCTGTGTTCATATTTTTGCCCATTGCCTTTTGTCCTCTTACTGGGCACCACTGAAACAAGACTGGCCCCATGCTCTTGACACCCAGCCTTTAAATATTTATAGGCATTGGTCAGATCCCCTCTCAGTCTTCTCTTCTCCAGACTAAAATGACCCAAGTCCCTCAGCCTTTTGTACTCCTGTAGGATAATTGTCATGCCTAACAATAAGCAATTGGCAGACAAAGCCCTTCCTCTGACATTGAAATTTGGAAGCAAGGAGGCAGCAGGAGTGATCAGTAATTGCACACTTTCCCTCTTTTTGCATTTTAAATATATTTTTACCTTGAAGAATCTTGGTCGCCCATCTGCCAATTTCATAACAGCTGACATCATATACTTAAGTGAAACACACTCTTGATCTTTGCTGGGAAGGATGGTTAGAAAGCACACCAAAAATAAACAGGATCAGAGGAATGATTGCCATGTTAGCATACGTTTTCAGCACTCATTTATGTCCCTTCTTGATTCAGCTTCAGTTTGGGGGAGGGAAATGGGAGTAGCGCTGCTTTAAAAGCCATAACCTTTGGAATTAAAATGAGTTCCCAGCACAAACTGAGCAATAAAAAAGCAATCATATCACCAGGCTGCTGGCCCTTATTATTTTAGCATCAGTGTGATGGGCTTTAAAAGCCTTAGACATGCTGGGAAAGTTAAATACACGTGTTCCATTTAAAACTGACCAGCATTTAAATACGCAGACACCTGCCACGACAAGCAGTCAAGGGATTGCTCTTTCATTTTATAAATGGAATAAAACTGCTCAGTAGAATGGCATGACATCTGTGTGGATATTTGTTTAGTTGCTACTGGTGTACTTAATGTAAGGGATTTAGCGTATTAGGCTCAGACAGCACAGTGCAGACTCCACTTCCCCACAGTGACTTGTCTATTCAGTGCAAGATGTAAGTAGTTGCACAAAGTGATCCTTTTGTCTCTTGTGTAATAAAGAAGTGTGTAGGGGTGAGGTGGCTTGTGTTCTCATTCTCTTGTCCTGCAAGAACACCATTAGCTTTGTTAGGAGCAGGAGCAGTACAATGTGTGCGCTCTTGAGATTGTAGGCGGAAGGAAGAACATGTTTTTGCTCCCTGGTCAAATGGAATAAAAATTCTGTTTATCTGAGGGCTTGAACACAAATATTTGTCTCTAATTTTTGCTTGGTTTAGTCCTTTTTAACTTTTACATTCAAGTTCATTTTGAATTGACAACATGCATTGCATTGAAACAATATTCTGATTTTCCACATAAATCCTCCTTTGAATTCTCACACGACTACAGGGCCCTCCCACCCTCTCATGGCTTGCATATGAGCATAGTTTCAGCTTTCCCAAATGTGCTTAGGAATGAACTTACGACTTACTGAAAATATTTTTATCATGGCTAGCATTTTTCCCCCATGATGGAATGAAGACACAAACAGAATAATATAGATTATTGTCAGCTGCAAGAATTATTACAGTAATCACCTTCTGCCTGTTTCTGTGAGGTTTTTTTGTTTGTTTGTTTGGGTTTTCCCTTTGCTTGTTATTTCCCCTCCACAAATGCAAAGCAATTGTTGTGCCATATTTTTAGGATATTTTCCTTCCACTGGCACTTTTTTGTTTTGTTGTTGTTGTGGAATTTTCCTCATTTCAGTATCTTGATGCCAGCTCTTCCTTCCCTCTCCTCTTTTATTGACAATTATTTATGCAGGAAATGAAAAACTGTAACAAGGGAACAGTGTCATTTACACTAGAGGATTGAGATCTGCTTTTAATTATATTACATGAATAATTCGTCAGTGTCTTGTTTCTGACCCTCTGTAAAAGGTGTCTAGCTTTTATTGTTTTACACAGTAATAAAACTATCGAAGCCAATTTGGGCTACCATTTGCCCTGCTGTTTTTCTCCTTTTTCCACTCTCATAAAAGAATCATCTGTAAAAAGACCATCTTCAAATGACTTCCACAATCCCCAGGTGAAAAAAACACAGTCCTCTTCATGTTGTATGTTGTTATTAATGTAATTTAAAGAACAAACCACAGTTAATCAATCCTATGTCCTTAAATATAATTTTGTAGCCCTCAACTATTGTATAGGAGAAATGTGAAGATAAATGATTGTGCTTGATTTTAATGCTGACAGACAACATTTTTCACATCATAAAAGCAAGACAGTGCCTCCTTATACCCCACAGATCCTATTTAAGAGTGTAACTCCCTACAATGACTTTTATCTTCTAGAAAGGAAGCAGTAGAATTTATATTAAAAATAAATTCCAGGACAGTCTGACAAAGAAAAAGAATCAAAACTGAGAAAGAAAAAAAGAACCTCTGTTACGTGCATTCTTGCCTATTACTTCAGGACCTGATCATCATCCCTCAAGATTAATGCTTTAAGATTACTTGAGGGAATATTTCAGAGACAGGGAACTAAGAAAAAAAACCTAAAGGTTTGACTTCATTATGGAGTTATTCAGAGACATCTGTAGCTGTGCTTGAATACCTGGACCACACAGCCTTCCACAAACACTGCCAGGATTTTCTGACAGTTTTCCATTCTATGCTGAGTCACCTGGGACACCATAATGGAAATGTGAGAGGAGACAGCATCAGACCTTCATCAGACCAGAGCCGCAGGGGATACCCTGGAGGAATGTCACCTTCTGAATGTTTTCAACTGCTTCCTTGGTAAGAAAACCTGAATGGAAGTCTAAATCATGGTCTAGTTCATAATTGTATCAACAAATCCAAGTTACAAGGATCACCAGATCCATAGAGGTTACAGAAGAGCTAAGAGCATCCAGGAAGAGTGATAAGCCCTGAAGGGAGGCAGGGCTTAGATGACTTGTTTGGGGACACAGAAAGTCAATGGAAGAGCAGAAATGTCAACAGGATTGATCAGGAAATTACCATACTCTGTGTCCTCTTTCTCTATATCCTCCCCAGCCACTCTCACTTTGATAACTCCAAAAAATCAGGGGAAAAAAAAAAAATAGCATGGCTCTGTTTTTTTTTTTTTTTTCTGGACACTAGGTTTTATTGAACACAGAGCAAGTGCTTTTGCTAATTCTTTTTTGTCTCACTTGTGAGGATAATATCCTAGGAACACAGTGAAACAGTTTTTCTTCTTAAATTTTCTGACTATGATTTACTAATGTCAGAAATCTAAAGAAAAGCTTCAGAATTCTTCTGGGGAGTTCTTTAGGTATGAACTTGCAAATATTTTTTAAGTCATCCTTTCCTGTCTCAGGAACTAGGGAAAGGAAATTCTCAGAAAAGCTATATCAAGATGAGCAACTGGAACACACATCAAACATTTTTTGGGATGTGTTTGTGGTGTAAATGAGTGCATTGATATTGAATTTAAGGATACATCCATTCATATTTTCATTCAAAAAATGCAGTAATAATTAGTTATTGATCAGTCACTGTATGGGGTCTGTCTGGGATGGAGCTAACTTTCTCCACAGCCTGACTCAAAGTGCTGATTTGTGTATTTTTAGCTAGACTGGTGTTGACAACACACCAATGCTTTGGCTACTGCTGAGCAGCATCTAAAGCATCAAGGTTGCTTCTTCAACCCACCTTCCTCCCCAATCCCAAAAGGCCAGTAAACTGGGGGTGGGCAAGACGTCGGGAGGGGACATAGTCAGGACAGCTGACTCAAACTGACCAATAGCTTATTATATACCATATGACATCAGCAATAAAAGATAAGAGGAAGGAGCAGGAGGAGGATAATTTTTTATTAAGTCATTTGTCTTCTGAAGCAAATGCTATTTGTACAGAAGACCTGCTTCCCAGGAAGTAGCTGGACATCACCTGCTGAGGGGAAGTAGAGAATAAATCTTTTTTCTGTTTTCCTTTGTTTCCAGACATGGCTTTTGTTTTTCTTTATTAAACTTCCTTTATCTTGACCCATGAATTTTTCATCATACTTTCTCCCCATGTCCCACTGAGGAGGGGGAGTGAGAGAGCAGCTTGGTGGGCACCGGGCATCTGTCCATGGTCAACCCACCACAATCCCAGATACAACAGGAACATAAGATTTTCATTCTACATCAGCCCAGCGTTTAGCCATTTAAGAAGCTAAAATGAGACAGGTGAAATAGATTTGTAGTGTGATAATATTTCATCTACAAAAGCCTTTTGAATTCTGAACTACCAGCAGAGAATTGCATGTATATTCTTGTCAGTTCATGGTATCCCGTGACACACTATCATTATCTCTTCAGGCATATTGAATGTAATAGCTGCCAGTTATACTGCCCTAATATCAGCCAACCCATTATGTAGTCTCTTGTAATCTTATCGGGTATGTACTGCAAACTGGTAAGACAGTTTATAACCCACAGTTTATAAAACAGTTTATAAACCACAACTAAATGACTCATGCACTGATTGAATTTACAACAGCTGGATAAGGAACATACTGGTGAGAAGGTAATGACGACATTCAACAAATTGGCTCTTGCAAGATCCATGTTCACAAAGTCTCAAATCTTTAATTTCTTTGTCTAGGACCTACTAAAGAGCATCTTCAGATTCTAGAGGACCAAGCGAACAGGTGTCAGTCTACATCTGTAGCAGTAAAAAACATTACAAAGCCTCAACACAGACCACAACTGTCTACAACATTAAGTATTCAGCTGTATGGATATTAGTGTGGTGACAGATGGGCTTTAGATCAGAGGATGATGTATACTTAAAAAGAGGTAAATCTAGGGTTCAAAGACTTCTGGGTCAAATTTTCTCTTAAAGTATTTCTTTTGAGTTTGTTACTGAATACAGTTGTGCTGGTCTGAGGTTTCTGTTTTAAACATTTTTTGTTGTTGTTCATGATCAGCCATCACAGCAATTCCTTTTAATTCTGCCGCTGTTTTTCTGTTCCAACTTTCTTCAGAAAATGTATTTGAATGAGACCTTATATTCTTTTTCTCTGTCTACTCTGAAAGTCTTCTGTGTATATTTTCTCCCTCTCCCACTCCCCCATCTCCTTCCTTTTTTATAAACTCTAGAGAAGGATTTTTTCTGAGCATCTTTCCAGTGCAAACTTTATTCTAATGGTGTATTTGTTTATTTAATTTACATTCCATAATCATGCTGTAGAGTAATGCTGTGAGGACTATGTAACTATGTAATTGCTTCCTTGTGGAGGCCTCAGGGACTTTTTAACATGGAAGCCCAGAATAGTACAAAGTAAAGGTGTTCTTGTACTTCTGTGTGAATATATATCTTATGCTTAAACTTAATAAAATTACTACAAAAGTGTTATCTGATAACAGAGGGCATAACAGTCAAAAAAAAAACAAGGCAGAGGCACAGTCCCCAGGTCCGATCCAAAGCCACAGAAATTAATGAAAAGACTTCCATGGGGATTGAATCAGCCTGTAACCTAGTGAATAGCTGTGAGGTATCTCTAATGCTGCCAGCACAGCTGCAAAAAGAACACACACAAAAAGTAAATGATGAAGGGAGAGTATTTTCAGCCTGGCATCTGGGTCTTTTGACTGCCATTTCAAAAGGGAGGTGGGAGGAGCCTTGCAAAATGCTATGATAATTTGCCTCTTCCTGAAGGCCGTCTCAAGGCTTTAAAAGTCAAATTTTGCTCATTTTTTTTTTTTTTAATTTTATTTTAATTTCCATCCAAATTAATGCAAGTGGCATCAATAATAGAACTCGGGACCTCCGGCTCTAGAAATAGAGGTTGTCTCCTGAAGGGCAAAGCATCGTCTCTTGTAGCTCAGCCAAAAAAATAAAGTGAACACAGCTTTTATATTCCATCTTGACGATGTCAAATAAGTAAAGGTCAATATCAAGTTGAATCCAGTTCACCTGTACACCCAAATTTTTCAGCTCAGCTTCTCTTACACTTAGCCAGTAGCTTACAAAAATTAATTTTAAAGGCATTTAGGCTCTAGTGAAACTGGAGCAGGAACTTAGACAAAAAGGCATGAGGTTAGAGTTTGCCCACCACTGACAGTTTCCTCCAAGATACGTCATTTAAAACAACACAAAGTAGCTAGCCATGAAATATCTTACAATACAGCCCATACTTATACACCTCCTTTCCAATTACAAATGTCACTAGAAGGAACAATGTAATTCAAGTAGCTTTCAAAAGTCTAAAATTTGATTCAGTTGCAGATTTAAATTTAGACTAAACTGAACAACATTTCTAATTGAATTTCAAATTTGCGTCCAAGATACTGTAGCAAATGATTACTCTAATACATATATATTTTTAATTGGCTTACTGCTGTTTTAACTTCCTGTGGTTTTACAGGTGAAGACGTACTTTGGAATTTGCATTGGCTACAGGTTTTTATTCTTTCAATTTATTTTCTAAAGGGTAGGTGCCAGGATTACTTCAATCATATTTTTTTTAATTGGTACTTTCTTTAAAGATTCAATGGAAATCTATGTTCCTTAAGGGGGGAATTAACTCTTGTTATATGTTTGTATACGATCCCTACAAGAGCCCTTTGGTGCTACTGTGATGAAACAGAAAACCAAAAGGTTTAAAATGCTATCGAAGTAGCATCCCAGAAGAGGACTACATTCCTTTCCATCACCTTGCCATCGACATGGTGTCTCAACAACAAATATTCTCTATAGTTTGGATTTTTTTGCTTTTTGGGTTTTTTTTTTTTTTGCATGAACTACAAATCACCCTGCCAACTGGGTTGTCTGAAACATACATGAAAGCTAATATAAAAATCAGAGTATTTTTTAAAATTAAATTAATGTGAAATGCAGAAGGGGAGATCATAGACTTGCACAATAGTCTAGCATTTCAAACTAACTCTATTAATAGTGTCATTTTATAGCAGAACTAACACCCACTGAGCTATTCAGTAGTTTCTTGTCTTTCATCTGCCAGAAGAAATTGCTCTGAATGGGACTGTTTTGTTTCTAGATACTAATTCTGTTAATTTTTGTAAAGCTGTAGTAGTTCATTCAATATACACATGAAGCATCAACTTGAAATAGGAATTATTTTACAGTGATATTTTTCTCTGTTCTTTTTTTCTGCTCAGTATGTAAAATATAGTTACATAACCTAAATCAAACACCTTGTTCCATCACTCCATTCTTGCTTCTGCTCTACTACTGATATCAAGTTATCCCCACGTTTCTTTTCCTGCCCTGCATGTCTACAAGTCATGGTGTAGAGCTCTCTCCCCTGGATGGCCACCTTCATGAGCAAGAACTGCTTGGGCAGTTAACAGAGCTGCTACGTGCCTTGTACAATATATTCCAATGCTTATAACACAAGTGTTAATGAGTTTTGTGCTCCAGTTGAGGGCATTTAGTTGAGTTTGAACAGATACTTTGCACTTTCCTAGATCACTGTCCTTGGAGTTAATGAAGTCAAAGCTGTGCTGTGTAGATTCAGGCTCTGTTAGCAGAACTCATGTAAAAAGCAATGTTGACTCGTCATCTGCAGCTTGAGTGCTTGGCTAAGAGGAGAGAGAACTCAGTTTCTGTCCCTATAACTATTTCTATTTTTTATGAACTACGTTATTCCAGGAACTATGAATGTAAAGAATGAATGAACACATTACTGATGACAATTTAAAACCTGTCTTCGTTCTGTGAGTCTGAATACGAAGTGTTAGTTCCTGCCTTAACCTGACTTTCTCTTCTTCCAAGCAGCTTACACCTAAGTTGCTTGGATAATTCAGTAAGAGTTGATAACAGACGAGCCTTTGTCACTTACTCTCTATAAGGGTTTGCCAGCAAAAAAAAAGTATAGAAAAAACAGCTAAGCATCGGTTCTGAAAAGTATCCCCAACTTTGATATATTTCAAACGGAAATTCTTTTTTTTCTGTAAAAGAAGATTAGTTCTAGTTCTACTTCTTGACAGTATTTTAACCTCTAAAGCAATTAAATATAAATGAGATGAGTCATTCCTTAATTATGATCTGGGTGCAAGCAAATTCTTGTATTTATTGCTAAATTCTTGTGCATTCCCCCCTCACTTTACCCACACAAAGCCATACTAAAAGTGATGGTGTCTTTGTGAGGGAGCAGCAAGAGCAGCTCCATGGGGACAAGGAGGCAGGGAAGGGTCAACCCTTAGGCTCCTAACAAAATCTCTACAAACACAATTCTGTCTTTTATCTCTAAATAAATTACCTGCTTCTAGAAGAAATTTGGATTTGGTAGATTGACTGTACTGAAAATGACTATTCAGTAACATGCTCCTTTGCAGTTTTCAGGCAAAAAAAAAGAAATAGCAATTAAATCTAAACATTTGAGATACTTGTGGAACAGAATCAGTCATTTCCTTTAAAGCAGGTGGGAGAGCTCAGACAATAGTCACTCACAGGCAGGGCTCAAAACAACTTATTTTCCATGGGATCTGATGAGTTGATTGTCTCACATTCTCAATTAGGCCCTAATTCTATAGCCCTTATTCACGGGGGTGTCTCATTACAAGAAGAGACCAGAAGAGCATAGGTTATTTAGTCTAGCCAAACAAAGGCTGAGAAGAGATATGATTGCCCTCTATAAATACATCATAGGGGTAAACAGGAGAAGGAGAAGCACTATTTAAGTTTAAAGACAGTGTTGGCACAAGAACAAATGGGAATTAACTGGCTATGAATAAATTTATGCTGGAAATTAGAAGGTTTCTAGTCCTGAGATCAATGAAGCTGAGGAATGGAATAGGTAAGAAAGTGAGAGAAGAGGGAAATAATCTATTTTAAAGAAAAAGGTAATTCAGGTTATGGAGAAGTTTGTGATGGCAGTGCTGTGATAACACTCTTCTATTAGACTCCTCCCAATCTTACATTCATTCTTTCTAATATATTCAAAAAACTCCAACTTGTTTAAGTTTTAATGCTTAATAATAATCTAAAGCTTAAACTGTATTCTGCCTGAGCGACTTATATAGCTGAAACTGGGTTTAATACATTCAGGGATATATTCTGCAAAATAGGCCTTGTAAAACATTCAGGAACACAGTAATAATCTGGATTATCTAGAGACCAAGAGAGACTACATCTCACAAGTGTTTAGAACAGCATTCTGTTGAACAGGACATTTTTGCAAACTTTGGTGCGAAATAATAGCATTTGTTAGGATGCTAACAGGATTTAACTTTCAAGAAAAGAAGAAAATTGAGGCAACATTAAAAAGCAAAAATGGAAAAGGACATGAAATGGCAGAGGGACAAGAATTCACACATTCTATAGGCAAAGCATTTCACTTCACAAACCATACAGCTGCGGCCATCACAGTGTTGCAACCCTCTTTTTTTCTTTTTGTGTGCTACCACATTATAATGGTTCAACTCCAGACAGCAACTAGGAACATGCAGCTGCGCACTCACTTCCCTTTCCCCACTAAGGGTGGGAAGAAGAGGGAGAAACCAGCAGCCTTCCAGTACCTAAAAGGTAGGTGAGATGGGGAGGGACTTTTTATTGGGGAGTCATCTCTATCATCTTTCAAAGGTCCTGGAGAACAGGAGAGGTGTCTGAGCACTGAAGAAAAGCCAGTGTCATCCCAGTCTTCAAAAAGGGCAAGAGGGAGAACCCAGGAAACCATGTGCTCATCAGCCTCAACTCCATCCCTGGAAAGATGATGGAAGGATTTGTTCTGGGTGTCATCTCAATGCATTTGGAGGAAAAAAAAATAACTATCAGAAGTAATCAACACAGATTCACCAAGGGCAAATCATGTCTGACTAACCTGATAACCTTCTACGACGGCATGACTGGATAGATAGATGTGGGGGAGGGTGGTGGATGTTGTCTACCTTGACTTCAGCAAGGCTTTTGACACAGTCTCCCACAGCATCTTCATACGTAAGCTTAGGAAGCGTGGATTAGATGAATGGACAGTGAGGTGGATTGAAAACTGGCTGAAAGACTAAGCTCAGAGCTCAGAGGGTTGTGATCAGTGGCACAAAATCTAGTTGGAGGTCCGTAACAAGTGAGGCTCCCCAAGGGTCAGTACTGGGTCCAGTCCTCTTCAATATTTTCATCAATGACCTGGATGAAGGGATGGAATGTATACTCAGCAAGTTTGTTGATGACATAAAACTGGGAGGGGGGCTGACACATCAGGAGGCTGTACCACCATTCAGTGAGACCTGGACAGTCTGGAGAGTTGGGCAGAGAAGAACCTGATGAAATTCAACAAGGGCAAGTGTAGGGTCCTGCACCTGGAGAGGAATAACATCCTGCACCAGAACAGGTTGACAGAACTGAAGAGCAGCTCTGAGGAAAAAGACCTGGGAGTCCTGGTGGACAATGGGATGACCATGAGCCAGCAATATACCGTTGTAACCAAAAAGGCCAACGGCATCCTGGTGTGCATCAAGAAGAGTGTGACCAGCATGTTGAGAGAGGTTATCCTCTCCCTCTACTCTGCCCTGGGGAGGCCCCACCCAGAATTTTGTGTTCAGTTCTGGGCTCCCCAGTTCAAGAAGAACAGGGGACTGCTGGAGAGAATTCAGCAGAGGACCCCAAAGATGATTAGAGGCCTGGGACATCTCTCTTACGAGGACAGGCTGAGGAACTTTGGATTTTTTGGTCTGGAGAAGAGAAGGCTGAGGGGAGATGTGATCAAGAACTATAAATACTTAAAAGGGTGGGTGTCAAGAGGATGAGGCCAGTCTTGTTTCAGTGGTGCCTAGTCAGAGGACAAAAGACAACTGGTAAAAATTTGAACCCAGGAAGTTCCATCTAAACATGA
>VXBJ01007911.1:0-20599 GCA_013400055.1 Nycticryphes semicollaris
GGGGGTCGGGGAGGGCCGCGCCACCGACTCACGCGTCGAATTTGTTGTTCATCGTCGCTCGCTGCCGCCACCTCCGTCCACCTCAGCGACTTCCTCTCCGCCGAGTCCGCTCTCCAATGCCTTCCGTCGCTTCCGGCGGCGGGCGAGAGCCGCTCCGCGCTTCCCCCCGGCGACATTAGCGAGAGGACGGCAGAAGGAACTGAGGGGAAGGGAAAACGTACTCTCCCGGTCGTCATCTTGAGTGCGGACTCTGGCGGGAGCTCCACTGCCGGGCAGCCGCCATCTTGAGTGTGGCGAGCGGGGCAGAGGCAGCGTGTCGGATGTTACACGAGGCAGGACATCGCCGTGAGGTGAGGGGTGGCGCGGCGTCGACGACCTCAGACGACGTGGGGGTGGCACAGAGAGACACAGCCAGCGGACCCAAGTACCTTGGCATTCCATTCACAGTGTTCATTTGTCTCTGGTGGGTGCCATTCTTTTAGGGGTCTGCCCAACTCAGCTCCTGAGGTGACAGACAGGCCCCGGCCCAGCTGCTATTCCCATCCTTTCTTTTTCCTGTCAGTATATAGCAAGGGATGGTGCAGATCTTGGGGCTGGGGGAATGATCCCCACACAGGCCAGTCATCAGCGCCCTTCATCCCGTGAACGGATCTATCAAGATCTACAAATCATTGCAATGGCTGTCGGCACAGTTTCTCTAGCACACCCTACCTGAGACACGGATAGGGCCCAGGGAAGGGAAGAGGAGAGGGAAAAATACCATACCAGTGAAGAACTTGCAATTCCTGGAGTGGTAGTAGATGATAATGGACAGTTTAAAGAGGGCAGGGCAGATAGTCCCTCCACCAGTGCCTCCTCACACTTTATGAATCTATTCCCAGGTTATTCTGTGAAGACAGAATATTCTCATAATTTCTCCTATCTGGCAGAATTAGTACATGCATTTCTGACTGACGTAATTCTGTTTCTCCACTGATTTGTGATGTGGAGATAATAGCCTGTAGGTCAGGAATATGGAAAAGGGGCATTCAACATGTATAGGATACAACATGAGCTCTGTTACTATAGTGTCTGAGTATATTTATCTTTACAAAGCACAGTAATGTGATGCTAATATTCCTGTTTTGCTATTTGGAAGCAAAGGCAATGAGTGTCTCAGCGACATCCCTGAAATCATAGAAATATGGCAGCACAGGGAAAAAGGGGTCTCCCAAGTCCTAGGCTAAATATCTTTACAACTGGAACTCGCATCCTGTCGTTTTATGGGCTTTAACCCGTATACAAGATACAGAAAATTATTTAGAAATAAATCCTAGCAGAAATAGTGTAAAAACTCATAAAGGACTTCCTAGTTGATTGCAGTTACCCATAAATGGGAGCTTTGTGCTCTGAAGACCAGCATTTTACAAAAGTATTTCAGAATGTGTTATACAAATTGCTATGGAGACGTCTTCATAGATAAACTTAATGTGCTGCTTCCTTTGCTGGCTCTTAGTCTCCGCTGATGTCAATATTAGCATAAGAGTTCTAATACTTGCCAGGAGCCAGTTGTTAATTAGCAAACAGGTTTGCATCCCCTGCCTTCTGAAGGAGTGTTAATCAGCCCTTGTTTTCCCACAGGATAATCTACCTTACTATCACAGTTACGTTTTATTTCAGTGAGCATTTCAGACAACACTTAATCTTAGCTTCCTTTCCTCAAGAAAGTGAAGTTGCACCAGGTCTCCAAATCATCACCACCTCCTTTTTTGGTGTGCTACCTACTTATGGAAGTGAAAAGAGATACTTGTGGTGGGTGATCAGATGTTAAGAAAGTCTTGGCCTGTGAAACAGTCATGGTAGGACAGCTGTATGCAATACTGAGGATTGCTCTTGCCTGCAGAAAACAGCACAAAGGTGTCTCTACTCACAGTTTCCCTCCTTGTCCAGGAAATGACCAGGCTTAAACTGTCAAGGACTCTCTCACCACTCTTGATCACACAGGATGGAAAATATATTGGGGAAAATAAAGGTGTCCTACTGAAAGACAAAACGAATATAAAGGGATCTTTTTCACAGAGTCAAAAATTAATGAGTTAAATTGCCAAGATATCAATCACTCTTTTGAAATTGCCCAATCGAGTGCCAGCTAATTATTATGGGGTGAGAAACAGGGTCATGCTGTGCTATCTCCTACAGAACAGCTTATTTAAAAATTATTAGTCACTCTTAAGGATTGATTTTAGAGCACCAGAGGATGCAGTAATTACAGTAATCAGAAACTCTGAAAAAAACCCCACCAAACTAAACCATACACCACTGAACTGAAGGCTTCGCACTGATCAAGACCTCTGACTTTGATACTGATTTTCTCAAGGGCATCTTTCCCCAAAGTCACATAGTCTTATTCATTGGGGAGGCCATCTGCATGAGGCTGGATATGATTTACATGAGGCTGGATATGAGTGCTGATACAATAAATTGCATATGCAGACACTGTTTTTCTAGAATTTCTATTTCCTATATTTAGCTTGTACCAGTTTAAAAGAAGTCTAGGGTCATTATACTGGTACCTTTATAATGATCTAATTCTTGAAGCTCTGTATAGAAAAATAGTAAAAGTAACATCTGTGCAAAGGGAGAGGGAAACTGAGTGCAGATTTATTCATATTACAGCATGTAGATAATGTCCAGCATCCTATTCACAGCGCACAGCCCCTCACAAGGTGTTCAAACTCAACTTTGGGTAGTTTTGCAGCCTGGGACAAAATATAAACACAGCATGTGGTGCTTAAATTGGTGAGAGGGGTCCATTGCCTGGCTATGCTTTGTCTAAGGGTTGTCTCCAAAGCTTATCAGCATTGATATACCTTTGTGATAGGGAAGCCTTGTGGTGTGGGATCGTGGGTGCACATAAACCCTATTGCACTTTTGCTGCTATAGTGCATAATCTCAAGTAGAACTGCATTTATGTGTGGCGGGGTTGTTTGGTGACAATGACAACATCCAACTCTTCTTGGCCTCAGTCTCTAGAATAAAAGGACTAACAATAACTATTGAAGAAGGGACTTGATGTGTAGGCTCTATGCAGAAAGTCAAAATTCCCGAGACACCTTACACTGCAGAATTTGGGCAGCTGAGTCAACTGCATTTTTGCCTATTTGCTGTGAGTGAGGACAGCAGCACATCTAAGTGCAGATACACACGTTTCTCACCTTGTACCTCCAGATACACCATAATGGAGAGCCCAGGATGAAGTGATAGTTGTGGTGTACGAGCTCACTACGAAAAGACCTGTGATCACTTGCACCTTGTCGGTTTTCCTGAATGTAGAGAGTGGGTCATCCTTTGCCTGTAAATATGAGATAGACAATGAGATTTAAGGCTGCTTTAATAGCAATAAATTTCCAGCAACAGAGCTTTTTTTTTTATCGCAGAGTGCATACTGAGTTGATGAGGCTGGTAAGGCAGCAGCCATGTAGCTCTGTTAAAAAATTAATCTTGCTGACCAAGGAAGACAGAGTACAATCAGCTTTCTTTCAGCTTAGGGTGGAACATTATTCTCTCTGTGGTGATTGCCAGGGAACATCCTCAGTACCTTCACAAAGTACTTTGCTTCTGAGGTTGAATTCAAAGAAAGAAAAGCTCAGCAGTCTCTCAGGAGGAAAAGGTGGAGAAGGAAGTAGGAGTGGAGCTGGAAATATCTTAACTACAAGCATTTTAAATATGTTGTAGCCATGCAAGAAGTAATTACTTGTTACCTTTAACATCTGAGCTAGGTATGCATCAGTGAAATTCTGTGGCTCTGCAGGCACCCAGCTCTTCTGGTCATTCCTGATCTCATCCTTAATAAGTGTTCATAGATCCTGCACATGTGTTAGTGCCACCAGCGCTCTCATTACCATAGTGCTTCTGTACCTCAACAGCAGTGGGAAAGTGTCCTAGAGCTGTACCTGGAAATACAAGCACAAGGAACACTGATATCTTGACTTTGCATTTGAACTCTTGAGTGTTCACAGCTGAACCACACCTACCCATTGCTATGTATTACTTGTCTGACTCCAGGAAATGAATGACCACTTAATTTTTTAGAGAAATTAACTTGGAGAGAAGTGTGTGAAGTATGACCATTACCATACTGTTAACTTTCCAGGTTACCTGCTCTCCACTAGGAACTTTGAGATTTGGGGGTATTTAAATACCCTTGAGTACAGTTTTTCTTTTGTTTTCTAAGTGAAGTTTTTCCCAAATGACCTGTTCCCTCCTAAATCTTAAGTCAACACTTGGCTGTAGTTCTCAAAGCCATAACCATGTTAGCTTGTTCTGTTTTCTCTGGACGTTTTTTGCAGCCCAATCTAACACAGGAAATTAGGGCTACTACAAAACCCTTCAAGGACAAGCTAAGAGGAAAAACCTGATTCTGGCTCCAGGGAAAATTTGGTGCTGAATAATATCAATCTAAATTCAGACCAGTCTCTCTGAAGGGAGCTATTGCAGGAGATTCAGTGGGCCAGGAATGGTTGCAGAGGAACCATTAACTGAGAAACAAGGGGACAGAAGTGAGTGCTGGTGTTAGCAGAGTTCTGTTTACTCAAGAGCTCTTCTTCCTCTCTGTTCGTTGGCAAAGAGCAACCATTTCATGCCACAGCTCACTGAGGAACTGAAGTTGGTACAGTTTGGAACTGTTGGGTACAATTACAGGGATTGTGTCAGTCCTTGCTCACATGAGGCCAGGAGCTGCTGTGGAATTCTGCTATGGCCTGGGAGAGCCTGAGCAGCCTCTGGCACATGGCAGCCTCTGCAGAGAAACAATGTCCAAAAGCACATCAGCAATCATGCTGTTGATGGAAGAGGGAGTGGGACAGAGGGATCCACGCCTACAAACAGAGAAAGCTGCATCATTAACTTCTTTTATAGGCTATGACCCTTTGTTACAGTGAGCTTCCATCCAGCCTGCTCTTGATTTGCATGGGATTACACAAAGAGCTGAACCTACAGCAATCAAGATGCCAGAGTCTAACTGGGAGATGGTTCTTCAGGCACCTTTATAATGAGCAGGGAAAAGATTCCATCCTATAGAAAAATGCACAATCAGCACAAATCTGTCACTTTCTCCCATAAAGGTTTAGCATGAAAGCAATGACTCAGGCGTAGTGTTCCAGCCAAATTCAAAATGAATTGTGAAAGCATCAGCTGTGTAAACCTCCCATCAGGATATACTGCAGAAATTGCAGAAATTGCGACTTCCAGTAGGAAAAGCAGGGTTGGAAATCCGGAGAATGAGCCCATGTCATGGCCACATACTATACTTCACCTCTTTCTCTGGCAAAGACCTCAGTCAGGCACCAAGCTTCCTCCTGGATCCAGGCTTCCAGGCTTTTATTCCCTAGCACTGTGTTCCTCAGAGCCATCAGGCTGAACCGTCTCCGCTGCTTCGAGATGTGCCTGTTGGCTAAGATTATGCCTGCAACAAAAAGGAGAGCTGGGGAGAAGTATAGCACTGGCATCTCCATCTCCAGGACCAGTGAAATTGTAGTTGTTCCAAGATTTACCACAGTGAGTTTGGAAGGATCCCTGGCAGTATTTATGTGTGGAATCAGAGGTGTTTATGCTGGTTTTTTTCACATCTATTTGATCCCTTGTGGGGAAAAAAGGTCCATGCCTATCTTTCCTTCTCTGCTTCTTTTTCTGCTACCTAGAATGGTGCACTCAACACAAACTGGGTCCTGGTGCCTGACATTTTTACAATTTTACACCTTTTACTGCAAAGACTTCTTGTGATAGCTTGGTAACATGCTCAGAACCAAGAATTGCCCAGGCTACGCAAGTACAACAATGGGAAACACAGTGGTTTTGTGTACTGAATGTAAATTTGGGGTCCAGCATTTGAGAAGGACATGCAGCAGTGGTCCTACAGCGTTCATCTTGCAGCCAGAGGCATTTAGAGTAGATGCAGTCATTGTACCAAACTCCATTCTCTGAACAGCTTGTTCTGCTACAAATATTTCAGAACACAACAACAGAAAGTACCATAGGGGCCTCCCACGAAATCCTTTAAAAAGGATGTCACAGGTCTCAAAATCATTCTGCATGCCCAATCAAGGTGTCCTTCACTGCTTGAAATCCCTGTAGCACAATGACTGTTCTTTTCCTAGCCAGAGTATGTATGTATTTCTGGGCATTCTGGCCACCTAGAGAGACAATAAGACACATGGTGACATAAAGACACGAGACATTTACAGAAAGGCCCTTCCACATCCTGGTGGCACTCTTAGGCCAGAGCTCAAAACCATTTCAATTATGCAAGGGCTGTTTTGCAGCCCTTGGCATTGCCCAAGAAAGGGGTGGGAGAAATTTCACCCTGCTGTCAGGCAATAAAAGAGGTTGGAATTATGTTTTACTGTCAAAATCTTAAAAGGCTTTCACTGTTATTAATGCATTGCATTATTATTTATGCCTCCTATTATTCATGTATCTGCAGTTTATATAGCCATCTGTGCAACAGCCATATCGTGTCACCCAGAAATACTTCAATGGTATTTCTTCTATTTACATTCCCCCACCAGAGGTGATTGATGGGTACTGCAAAATCCTAAATACTGCTTTTATTTTCTTTCCAGGTTTATTTGTTTTCCAATCATACAGCTTTTTCAGGGTATCAGTACTTACACAAGGAACAACCTTCATCGTTAAAGTAGAAATTATAGTTGCAATTAACACGTGCAGCCATTAGATGGTAATGTTTGCTCACCGTTGCAGTGAGCATTGTGGTTCTGAACCATAGCACAGTGAGGCAGCTGAGCCAAACTTTTCACACATAAACTCCACTGCTCTGGAGTATCTCGTCTGAGGTGTGTTGAGTATCATGAGCTGCCTGGGAAGTACTTCCCTCCTACAGATCCTACTGATTGCTGATGGAGTTTGGGTTCTCGGTAGTTCTGCAAATCAAGTCGCTGGCACCCAAAAATTAAAGATCAGTTTTGAACTCTTCGATCCTGGGGAGCTGAGAGAGACGTAATTGCACAGAGGGTGGGAAGACGAGATAGTGTTACCTTGCTCAAAGATTTAGGGTGTTGGATATGAACATCAGGTAGCCTGTGACTGTGTGGGATAGGAGATAAGGACTATTGATCACCTGTTTCAGGGATTTTAAAGTATGAAGCAGAGGGATGAATAAAGATTCTGCCTGCACATGCTTTTGGTGTTACTTATATTTGTATATGTAACACCAAACCATATGTAATTATATTTTTGCAACTTTCTAAAGTGTGACCTTTTTCTGAGCAGTTGCAGCACTTCAGTAATATATGATGGACACTTGAAAGATGAAATGGCATATCTCTGCTTTAGGGAATTTCAGGGAAATGATAAAAACGTGCCATTTGTAAAGCTGTTAAGCGTTTGAGTACAGTTTCTACGTGTGTGCTGGCTTCTGCAGTTTGATCTTAGGAATCCACTTGTAATGTGCTGAACTCCCACACATTGCTCAGGAGCATCTATAGCAGAACTGCGTTTCTCTGGAGGTGGGTGCAGTCTCCTGCTTTGCAATTTTTGGAAAGAATGATGTAGCCAGGGGTTCTGAAATATGATGACCATACTGAAAATGCATGCAAACATGATCAGGCACGTAGTTGCTGCCACTTGCTGTGAGCAATGGCTGTTTTCTGTAGGGGAGAGTAATTTGAAGCAGTTGGGGTCCAGTCTTTTGCCTTAATAGCCAAAGAAAGATGAAGAGGGAAGAAGAAACAAGCACTTGATCGCCTAAATTGGATTCTATCTAGAATCCAAAGGAACGGCAGAACCTGTGTTTTCTTCTGTACACATAGAAGAATAGGGAGCCTGGTTGACACATTGTGTCTCGCACGCCTTGGTGTGCTTAGTCACTTAGTGACTCTCCTTTTTACCAACATTGCTGCATTTGTCATGGCAGCCAGAAATAGGGTCATGGCATGAATCCTGAGCAAGAATCCTTCCTGGCTCATCCTCCAGCAGCACATGGAGATAGGGAAGGGTTCTGTGGGTCTTATTTGAGAGATGCAGTGTGTAGACTGTATAGAATATCATAGTAGTAACATTACTAATGTCTGTTTTCTGTATCTCTACACTGTCCAAGAAAAAAAAAAAACCAAACCAGAAAACCAGTGTGTTGACACTCTGCTGTACCAAATAGTACATACAACGTCACCTAGCTGCAGTTCTGTGCAGCTGCCTACTTAAGCAGTCAATGGACTAAGACTTTATCCACTTGGCTGTTGTGCAGTGCACATCAGCTCTGATGATTACTTACACTTGCGACATCATCCCAAAACAAGCAGAACTCTGGAGAAGAGGAACTGCTGTCTCAGCACAGCCTTCAAAATCTTAACACCATAGGTAACAAAGCTTTTCTTTGTCCTTTCCCCTAAAAGCAGTATAAATCGTTCTTATCCCCAACAGCAAGGACTGGCCAGGAGCAGTAACACCTCCAGTGTGCTGCAGTCTCACAGACTTTGCTGCTCCTACATTGGCCAGGCCAGGCTTCTGTGTGAGGAAGCCTTCCAGGTCCTTTCTGTGCCAAGACATAACCAGACAATGACCATATTGCTAAAATAAGGATCCAGTCCTCAAGCAAATAAGCTTTTTGCCTTTTGATGAGTTTTGCTTATTCTTCCTGTTTCCTTTCCTCCCTCCCTGTAGCTTGTACAGTAGTAACAGATTCCTCAGGCATTGTTTTTGACTGGGTGACTGTTCAGTGTTTTGCACCATTTACAACTGTTGCTACAGGCCCTTTTCATTCACTGCTAATCCTCTCTAAAGTCTCTAAAGGGAGGGAGACACAGGGCTTGAAGTTCTGCCTAGAAAGCTCAGTTCAGACTGAAGCTGAGAAAGAGCAGAAAGATGCTGTCACCTTCTAGCGAAGGATACATTAGGGGTCTACACCTGAACTAGTTATAAAACTATAAAAAGCATCGGTACCTTCAAAAGTTTTTCATGGTCAATTTGGTGTCCAGAGCTTGGCAGTTAAGGGGAGAGCTGTCGCACCTGAAGGTAGCTTCCTTTGGGTTCTCTGGATGTTCAGGAATATTGGAGAAATCCAGACACACCGAAAGACAAGAATACCTGCAAAAGTTTGACTTTTTAGAAAATATTGTCCTCATATCCCTCCTCACTCAGCTGCGACCTCGTAGCCCCAGCTCCCAGAGCCACACTCCCACAGACATTAGCTCTATTGGAGAGCACATGGACAGCAAATTAATCATGTCTAGTTCCAAGTAAATGCAGCAGGGTCACAATGGAGTGTCTTCCTTGAACTGTACATGGAGTGAGTGGGAAGAATGGATCAGGTGAACTGAGGTGGGCCACTTCTCAGCTATCAGAGTGAGAACAAGGATGGCATCCTGGTTTAGACATTAGTTTAAAGACCTGGTTCAGTTCCCTGCTGTGCTACAGATCTTGTCTGTGATTCCAGACAAGCTGCTGCTGCTTCATGTAGTTCCATGTTATAGCATCTGTTATCTACCTATAAGCAAGATACCTTGAAAACAAATAGTTCCATCCTCTATTTCCCCTTCACCAGGGCTGGATCTAGCAACCACAGAGCTGTAAAGTGACCAGATTAATTCGCCTGGTCTGATGGAAAGCCCTTCATTTTTAGTTGCAGTAATAGTTTTCTGCTGGCTAAGCAGTCTGAACACACTCACCTGCTGTCTCACTAAGCAGAGTGAGAACATGGCCAAGCACAGAAGAGGCAGGACCACCCCTTTTGGCAGACTCATTGATCACCTTAGCTGCGGTGTGAAACTTTATTCTCTCTGCTTCAGAGCCCCTCCTGCCTGAGCTCCTAGGGTTGATGCTGTCACAAATACATTCCCACTCCACCGACAGTAGACAGAGAACTATCCTCTACATAAATTATAGTGCACTCTCTGGTGGTTGTTTCCTTCTAATGCATTAAAACACTCTCAGTTAATGCACTAATAAGATTTTATAGTGTATGGATGGCTCAGGGATGGAGAGACATAATAATGGGAGAACTTTACGGAAGACGGAAAACAAATCTAATAAATTTTACATTCTTCAGAAACATAGGGAAAGACAACAAAGCATTGCAAAACACTTCAAGAGACCATGCAAAAGAGCCCAGGAATTGCCAGCACTGTTACCTCCCCCAAATCAAACCTTTCTCTGAGACGCTTGTTTATTTATGTCCATCTTCAGCATCAGGAATTTGAAAGACTTTCAGGGTGTCTGCCACTGTTCAGCAGAAGCTATACTAGGGGACAATAGTGGTGGCCCGTAAAGGAAATATTACTTTGATCCTGTGTTGCAGCTGGATGTTATAAGATGGGAGTTTCCCTTATCTCACTGCAGGTGTAACTGACAGCACTGCTGTCTCACCAGGCCCACCCTGGGAGAGGTCTGGGCAACTGGTTGTGCTCAGCAGCACTGTTGCCAGGACACTGCACTCTTTACTGTCATCTTACAGACATTTTACATGCCCCCTCTGCTTTCTTTCTGACTCTGAACAGAAAGGAAAAAAGAGTAAATACTTCTTGCCAAGGTGCAAGGCAGCAAGATGAAGTTAATGGGCCTGGGTGAGCCCATGATTCTCAATAAATCAAAAATTTGTTTGTCAGCTCGCAGAGAGTACAAATTTCCAGCTGGAAGGAGTTTTACAAGTTTTTACCTTTACACTTTGTGCTGACCTTGGTGTGTTTGAGAAAGCACAATCCAAGTGCTTTTGCATGTGACCTCATTAGTCTCCCTCTTCTCGGGGTTAAGTCAAAATATGGAGCAGTGCCCAGTGCAAAGTGGTCATCGTGGTTTCTGTTCCTGCCAAAAAGAGGTCATGAAGAACCCAGACCAGGTTGTCTTCATTGCAGAGCTGGGACGGCCTTTAATCTTCAGGCAAGAGAGGAGCACGTTCAGAGCACAGCAGACATTACAACACGTGCAGTTAACTCTAGATTACTTCAGCAAACAATGGTTTGCAGAATCTCTGCTTTTTCAAGGCAAATAAATGTGAAGAGCAGTAGGAAATAGCAATAATATCTCATAAGTCTCTGTTTCTTCATGTCTGAGCAAAGTATCCTGTCTCATAGTCAGTGTTAAGAAGTACTTTGAATAATAGCAAAAGATGAAGCTCTAAGTTTTTCAATGCCAGATGTTTCTTTCATGGTTCTGCTGAATTCAAAACACTCCATGGGATTTTCCTATTTCAGTGAAAGCTTTAGGACAAGTTTCTAGAGTCCCATTCCTCCATCCTCTGCCTCAACCTTTCTACATCTGCAGGATACATCTGATCTTCAAGCAGCTGTTTAACTGGTTCTCCTGGAAACAGCTGCATAGAACCAATGGATGGTACCCTAATTAAACATGTCATTCATTATTCTTCTGAATCATGTTCTCTACATAATACTTATAGAGAAATATTTGCTGTGAGCCCAGCAAGAAGACTAATCAATATTTTCCTGGCTGTGCTGTGTACACTTGTACCAATGCCCCTTTTGAGAGTGATAACAGGATAAAGCAGCCCACAACAGTGAAGATACACAACAGAAGTGGTAATCCCAGCTGCTTTGGTGGTAAGAAAATAGGTAATTCTGTGTAATACCGTGTCCTGTCTGAGACTCTAATCACAGAGAAGCAGAAACAAGGCTTTCTAAAGATGAGAAGGAATTATGGCCTTTTAACTTCTTTTTTTTTAAACTCTGCACTATTATTGCAATCAATATTTTCAAGAAAGCTTATTCACTCATTCTTATATCTTGTATAGTGATATGGTCAATTCTGCCTGCTCTCCTACACAGCAATAAACTATGTTAAGCAAACCCCTCTGAAGGAATTTTGAGTGCTAACATATGACAGCACAGTTTGTTCTGGGTTCCCAACACTGATCTGTTCACATTGAACAACAGTAGAACAGGGGAAACTTCTCAAGTCTTACCTGGCACTTGACAACAAAACCTCTAAAACTCCTTGCAATTTAGTGAGGCCCATGGGACTTACAAGCTGGGTCTGCTGGCATCACTCAGAGCTTATAATTACCATTGCCTGGTATGGATTTATCTCTTCAATGACACCTCTCAAATCACTGAAGTGTGCATCAGTTGCCAAAGAAGATCAGAATTGAAAGAAGAATAATGAATTCTAATAATTGCAACGTTAGAAACAATTATAAAAAACATAAAGTAGGAAAATACACGTGAAATACCTTTTCCTACATGCAGTAGGGAAATACATCCTTTCTGCAGGCAGACACCAGGTCTCCTCTGTATCATCCCTTCATTGCCCTAGCTATAAGCCAGCAGTGGCAGATCCTATCTTAGACTAGACCCTGTTCTGAGTCTCCATGGCTCTGACAACAATAGTCTGGAACTCACTGTGGCAGTAGATCTCTTCATTCTCCTTCCTCCTGCATATGTTTTAAGGGCATTTGTCCCTGTTGCAGCTTGGATTAACAGCAGGCACGGGCAACAGCTCAAAGAAATCATCCCTTCAGCTTGTTTGCATGTGTTTTTCTTGGACGTACACACATCCACTGTGGCAGGTTGATTTCTTTCCCTGGGAACCATCTTGCTGGTTCGAAAATCATTCAATACTGGTTTATCTGATTTCTCCCAGGATGATACAGCTTTCCCTGTGACAGTCTTCATGTCTTGTTGCAAACTAGCAACATTTGCATTAGAGAAAGTATGACGTCTGGAACACTTTAATTAATTCTGACTCAAGGTGCTGGATTGTGCCCTTGAAGACAAAATACATACCTTGCTGAATGCAGAAGTTACCAGTCCTTTTCCCCTCCTGTAGCAGTTTGAGGATCCGTGTCATTCCATGACATTCTTAAGTCATCTCTCTCCTTTTGCCTCATTCTGGAGAGAATTTCTTTCTGAGAAATTCTTACTCCTGAGGTCACACTGGAGAGCAATAGGTCTTAAGGAATAATGGGCTGAGGAAAAGAGAGTCCTGAATTGAAATGTACCAGTGACTGTATTGGTTACCACCAAATATGGCAAAAGAAAGTAAGTAGGTCAGCATAAATTAAGCAAGTATTTTTCAAGGAGAGAGGCTTAATAAACCCATATTTATTGCATGGAACACTATGGATTTCTTTGGGAGTTCAGTACTGCTATATACCACACCATTTTACCTCTGTAACTCTATTTGAACTTGGAAATCTCTCCATTAGGCTGCCTGCGCTTACAACAATAAACTGAAGGTTTTCAAAATTACTTAATTGTTCCCTGAGGGTGAAAATACTGCTTTCTTAAATGGCTTTTGGCTGAGTCACAAACACTCCATTTTCATTCCCTCTCGGGCTCAGAAGGCTCCCTTAAATCCACACTTTTTTCTATGGACTGTGAGAGTGACATATGTTTTCGCAAGAGAAAGCTACAGATACAGCATTACTCCACATACAACACACCTTATTTACATGGCATCTTTTGATTATTTTATCATTTATCTGCTACCTACTTTAAATATATAAGTTGTGTAACTTCCTCTAGATGTTGTGTTGGCTGTGGTGCTATCTGAAACCAACACAGCCTAAAGCCTGTTTACAGTGGGGGGAGAGGAGCTGGGTCAGGAGGGCTGGTCTCCTTTGCTTGTCATGGCTCAAACGCTGCTAGCTTAGGAAAGACAAACTGGAGTTGCTAAATGCTCCCTTATGTCCTTGCTGCTCCTTGCTTGTCCTCAATGCTGGCCAGGATCTTCTCTTACTCCAACTGTAAGAGAGAGGCTTTTCTTCTTCCCACCACTTCTCTAAGCTCCTTGTAATTTTTCTTTTCTGGAACTTCCAGCAAGGAGGAGGCTGCTGGGCTAAAATTTGTTTAGTATATAACTTTTCCACAAGCTACGTCTCACCTAGTGCACTGTACTCTCAGATCCTATTGAGACTTGCCTCTCCCCCAAAGGGGGAATTGTAAAAGCTATTTTGAATCGAAATTTCATTCCATACACATGGAGAGAGAAAAAAAAAAATGAAAACCTTTGATTTGGGCTAAAAAATAGGATTCACAGCTGCTGTAGTTTTTAAATTTGATTGCTTTCCAGTCGATGTCTCTGGAGCAAGGAGAAATCTATAGTTAAAGCCACAGTTTTTTATTAATTTTTATAAGATATGTTTCCATGTATTTGTGCATATAAAGCCATTGATTTGCTCCAGCCAATATGAGCTGCTCCTGAGCAACAGAGCACTGCGGAACCACCTTAACAGATGGTTCATACAGATTTGTAGTGACGCCTCAGAGCATGCTGGAGAATGACCCAGATAATTTGGGACTATTTCTCCTGTGTTTTAGTGTACCCACATTGGTCTGGGTTTATTCTATGTATTATTTTCTACCTTGCGTCTTCATTTGTAAATGAACCTTGTGAATCATCTGTGAATGAACCTTGTGAGGGTGCTGTTGGGAGGATACCGTAGGGGCATCTCAAAGGTAGACAAGATGACCAGTGTTCCAGAGTTCAGGTTCAAACACAGTTTGTCAGAGACTAGAAGAAGTAAAAGACTGAAGAACAACATAAATAAAACTTAAAATCATCTGCTTGGACGCTGCCCTCCTGTGCACTGTAAGGAATGAATGCATTGCAAGGACCACTCAAGCTGTGGAGCCAGGCAGGTGTCTCTTTCCTCTGCTCACATTCAAACTGATCAGTGCTATGTAACACAAACTCCTCCTCAGGCTGCAGTAAAAAGCCTCTTTGAGAACTAGCTACCCCCATTTCCTTTCTCTAGCCAAATATAGCAACAATAACAATGAAGCAACATTAATACTGGCCACTTAAACTTCAGCTCTGTCATACTTCTGCTAGGCAGTGGAAGTGGCTTAACAGATAGTATCAGAAAGTTAAGGCTTCTCAATTGGAAGGATAAGTGAAGATTAAAAATTGGCAATTTGTTAATAATTACACTGATAACCTTATTGCTTACAAAGTTCACTAATCTCTCTCTACTGGTTGGACAACTGTATCCCACATGCTGTCTTGTAATTAAGTCCACAGTCACTCAGGAATTTTGTATACCATGGAGTCAAGAATATGAATGATGCTTTTGGGTACTGCTGCTCCTAAATAAAGCTGTACTCCAGATCCTGACTGGTGGTTGTTGCCCTGAACCAGCTTCCAGCATCTGGCTAACTGCCTGTGCATTGGCTCTGTGCTACACCCTCTGAACTCCTACAGAATCATAAATTCATCCCTTACTGTTCCTCTATAAATCATGACTGTGAACTGGTTTGAACTCACTTAAGCTAAAAAAACACCCAACAAACAAACAAAAAAACCTGTTGGCTTTGTAAGGTTTGGTGCCAGAGAAGGCCAGATCTCCTGTTCTGAATTACTGTTAAAAGGCGAAAAGGCACTGTAGTGTAATTCCCCTCAACAAATGAGACCAATTTCTAACAGTGTGATTTCAGTCTAGAGAGACATCTGAAAGGGCTAGGGGACAAGGATGAAATTAAACTTAAGTGTGCGTTTTGGAAAAAGGTTAAAGAGCTGACATTTCTTTTCTTAGGTACAATTTTTATCTACAAATCTAATCTAACAAAATGGCGATTCAAATCATAGTACTCATATCTCCCACCATTTGATGTACAAAGCTGCCTTAGCTGTAATGTTTTGAGTGAAATGGCAAAACTGTTCTTCACACCCCATGACTGCCATCACTTGTTCCCCAGTCACTCTGTGGTACGGCTTACCTGGTCTGTCTGGCCTGTACCCTCGGCTGTAACAAGTACCCAGAAGTAAACCAATATTCCTTATGCAGTCCTACTCTAAAAAGGATGCTCCTGCTTTATTTTGGTCTGTGTTCCTGCATATGCAGCTAGACTCCTTTCCCTCTCTTCTACTGAATATTTGAGTTTGGGGTGATTTTTGCAAGTACATTGATGGTATTTTTCACATGTTGAAACTCAACTGTCTCCAAATCTCCACAAAACTGTTCTTTCGAGACAGTGAAGGTTGATTTTTTTTTCTTTCAATTAAATTCAGCTGCAAACATTATTAATGTAGCATTTCACAATGGTAAATATAATGGAGATGCTGAAGATAAAAAAGTAGTAGTGGGAAGATAATAATATTTACAGCATAAGGATTTTATGGGGAGGGTTTCCTCGCCATGGGTTACCCACATTTCCCAGTTCAAGGCTGCCCTGAGAGTGCAGACTTGAATGCAGATCTCACATCTGATGATACATAGCTCCATTAAAAGAAACTGTGTAACCCCAATTCAATTACCATATTATCTCTGTTTTTTTAAACCAGAAATTTCATTTTAGTACTGAAGAAAATCTGATTCACTGTTCAGAATGCATTCTTCTCACCTGAAGACATCTGGCAAATGAATAAATTAAGCTGTGAAAAGAGCCAGCAGCAAGACTTTTAATCAAAGGCAAATGAATAACATTAAATGCATTTTTGCTCATACTCCAGGATTACAAGTTTCTTGGATGAGCATCTTTTTCTAGTTTCCCCAGTTATGTCTCAGCAGACACTTGCTCAGGGTATTGTCTGAAAGTACGAGCAAATTGCTCAGATGGAAAACGTAAGTTGTGACAATAAATGTTTAAAGTGAAGATAAATATTGAACTATTTTAATTCCGAGAAAATGGCATAAAATTTAAGCACAGCTGTATTGTGTCAGATGAAAGTTCAGCTGGTCCCATGTTCAGTTTCTGACAGCACGATAGCAGATGCCGTAGGAAAGTTTATAAGAACAGGACAAACTGGAAACACTCTACCGGTATTAAACAAACCTAAAGGAATTTACCTGCTTTTTTATCCAACTTTTTATCCAACTGCTTTTTGAACAGAAATAGATGTTTAGTACAAGTCCTGTGATGAGGCATAGCTTACCAAGAAGGCACGTGCAGTGCAATCCCCTGGTTCTTTTGAGCAATTTCTTTTTGTTGCATTTCACACCTGGCAGCTCTTTCATTGGAGAGACAGTGAGTATTTCCTTTTCCATTGCCTCCTGTCTGTGCAGGGTTTTCTAGACCTCCTCAAAAGTTCAGCAATAGTTTCACTAAATGTGCTATACTGGTGCAACAGAAAATACTGTTTTCAAAATTTATTCCTGTAAATGTCATGTTCCCCACTACATGCCATTGGTTCACTTTTTCACACACCGGAGCATTAACAGGGAGAATTTAGCCACAGCCTTTGATGCAAACCAGTTTCCTAAACAACTTGTTTGAACAAAAGGGAAAAAACATCAACTCTTGCTTTTAATCTTTGGATGGTTGCAAAATCTACCAGACTTTTGCATAAGGCTCTCTTGTCTCTAGTTTCTGTGTTTTCCTTTTGCCAGGAGTTTCCCAGAGTTTGGCACACCGCGTGCCGTATGGCACTACTATTGCTACCCAGGAGAGTCCTAACATGAAACACAAAGAAAAGCACAAGGAAAGAAAAATAGCAAAGGATCCTGGTATCAGAAAACATGCCAATATTTTCCTTAACTGTAACCTTAGCAGTGCTGAGCACCATATAATGTTAGGTAGCATTCTCCTTTCGTATCTATTGACAATAAATAGTTTAGGCTTTCTGGGCTCACACACTCCCACTATCCTGCAAATATAAAACAAAGCAGCCACCTCTGCGGTTCTGTGATGTGAACTCACTTTTCCCTGAAGAAATCTTAAAGCTTTAAAAAGTAATACACCCAGTTGTGCATCTTTCCCTGGAATAAACACCTGCAACCAGGTTTCAAACACTTCCAAAGCATATTATTAAGGATGACAGTTCTACCACAACTCACAGACCTGAGGCTGTAGTTGACACTGGTGATAAAAAAAGAGAAAAAGGATGGGGTGGAGGGTTAGTCACTCCTCTTAAGAGAAATGTTGCATCACTCCAGTCATCAGCACCAGGGTGTGCACCTTTTAATCTGGCAGCTCTTTGATGGTGTAACACAGACATGTCTCAGGGTTGTAACCAGTGGGCAGCTAAAGTGATGACAAGATGATGGTCAGGAGAGAAAGCAGCTCTTGGAGGGGCAGTAGGGGAACAGGAAGGGCTGTGAGCAGGGGAACAGGAAAGTCAGTTGAGCCAACCAGAAGTGACTGTGTTGTCAAACCTCACCAGCACCTGGCCTGGAATCACATCAACTCTTTCCCCATAACCTGCAAATTTCTCCACTGCCAGAGGTCAGCCAGTCCAGGAGCCAGAGGTCTGCAACCCTGGACAAGTACTAGGAGAATGATCTCTGGGAGGGAAAACAGCTGCTCTCCATCACAGAAGCACTCCCAAGCTTGGCAAGGGCGTGGAAGAAGGGCAAAGTCATTTTTATCAGATTTCCTAAGTTCCTGTTTGCCTTCCACCATCAGCTCTCTTCAAATCTTTATGGAAAACGTAGGTGTAACTTGGTGCTGTAGGTTTCCAGATCTGTGGCACAAGCCCAGACAACAGAGTCTGGCTGCTTGACCCTTGTGGACTAATCCATACAGGAGGCTACACACACCACATTGGCTCCACTGCTCAGGAGTAGCAGAACTGTTGTGCAAGACTGTCTGGAAACTCAGTCTCCTGAAGGGAGAGCTGGGGCACTCCTGTGCTTCAGCCAACTTTTCCGTGGACTCTTCAAAATCAAACGTGCTTCTTTGTACTGCCTGATAGGGATCTGGTGGACAGGGCCCTCGAGTGGGCAGTACATGAGCAATTCTTTCCACTTTGTGCTACTCTTGAGCCCTGCCTAGTCACAGGGAAGCTACCTATCAACAGTACTGAGTACACCTTCAATTGCAATGGACGTGCTGTCCCTGCCCTTGAGCACAACCAGCTTTACACACTTGTTATCATTAAGTTCCTTCAGTGAGTGGCAGGATGACAAGAGGAGTGGGCAAAGGCAGTGAGAGACACCATCTCTAGCAGGGTTAGTGGAGAGGAGGTGGTGTGGGAGGGTAGGGCGGAGGACAAGCACAGATAAAGCTGGAAAGGAGACCGAGGAGAAGTGTGTAGGCCCTGGAACAGTATTTGATATGCTGTGTGGAGTAACAGGCTGGATTATTTATGACAGCTATTGCTTTTGTGAAACCCCTTGCTGTCCTGATTTCCCTCCCAGCCCAGCAAACCTGCAGATACTGGGTTGCACTGGAGCTGAGCGCTGCCAGAGCTACAAAGCATGTCAGGATGTGGTCCAGCTCAGCCTGATTTTCAGCAGTTCTCACTTCTTTTTAGTAACAGTCTCCTCCATTTTAAATTCAGGATGTTCAGATGTACTGCAATGATTTAACTGCAAATAGTTTATATGCCAACATAAAAGCACTTTTGGTCCTCACACAAATTCAGCCCTGAGTTTATGGCAGTGTTTACAGACAGCTCTACTCAACTCCAACATTTGAATCATTTCCAGAAGTGTTTTACATTTGAGAATACTACAGCACTTTTCTTTAACAAAGCTACAGCTGAATTTGGCTGTCAACTCCAACTTATGCTTACACTGTCTCGCTTTTGAGTTGAATCAGTGCCAGCAAGCAGCTACATTAATAAATATTTCAGAATTCCTGCATCAAGTCATCATTTCTGTCTTTTGTTACACTGATTTACCTCCAGTGCAGCCTCCATAGTTACTGTGTTCCTTTCATGGCCTCAAAGAACTAATAAATCAGATCTTCCAAGCTCCATCCTGAAAACACACTGGTCATTTCTTTTGGCTCAGCACTGATTCCTCTACTAATACTTGTGCAGAACAGAGTTAGAGGAGACAGAAGCTTGATATGATGAAAGGATATAAGCAGTGGGAAACTGAAAGGGAACGTGAATCCTGAAGTAGAGTTTATATGGATAAAGGATAGGTGGGAGTAGGAACTGAAACTGCAGAAGGAGGACTAGAAAAAAGCTGAATGGAGAGAGCAGGAAGTTTGATAAGGGTTGTAATGAAGGAAGGAAAGGGCCCAGAGAAAATAGGGACTATCTGAGTATTCAGCCATCAAGGCTGCCTTCCAAAGTCTCTGCATTCCTCTGCTGCAAAGTTAGCAGTGAAACCCACTGGCAAAGTGAATTATCTTATCCCACATTTATGCCTCATACAACCAGGATTGATAATGGGTGTGATTCTACATCATAGAAAGCTCATTTAAAAAAAAAACAACCAACCAACAAACCATGCGGCAGCACATTATAACAATGGTCAGGCTCCCAAGTCACACGTTCTCATTGCTAGCAAACACCAAATTCAAGTTTCTTTCTTCAACCTTAGATTGATTCTCTTTATCTTTGACATGGGAGGTACTTATACCAAATTCAGATATTAACACACTCACATCCTATTTTTTTCCTGGGGTTTGGGTGTTGGGTTTTTTGGGCTTTTTTTTCAACCTGTCAACAAATTGAAGTGTCTAAGTTCAGGACATTAAAACCAAAGTAGGGCTTTAAAAGTGTGTTTTACAGAATCAAATTACTTGAGGTCATCAAACCATTCACAGAAATGACACCTACTCAGCTCTTGCTGACATCTTCTGTTGGATTTTGCTGAAGTTTGCTCAGGAGTGAGCATCATGACAATTCTTCTTGGCTAGGACCAAGAGATACAGCACGTTGGCTTCAGCTGGCAACTATTGTGTCTTTCTTTAAGTGCTCTCCAAGAGAAAATGGTTAAGATCCTTCCGAGAATATCTGGGACTTTCACAAGGACCAGACCAAA
>VXBJ01007932.1:0-10032 GCA_013400055.1 Nycticryphes semicollaris
AACCAAATATCTAAAACCAAACCAGCCACCACTCACTCCTCACCCACATACAGGCAAAAGTCAAACACAAACCTCTCCATTGCAGTGCACAGTGTTCAGAGCTAAAATTTCTAAATTTCTCCTGGCAATAGAGTCATGAGTTGTGCCACCCCATCTGAACTGGAGCAGTGTTTGGGAGATTTTCCTAAATCTCTTTCAGATATTGCAATTTGGGAAACCAAGAATGTGCTCCATCCATTCTGATCTCTCAGGATTTCTAATGGGTTGGGTTTTTTGGTGGGTCGTGTGGGAAGCTATTTCACAGATGGGGAGGAGCTTCTAGCCTCTTTGTAGTCACAGACATCCCAAATTTGCATCTTAAACTTCATTTTTAATCCTGTGGAAAAATTTCTGCTTACTAAGTATCACCTTCTATTCTAGCCTGTGCAGTTCAGATGTCAGTGTGCAAATCCCAGAGCAACTAATGGATCCCACAGATGCCTTTTTCTGGGCAGGTGGGCTTATTTTTTCCTCTATAAAGCTCCTGGCAGCTCAGCTCCAGGCTGATCTTGGGTTCCAAAGCCCAGTGTGTGCAGCATGGCTTTGTGGACAGACAGAATAATGTAAGTTTGGAGACACCTCTGCAGCTTCTGCTCCTTTCCTCGCTCCATGCAAAGCAAACCATGCATGGTCTTGTCCTGTAAAGATTCCAACCGTTTTAAGGATATCTTTCTGGGCAGCCTGTTCCAAGCCTGAACACCCTAGAGGTGAAAAAAGTATTCCCTAGTATCTAATCCAAATTTACCATATTCTGAACCTCACATCTTATCACTGTGCTCCTCTGAGAAATATTTGCCCCAATTTTTCTCTAAGAGAATCCACCCCCTCACTAAGTCGTTGCAGGCAGCAACACAATCTCCTTCTCCTTGGAAGGGACAAGGATGAAGAAACCCAGTCTCCTAGCCCCTCCTTGTCCTCAAGGTGTGTGTCAGGCCATTAATCACCCTGGTGTCTCACTTTTCCTCCACTGGGCTTGCTCCACTGGGCAATGTCTTTCTGGTAACCCAGGATATAGAGAAGGCTGAGGTATTCAACAACTTTTTTTGACTTGCTCGTCACCATCAAGTGCTCTAACCACACTTGCCATGTTGCAGGAGGCCAAGGTGGGGATTGGGGAGAATGAGGAACTGCCCGCTGTGGGAGAAGACCAGGTTTGAGACCATCTAAGGAACCTGAAGGTGTGCATGTTCATAGGACCTGATGGGATTGATTCGTGGGTCCTGTGGGAAATGGAAGTTGTTCAGCCACTATCCATCATATTTGAGAAGCTGTGGCAGTCTGGTGAAGTTCCTGCTGACTGGGTAAGTGGAATCATAACACCCATTTTTTAAAAAGGAAAGAAAGGAAAACCCAAAGAAGCACAGGCCACTCAAATCATTTAGTTCCAAGCCCCTACCACAGCCAGAGACACCTTCTACTAGGCCAGGTTGCTCCAGCCTGCCTTTGATCCCCTGCTGGGAGAGAGCATTCACTACTTCTCTGGGCAATCAGGTTAGGGTTAGGGTTCCAAGTCTCACCACCTTCAGAGTAAATTTCTTCCTAATATAAAATCTAAATCTTTCCTCTTATGTTTTCCTAATATTCCCTGACCTGATCTTCTGATCCTTGCTCCAGACTCTCCCCCTGATCTCCACCGCCTGGGAATCCTGAAGGCTGATCTTGCTAGGAAAAACCAAAGTAAAGGCTGCATTCAGTACACCAGTTTTTTCCACATCCTGTGTCACCAGGTCCCCCGTCTCATTCAGCAATGGGTCCACACTCTCCCTCGTCTGCCTTTTCTCACCTTCGTCCTTCAAGAAGTCCTTTTCCCCTGTCTTTGACATCCCTGGCCAGATTCGACTCCATTTCAGCCTTGACTTTCACAGAGAGGTTTGACTGCATCTCTGCACACTCTGACACAGCAAGAGCATTTGAAAAGTAATAATTATCTCGTGCACTTCCCTCATACAAACTTCTGGGCTGATGCTTTAGGGAATATACCTGTGTGGCTGATCCAAGCCCCCTCCCCTTTTCCCCCTCCCACACAGGCATGCACACACATGCAGAACACGCTTGGAGGAATGCTCTGCAAAGGTAAGCAGAGGCCTGGAGGCTCAGAGGAAGATGATGGAGCAGTTGTTCAGAGCTATTGCAAAAGAAACCAAATCATCTCAATATGAAAGGAAACTGGAGGGGGTTTGGTCTTGCTTTGTTTTTTGTTTTGTTTTGACAAACAGGCAAAACCTGTAACAACCAGTTGTACTTAAATAAATGCAGACCTGGAGTAGGGCAAAATTCATTTTGGGGTTATGCTTATTGTTAAAGTAACATAACATAGTTTGTGTATTCATTAGAGCGGAAGGAAGCCTCACTGGGCCCAGGAATTTGTCCATGACCCACCAGCATCACAAGCAAGAGCTGGACAAGCTGAATAGAAATTAAGAAATGCAGATGAGCCCAGGAAAAAGGAGAAGGTGAGGGCCAGGTGTTTTAGTTTTGTCTTTGTTTCTCATCATCCAATTTAGTTTAATTGGCAATAAATTAAATCTGTTCTCCCCAGTTCCAGTCTGCTTTGCCCATGATGGTAATTGATAAGTGATTTCCCCGTTTTTATCTTGACCCATAGGCTTTTTCGTCTTATCTCCTCGCCCTCTCCTGTGCTGTTGAGGAGGGTGAGTGAGAGAGTGGCTGAGCAGGTGCCTGTCCCCTGTCCACTGGCCGAAGAAAGCCAACCCAACGTGGTTAAAGACATTTGTATTCACATGCACGAGAGAATGAGGGAATTCACGCAAATGAAAAAGATGGGCAGCTCATGTCAGATTACAAGCAGGACGAGATCCTGCTGTACAAGGTGTGCAGTCAGGGAGTTGGGGCTCACTTTTGCCACAGGAGAGTATTAACGGCTCCTCCGTGGTGTTTCCCAACTGTGACAAAACACCTTCCTTCTTGTTGAACTTGTTTGACATCTTTCTAGATTTTTTTTATTTTTCAGGATACAAATCTAGACTTTACTGGAGTTTATTAAGTGTTAAATGCTTTCGTCTTGAATTCACATCACCTAATTTTTCACCTGTGTCTTACATTGAGTTACCACACCATCACAGGGAATGGTTCAGATGACGAGCAGATATCTACCAAAAGGTAAGAACTTTAATTTCCAGGAAAAAAATGGACAAAAGCAGGGGAAAGGGGTAGGTGGGGTGCAATTATAAGCTTATTATAAGCTTATAATAAGCCCATAAGCTTATCTTATGGGCCAAGGTAGGGTCACCCAGAGCTGGTTGGACAGGAACACGTCCAGGTGGGTCTGGAATATCTTCAGAGAAGGAGACTCCGCACCTTCTCTGGGCAGCCTGGGGCTCGGCCGCCATCATGGGAAAGAAGTTTTTCTTCAGGTTGAGGTAGAATTTCCCCTGTTCCAGACTGTGCCCATTGCCCCTTGTTATGTCGCGGGGCACCACTGAGAAGACTCTGGCCCCATTCTCCTGCCACCTGCCCTTTAGCTATTGCTCAGCATCTGTGAGATCCCCTCAGTCTGCTCTTCACCATCTGAACAGCCCGAGGTCCCTCAGCAGAGAGATGCTCCAGTCCCCCATCACTTTTGTAGCCTCTGCCTGGACTCTCTCCAGCAGTTCCCTGTCCTTCTGGAACTGGAGAGCCCAGAACTGGACCCAGTGCTCCAGATGTGGCCTCTGCAGGGCAGAGCAAAGGGGGAGGATGACCTCTCTACCCGTGACCACACTCTTTAAAACTCTCCCTCAAGAGACCATTGGCCTTCTTGGCCATAAGGGCACAGGGTTGGCTCAACATCACATTGTAATTCTCTATATTCATAACACCATTGTCCCACAAGCATTTTTAATGACCTCTTGAAAGTCTTCTCAGGTACTGGGAACCCAACGTATGTCATTTTTTTTCCCTAATGGTAGTAAACTAGATAAGAAAAAGAGTGAGAAAATATCCTATTATTACTGTTAACAGTTATATCGGGTACTTATACAGCTCTGAAGACATGGGAGGAAACTTTGCTTGTACTATACTTAGTTGCTTTTATGTCCTAAAACATGCTGCATATATATATGGACCATGGATTTTAAAAGTTTATTTAAATATGAATTAATAATGTCAAAAAGTTGCTACCTGGAGACCTGATCCTACTGGGAGCAGGTGAAAATTCAAATACCTCCACCCATTAGCTGTAAGAGCCTTCAGAATCAGAGAGGAGGAAAACAAAGAGGGGTTGGTTTGTTTTTCCTCTCTGTTCATAATTTCTCTTCCTCTCTGCCTTTGGAATTATTGTCCCTACCAAAGAGGGAGAGAAAAACCTACTAATTTCAGTAACATAAGGTAATATTGCAATTTCTATTCCTCATTCTTAGCTGGTTCCCAAGGCAAAACCAAAACATACGTATGTTTCCACGGTTTATTTTTCTAATTGGAGCCTGGAGATGCTGTTACGACATACAAGAGGAATCGGTCCCACCTCCCTTTAGGCACCAGCAATACAGGTTTTTACATCTGAATTACTCACTTGCTCATCTGATAGAAATAGGAACCTGTGGCATCAGCGATTCATATGCTTATGGTGGAAGAAGTGTTAATTATACTGACAGTATACGTGCTTATTTCTATTGCCTATAGAAAATTTTGGCAACTGTAGTGCCTCTTTTGCTGCTAAATACGTTGCACAATGGATCACAGGGTCTATCTGTATCTTCCTAGTCTTCTCATCTCCTCCTCTTCTCTTTCATCATTGCTAAGGAAGAGAAAAAGACATTTTCCGAAGTCCTGAAAACCCCAAGACTCAAAAATCTCAAACTATTTTGTGGTTATTACTGACACAGTTTAACTGCTTTGTAGGTAGCAAGACTCTTCCTTCCTCTGTGGATCGAAGCCCAAACCCCTCTGGACATACAGGTATCTCCATGGTAATCTAAGAAATTTATTTCTCATTATTAATTTGGATTTTTTGTTACATGCATATATTTATTTAATTAATTAATTTTCATCTTGTGCATATGACTCCTGAAGAGAAAATGTTGATCCTTAGTTGTCTTAGATTAAAGCTAAACTCCAGATCTTATGGGCCACGTTATCTCAGTCTCAATGGTGTAAATACAGGGAAAAAAACCCCAACCAAACAAAAAATATACTTCTATATGTAGAGCATATTATTCTCTTTATGTGCCTTTCAACAATCAGCCAAGTATATTGTGGCTGAAACAGTCCAGGAAGTTTCCCAGACAAATAATTCCTTTAGCAGATGTGAAGAGCTGATAAATTCCCAGAAAATGTCAAGAAGGTGTAGCTGACCATTTTCACGTTGGCAAATGTTTGTGTGCTGAGCATCTTTTACTTGCTCTGGAGCGAGCTTATCTAAAATGAAGACTCAGAATACGGATTTTATATGATTTGATGGAACAAACGTAAGTGCATGAACACTATTCTTATATTAAACTCATTTAGGTTTTGACCATACTTTTCCCGGGTTAACAATGAAAATAATGTAGGTAGGTAGATCACTTCTGAGCCAAAGCGGGAGTTGGAAAGCCACAGGGTCTCCATATCACCTAGTTTAGAGCACCAAGAAGTAAAGGACTTCCAGTTAATTCCAGGTATCCAGAAATTTGGTCATTGTATACTCACTTCACTATCAATGATACCACCAATCCTGTCACCCTTGGACATCAATTGTCGAAGGAAAAAATTTGTGCTTCTGTCTTGCATCATATTTCTCGGCATTCAATATAAAGCGATTCTGAGATGACTGTCTCACGGTTAGATGTCTATAGACATTTAAGTGCTGAAGTTAACTGAGAGACATCCAGCCCATCCAAAGTGAAATTCTTCTGTCGCATCATAGATGCCACTCTTATGCTAAGATGACCAGCCCTTTGGAGGCATCCCTTTCTTTCCATATAAAATAAACACTGAATGGTTATTTGAGAAATGTATGTCTGTCTTCTGCTCACCTAATTTAGAGAAGATGAAAACCAGACTATGACTGTTTAGATGATCTTGGACAGGTTCCCCAGCTGAGATTTTTTATGCTGGGGTCACTGTCATATCCAATCCAAGTTTCACCTCATGCTTTAAACCCCATTTTACATGAAGCTGTAGCTATTTCTGAAACCATAAGTCTATCCCAAGCTACTAATCCTTTTGTAGTGTTTTTCCTTTTCTTTTTTTTTTTTTTTTTTTTTTCTCCTCTTTTAGGATGGGACCTGTTGAGGAAATGAAGCCAGCAAACCTAACTGTCACTACTCACTTCCTACTTTTGGGGTTTGCCTTCCAAGGCAAGATGCAGTTCCTATTTTTCTCACTGATTTCCGTCATGTTCCTGGCCATCTTGATAGGCAACTCTCTAATTGTTGTGATCACAACCACTGACCCTCTCCTACACACGCCCATGTACTACTTCCTAAAGAATCTTGCCTTGACAGAGATCTGCTACAGCCTGACCATTGTCCCCAAGATGCTCACAATTCTGCTGGTGGAGAGAAAAAGTATTTCCTTCCCAGCTTGTGCCTTGCAGCTCAACTGTGTTATTCTTTTTGTCACTTGTGAGTGTTTCCTCTTAGGTGTCATGGCTTACGACCGGCAAGCGGCAATATGCCGCCCATTGCATTACGCCACCGTGATGAGCAGGGATCGCTGCTTCAAGATGGTTGTTGGGTCTTGGCTATCTGGTCTCCCCGTGGCTCTGGGCTTCACCACATGGTTATTTACCTTGCCCTTCTGTGGGAGAAATGTGGTCGACCATTTCTTTTGTGATGTTCCTCCTGTGTTGAAGCTGGTGTGTGCAGACACAGCCTTGTTTGAACTACTGATTTTTGTTGCTATTGTCATAATAGTGATGATCCCCTTTTCTCTGATAGCCGTCTCTTACTTTTGCATTATCCGTGCTGTTCTTCAGATACCCTCGGCCATGGGCCAGAGGCAGGCCTTTTCCACCTGCGCAGCTCACCTGGTAGTAGTGACTCTTTTCTACAGCACAACTGGCATCATCCATCTGCGACCCAAGTCCAGCCTCCCATCTGACATGAAGAAAATGGTTTCCCTGTCATACACAGTTGTCACCCCCATGCTCAACCCCATCATCTACAGCTTGAGGAATCAGGAAGTCAAGCAAAGCCTGAGGAGATGCATCGACAAGTGGTTACTTAGGAAGCAGATGGCCGTATTTACTCCGTCCAGGTAATGGATTCCTTGTAACCACACAAAACATAAATGTTTCTCTAGTTAAAAAAAAAAGATGAAATGGAATTTACGAATGAAGTGAAAAGCTTTTCAAAAAGATCTGTGATATTTTATCAATCCTTTGCTGCTAAATACATAAAATATCTGTCAATGTTTCTCAGCATGTTAGAATAAATTGTAGTTGCTGTAACTCTGTCCTTGCAAGCACATAAGTAAAGCTGACACCGTGTAGGAATATTACACCAGTGGATTATAAAATTCTCATCCTTTCTCATTATCATACCTCTATGGCTACAAGTATATAACGTCTCTATCCTGGGGAAAAAAGAACTTTGTTTTCCTCCCTGTCAAAGCAAAAATGAAAGACTAGAACTTCACACACACCCCCCAAAAAAACTACCGCAAACCCAACACCAAAACTCAATAATCAGTTGAAGAACAAGTTGGAGAAACCTTATGATTGGAGGGGAGGAGCTGCTTCTCCTGGAAGCATCCTTCCTACTGACACGACAGATAGGATTCAAAGCTTTGATTTCATCAATTCTCATCTGATGTAGGCTGAAAGGAAGCCATGTGAGAGGATTGCTTCCTAACTCATCCAACCTGATACTTTCTCTTAACACTGTTTCTGGATTAAGTGTTCAGTAAAATGAAATGCCACTTGTGCCTTTATTTTCTCTCGGCTTGTTTTGATCGAGCTTCAAGGCCAATTCTGGTCTTGCTTATATCCAAGCAGCATTTGCCCTTCCGATTGGTGTAATTAATAACCAATTTACATCACTGCCTCTTAGACCTGAAGTTAACAAAGGCACAAGGACAGTTTTATGATGCCTGGTGTATTGGATGTATGTGGCAAGGTTTTAACAGTGGTGAACTGCAGCTCGTGGAAAGCCCATGCTGGAGATCTACTGTGAAGGATCACAATCCCCAGAGAGGACCCACGCTGGAGCAAGTGAAAAACATGAGGAAGGAGACGCCACAGAGGCAAACTGTTATGAAGTGACTGTAACCCCTCATTCCTCATCCCCCCCTGCACATCCTGGAGCTGAGGAAGGTGGAAGATTTGGGAATGAAGTAGTGACATTGAGCCTAGGAAGAATAAGAAGGGATAGGAGGAAGGTGCTATCTGTGCTTATGTTTCAGGCGAGTCCTTCATGAAGATGCTGTTGAAGGCAGCGGGCTGTATGGGGTAATCTGTGTGACCACCTCTGTCTGTGTCCTCTGTGTGTGTGTGTGTGTGTCTGGGATATGTGCTCAGCCTCACTGCTGGCTGAACCTGCAGATGGGAAAGCAGCAGCCACGTCCTTCAACCTGGGCAGAGAACCCAGTTCTCTGGGCACCGTGTTGGTCTCCAGCAGCCGGATGTGAGGGTCCTGGGCCAGAGAAGCTGGAGAAGATGGCCGTGCTCTAACATCACTTAGCAGCCTGTTACAGCCAGTAATGGTTTAAAAAAAAAAAACCTCAACAATTTATTGACATTCAAACAATGATTCTCTTGCCCAGTGACCCTTCCCCACCCAGGAGGCTGCTGCCATTCCACAGATCAGTTGACCCCAGTGGGTCATACTTGCGGCAAGAGCTACTTGCCCACATTTATATGGCCTGGTTTTGGGAGTAAAAACTGGCTTGGTGATTCCCTGACTTTGTATATGCCCTAACATTTTAGACCAAAAGACTCTGACTGGCCATCGGCATTGCTTGACAGTTCTTTGGCTTGTGGTTACTGTGAGGTAATTGTAGGCAAATACAGGCGATAATGAAGGTTATTTTCTGTTTTTTGATATTTTTGTCATTCTTTTATATTTGTCATTCTTTTAGTTTTCAGTGCCTATTTTTGGTGCTTCTTGATCCAATTTTCAGGTGCTCAGGGATACTCTTCTATCTACAACTTCCCTCCTGTCATTGTTTGGGTCAATAATAGCTTGAAGGACATTACCAGAGTGGTACATCATCCCAATATGGTTCCTCTTAGACCTGAGGTATTTAAGTGATTTGTTAAGATTCCTTAAGAGTTCATAGGTAATAAAATGGCTGTGTTCCTCAAAATGAAGCAGAGATTATCATAGAATGGTTAGAGTTAGAAGGGACCTTGAAGTTCATTGAGTTCCAACCCCCTGCCCTGGGCAGGGACACCTCCCACCAGACCAGGTTACTCAAAGCCCCATCCAACCTGGCCTTGAACACTTCCAGTGATGAAGCATCCACAACTTTTCTGGGCAACCTGTTTTGGTGTCTCACCAACCTCACAGGAAAGATTTTCTTCCTAACGTCTCATCTCAATCTCCCCTCATTCAGTTTAAAACCATTTCCCCTTGTCCTATTGTTCTACTCCTGGAAAAAAAGTCCCTTCCGTCTTTAATGTAGGCCCCTTTGAGTACTACAACGGTGCTCTCTCAGAACCTTCCCTTCTCCAGGCTGAAGAACCCCAACTCTCTCATCCTATCTTCATAGGAGTGGTGCTCCAGACTGAGCAACTTTATGGCATCCTCTGGACTTGCTACAACAGGTCCATGTCCTTCTTACATTGGGGGCCCCAGCACTGGACTCCATCAGAAATCCTGAGTGATCAGAATGGATGGAGCACATTCTTGGTTTCCCAAATTGCAATATCTGAAAGAGATTTAGGAAAATCTCCCAAACACTGCTCCAGTTCAGATGGGGTGGCACAACTCATGACTCTGTTGCCAGGAGAAACTTCAGCCCTGAACACTGTGCACTGTGATAAGAGATATTTGTGTTTGACTTTTGCCTGTGTGTGGGTGAGGGATGAGTGGTGGTTGGTTTGGGTTTAGGTTTGGTTTTAGATATTTGGTT
>VXBJ01007936.1:0-20647 GCA_013400055.1 Nycticryphes semicollaris
CTCCGTGGATGTGTGTAGCATAGTGACAAAAAGGAGCAACAAGGACTCACAGACCTGACTGAACACTCAGCTGGATCTTTCTCCACTTCAGCTTTAGAGTTAAGCGTGCAGTAAGAAGTAAAGGAGCTACTTAATACAGAAGAGATATCATCTCAGCAGGCAGAAAAACACTGCAGATTGATAGACAAACCACGTGTCGTTGCCAAATTCATGATCCCACCTCGCCCCGCTTATGCTGGTTGTCACCCCAACAGACCAACTCAGATCCAGCTCTTGGGTGACTGGCTACAGACAATTTCTCTGCCTCAGTCATTTCTCCCGTTCACAGCCACACTCAGACTAAGTGAAAAACTACAGAATTATCTTTATGCCAAGTGTATCAGTTGGAAGATGCTAAAAATACTGCATTCTTTACAGTCACTCCAGCACAGCGACGCTCTGGGTTTCCAGGCAAGCACCAGGACCTGCCTGAAGCTAAGCCTTGGACAAAACTTTCAGAGCATGACCACCTTCTTCAGAGTAAACTTTTATCAGTAACACTTCAAGGACCTAGACATAACACAAGCCATCTTCTGCCCCTCCAATAACCACAAAAAGAGAATGTATTGAATGAAAAAACATAGAAAACAGCCCATTTCTGTGAAAAACTACCATCCTATCTCCAAAGGAATACACTAATGCCGAGTGGAAAGCCTGTTTACCATCTTGAGCTAAAAAAAAAAAAAAAAACATATTCTATAGCTGAAAATTGCTACCAGCCTGTTTTCTTTGAGTGCCATGCACAGCAATGCATGTCATGCACCAGCAGCCATTTATCTTTTATTAGTAACTTCTGACCTTGAGGGCAATTTCCATTTCTTGTCCTCTTTCTCTGCTTGAGAAGCAGCACATATTGGAGGCAGCAGGGCTGGCCCTGCCTTCCTTTCTCTGCTATTTACTTCTGTGCAAGAGCAAAGCCTTGGGGCTTTGAGCACCAGGGGAGCCAAAGGCCTGTCCTTCAGCAGGAGCCACTCTTCTACAGCAGGGACTGAAACAGCCTGGAGGATGCAGGAGGCTTCCTGCATCTTATATAGAGGACATAATTAACTCTTAAATAGACCATAGTGGGAGCCACTGTTCATGCTGTGAATAGTAGGTAAGACACCACAGAGGGGAATTGGCAGGCAAATGAAACCGTATGGTCAAGTGTGTCTTAAGGGGACAAGAGGGAATATCTTCAGAAGGAGAAGTTCCCAGATAATACCAACAACTTCCACTTCCCAGAGGTGGTCAAAGAAGGGCCACAAGCATTCCAGAGCCAAGCTGTTCTGCAACCTCTGAAAAGGAATCTTAGAGATGCAAATCATCCTATGCCATCTTCTGTTTTCAAGCATGAGAAAATAATTTAGGGAGTCAGTGGAGGGAGTTCTTATCTCATTCCCATTTTTCCCAGTAGGAGAAATCAATCTGACCCAGGATTACTAGTGGAGATTATCTGAATAGAGATGGGTTGCTCCCTAAGCCATCTTCCTGTTACGGTGTTACATTAAAAAAAAATCACTGATAACGTTGAAATCAGTAATTCTGTGTCCTTTCAAACAGAATAAGGAGACAGTCACTTAATTAAGATGCTACAGTGCAGAGACCCAGCTCCATACTGTCTGTTCAGGGAGCTTACGAGGCCAGGGCTAGTAGATTCCTCTGCAGAACTAATACCTGTAGCAGGGAACAATTGATGGCAAGCACATCACCTCAGGTGGTTTAAGGCATGTCTTAGTGGTTACCTGGCTTTAGGTAAGCAAACTGGAGATTTCTTTAGAATTGATACATCCTGGCTTTAACTTTATACACATTTTAAAAGTGGAAGTGGGTAGCAAGGGCAAAAGCATTTTACATATAGCCAGTGCTTTTGAGAGGTGATGTTCAGCACGTAACACTGCAACTCAGTGAAGCAGAGGCAGTACACTGGCAGTAAATGAGCATGTCACAACAATTTGTCTCAAGTCCTGCAGAGGCAATTTAACATCATTTCAGTGACAGTATATCAAGAACACACAGGAATTCACTGTAGTGTCAGCAAATTTTTCTTTATTTCTGTCAATACGCACTGTAAAGGAAGACCCAATGTGGCTACCTCCTGAGTACAATACTTCTGTAAAATCTGATATTGTGGGTTTTGATGTAATAGATGAAAGGTGCTGCATTTACAAGCCACAGGGTGATTTTGCTAACGGCCTGAATTACAGATACACTCCCTAGCTGTCCTTATTTCTGTCCTTTCCAGCATCACATAATACAGACCTTGTAACTGGAAAATAGCCAGAGATTGTGAGGTCAGTGTAAAGGGGAAAGACAGCTGTGGATTGCTTTCTCACAGCCCTTCATCCTTGTAAGAGTAACATTTCATTTGTGGCTTTCTAGCACGCACACGAGTGGAAAAAACACAGAAGGATCAGGTATGTCAAGGAGGGATGCAAATTCTTTTTTCCTGTTACATCAACTGTCCTGACAAAAATGTCAGCCTTTAGGGCTGGACCTTTCATTGCCTGGCAGGATACTGGTCAGTAACTGCCTGATGTGGAATGTACAGGAGGTGCCTTCAATGCTTTTCCTCTGGTCACATCAGAGTGACTCCCTCCAGGAGCATTACACCCTTTGTTTCCCAATTTATACCAAAAGGGTAACAGCTTGACTGTGCTTGTTGTGTGCTGTGTGAGCACCCCACAGTGATGTTACTATGGCATGGGTAATTATTAGCTTGCTTAAAGAAGGTGGGAGAGGCTGCATGGTTTCCACACAAAGTGATTCCTCTCCTGTAACACACAAGATGACCACATATAGGGCAAATCACCCCTTGCAATAAGTACTTGGTGAGCACTTGGGAAGGGATGGAAGCCAGCCAGAAGCTCACCTCTGAACAGGCTGTCCACAGCACCTCTCCCAATCCAATCTTGACTTGCCAGAGGTCCCAGTTGGACTGAGATAACCTGGATTGCAATTAGGATGGCTGTTAGAGAGCAGTACAAAGCCTTAGGCACAGGCTATTTACTGCAGCATGTACAGAGATGACTTTCCCCACCTCCACAACCCTGACCGCTTGCTGCTGGCAATGTTTAATTCTCTAAGTGTCAGTGGGTTTTGTCACTGGACACTCACCCACCTGTCCTCCAGCTCATTTTACAGAGGTGATGAGGAAGCCATCAGAACTGAGTCAAAGGCTCCTCCACACTGAATCTGCCTATAGATAACACCTTCTGCAGCACATAGCTCTGTTCCTCCTTCGGGCAGTGACACGGCCAGATGTCCCAATGTAAAAAAAAAAAAATAAATGCAAACGGGGTCCCAGGATGTTCTGCCCACAGTCAGCACAACGCAACCCTCTCTCCAGCTCACATCAATGCCACTGAGTTACCTATAAGCTCTTCTCCACACGTGATCCTCCTTGGAACCAAACCCACAGAATCCTCAGGTTGCCTTCACCTTGTATTGCTACTGTTTGCTTGAAATGATGTAGCATCAGGACAATGCCCTGTGTTTGATATTATTGCCTGCGCTTGTGGAGCTGGGACTGCTGTGGTCTTCAAGAAAAGTACCCAGAAATGCATGCCACCGAAGTGCTGATGGCTGGGGGTGTGCAGTGAGACGTTTTCAGGCAGCAGAGGCTAAGCTGTGTCCAGCTGGGGAGGTTACACAAGCTGGAGCACAGACTGATAAAAGGACTTTTGCAGAAGCACTTGTGTTTGGCAGACAGACTAGACAGGAAAGGAAAGAAGAGGCACTTCCTAAGCTACAGCCTGTGCTACGGCACTTTAACACCGACCGTGGTATCTTGGCAAAACATGGCTTAACATAAGCAGCTGAAGCAAACAGATCTGATCACCAGAGAAGGTCTGCCAGGCTACAGGGAGGATTCAAACTAAAGCAAAGCCACTAACTGAGGGAATTGCCTACACACAACTTTCCCCCCACTTTCCCCACCAAAGGGCAAACCTCCTTTCTGACGCTAGTGCCCAAGGGCATCTGAGTGGAGTTGAGTGGAGCTACATGGCAAGTTGAGATCAGAAGCCCCCTCCCAAAGAGAGTCACTTTTTGTCCCCCGAAGCAGAATCCTTTTGCGACCTCATGATTTTATAGAGAGTTTCCCTGAAGTGCTGGTCCCGGCTCAGTCTTTTGGCTGCTTCTTTCAGCTCTTCAATGTTTTCGGTTTCTGCATGCGAGTAGATGAAGGACTGGGACTGCTTCACTGAAACAAGAAACAGCACAGGAATGCCAGCACTCTCCATCATGGACAAAGCTTTTCTAGAGCACAGAAGCCATGCAATCAACACAACTGAGCTAACATTGCACTAACAGCTTCACCATACCATTTACAGAGGAGGAAAATGCTGACAGCACGGAAACACAATTTTCTTTTTTACAGCTGCTTCTGAATTAGGTTCTACGTATAACCTGATCTAACTTTGCAGGTAGCCATCCTGAGGACTGAATTGGATTGGACAATATCCAGGTGTCTCTTTCAACCAAACTCAGTCTACGATTAAGCATCCAGATGAAGTCAGCTTTGAGCATATGTTTTTTTCAGGGGCCCAGGACCAGTCACCTTTCAACATATATGAAAAGGCAGGCAACCAGTATGCAGACTCAGTGCCTGTTCTCTGGGTAAGGAAGCTCCAGGCTCCTCTGTGGCTTCATTCTGACACTAGTGAATACGAAGTATGAACCACATTTGTAGACCTTACTGCTCTGTCAGCCCCCTTGGCTCGTATCTATTCCTGCAGTATCCAGAGTAAGAAGCTGCCTGATACCTACAGTCATTCCATGAAGCACTGGTTCTCCGGTGGTGGAAGCGGCAGCTCTTTATGCGACGAGTGGCAGCCTTGTGGAGGTACACAGAGTTCTTCATGATCACGGGCATCTTGGCCTCCAGCTCAGCATTGCGGATGCACTCTTCAAAGAACTCTGAGAAGAAGACACCACTGTGAGCAGTGACAGGAGAGACGCTTCAAGAAGTGAACCAGTCACAAAGGATTGCACTTGCTGGTGGGCTGAGCCAAGTAATGATGTTCAACACCTCCCTCTATCTTCTCGAGCAACAATCCATGAAACTCCAGAATATCATGAGAATGAACAAGTTCAAAGTGACAAAAACCTCCAACCCCCAACAAGCGCATACTCACACCATGGAAAGAACTGCAACCATCCATTCCCCATCAATCATTCCCACAACTGCTCGTGATTCAACTGCCAAAAGCCCCTGATATTATGACAAAACTTCTCAACTGTCTTGCAACAGTGGGGTCTGAAGCCTTGCTTGTCATACTTCTTTATTTGGAAGGACTTCTAAAATTAGCCAAGTCTAACTGTAGAAAGGGAGGTGTTGGTGACACTGGCATGGCCACACACACCCAGGCCACACATGGCCAGGGATTTCTTAATTGCATAACAAATACTGGAACATACATGCATTACAGGGTCTGTGCAAAGCTCCATGTCCAAACTCTGACTACATTATTCTGTCCTGATCTGCCACATAAGCTGCTTTTCCTGGCTCATTTTCTCTCTTATCGTCTTAACTGCTATTGGGTTTGCATGGCAAGGTTTTGATAGAGGAGAAGCTGCAGGGGTGGCTTCTGTGAGAAGCTGCGAGAAGCTTCCCCTATGTCCAACAGAGCCAATGACAGACTGCTCCAAAACAGACCCATGGCTGGCCAAGGCCAAGCCCATCAGCAATGAAGGTAGCACCTCTGGGATAACATATTAAAGGGGAAAAAAAATACTGCGCGGCAGCAGCCAGAAGAAAGGAATGAGAATATGCGAGAGCAGCAACTCTAAGACACCAAAAGTCATTAAAGGAGGAAGGCGAAGTTCCCAAACCTGACTCAAACCAGGTGCTAGGGTAATGCCCCATCTTACCAAAAAAAAAAAAAAAAACCCAAAGAAACAGGGATAAACAGAGGAACCTGAATTTTAAACATGACCTGTGGACCATAGTCATCTCAGCACAACAATGCTGGTCTGACGCAGTGATTCAGCTCCGAGTAAGGATCTAAACTTCACCTGCTGGTCACCTACCAGCACATTGCTACAGCAACAACAATACTCCATAAACTGTTCACATTCTTGTAACCAAGGCTAAGAAAATATTATCTTGAGGGGAATCACAGGACTCTATAACTGAGACCTAGTCAGTCTTTACAGCTCTGCCACAACTTCCCTGTTTGACATTTTGGAAAGCATTTGCTCATCTCTGTCCCTAGGTTTGTCTTCCAACCAACAGGAAAGGCTGGGGTAATTTTGCCTTCATTTTAGGGCAAAACACCAAGTACCTGCGTGGCGCATTCTGGCTCCTCAAAAGGAAGGTGTGGTTGAGATAAAAGGAGTTTGAAGAGCACATTATATGCAGATTTGCTAATTTGGAAACTTCTTTTTGTGTCTGGCAAGACAGGTAGAAATATTTCCTCTTTCAGAGCTTGCCCATCAAGAGAGAGGATGGATGACTAACTTACTTCTCAAGTGGCTGACATCTGCTTTCATCTTCTCCTCTTTCTCCTTGTTGCAATCCAGCGAATTTAAGCCTTGTTCCAAGCTCTGCAGTGCTGCCTCAGCTTCTCTCAGTCTCTTCTCCAGATCCATGCGCACCTTCACCTCAGCCTGAGCGAGAGAATCAGCATTGCTGAAAAACAGCTTGTGTCTCAATTAACCATCCTGATAGTCCACAACGTCTGTGAGGGACTCACCAAGCAGATGAGAATGAAAAGGCAACAGTTAGAAAAAATCAGTAGAAATATTGTAAGACAACACACAAATTTTTCCTCACGTCTTCAGACAGAAGCTGAAGTCCAGATTATTTTAGTAATTCTCCTTTACTCTGACTTTCATGCAGGGAGAGAGAAACTATGAAAATGTACCGTGTGGAATGAGAAATGGTGTTTCAACACGTGACTTTGTGCTTATGTGAGTGCTTGCAGCTGAACAGGAACAGGAGGATGTGTTTCCAGCTGAGAAGGACTTGAGGTAAAGGCAGTCAGTTCTCATAAAGGGGTGTACAGTACTTCATTTCAGAAATGAAACACAGGAAATTTGGAAATAATGATATCAGTAGTAGTGTAGCAAATGTGAATACAGCTTAGGTCAATGTTAGTAATGCTAATAATAAGCTTAACTTTTACATTACTTAAATTGAATAGTGTACTTTACTTAAATCTACATAAAAGTAACTGAGCATCTTCCATTACTAAGATAATGAAGGAGGGCTGGTACCTCACCTGCATTGCTCTGTTTTTGAACCCAAGTTCAAGTAGAGGTTCCTGAAGATTTACAAATCTTGAAATTGATCCTCTGAGCACAAGTGAGGAAGGAAGATTTCTGCTCAGTTCTGCAATGTCCACATTAGCATTTCTTTGAAATCTTTATTCTTTTCCCTTTTTTTTTCCCCCTCCCTCCATCTTTAGATAAAGCTTTCACAAAGCAAATGAAGACTTTTACTGAATGGGTTAATCAGGCCTCAGAATGAAAAAATAAATAGTAGTACTACATAGATACAACATGGCAACTTCACCCCTTACCATGACATGAAGCATAGCAAATGAAGATTTCCAACCACAAAATGAAAACAAAATAAAACCAAGTTCCCCACTTGATGATAGGGGATGAACTGGAAGGGAAAATGAGAACTCTGAGGCCAGGGACAGCAATCCAACATACACAGGGAATACCTTGAGGTCTCTCTCCGTCTGCTGCTTCTCCGCAGTCAGCTCTGAGAGCGAGTTCTGCAGCGCTTGCGACTGGGAAGAGTAAAACTCCCGCTCCTCCTCCAGTGCTCGGGACCGCTCCTCATTCTCTTTCATCCTGGTGCAGGGCACAGCAAAGGAGGACAACCATTCCCATCCCAGCACAACTCACAGGAAGGAAAAGGCTCAGTAGTATGGTGGGACGTGCTTAACTAACTGGCTGCCCTGAGCAAAGAGGCACGAACAGGAGCACTATGATGCACCTCAATAACACAGGCACTGCTGGAGAAAGCCCAGTGGACAGTTCTTTAATGGGACATTCTCAGCATCCAGTAGAAGTCCAGGAGTACCAAATACTTTGTATGAGCAAGTCTATGAACACCAAATGGATTCACATGCCTTAGCCCTGATATGAAATGAGCAGGCCCAAGTGGCAGCAAGGAGTTCAGCTGCCTTCCCCCACTCTGCCCATCCTCTCTGAAGTGTTTATAACCTGTACTCCTGCCATGAGAACCAGACAAGCATCCAGACTTGTCTTGTGTTGACAACCAAAAAAGCAAGTCAGCAGACAGCCATGTCATATGGCACCGCTAAGCCTGAGCAGGGAAGAAATATCCTCTTCCCTTTACTACACCCAAGAATGAAAATTATAAAGGATCTTGCTTCTCGACAGGTCTCAAGATAAAGAGTGGGATAGTTTTGAAGTGATCCTAATTTAAAGCCTGGAAATGTTAGCCAAACCCATTTGGAATGCCTCCCACCTGCAAAGGGGAAAACTACCTCTTTTCCCACCACCCTCTTCACACTGGATGGCATCTTGTCCCATATCCCCATCTCTGGCATCACCATGACCAAACCAGGATAGCTCCTGCCCCTGCATCACCTCTTTTCTGCCAGGAGTTTCTCCTCCAGAAGTTGCTGCATCTTCTCTTCAATCTGTCGCAGGCTGCAGTGCAGTCCCCAGATGGGGCTCTGCTCCTTGCTGGGGCTCACTGGAGGCAGGAGCTGGCTCTCATTTTCTTCCAGCATCTCCAGCATTTGCTGCTTTTCCAGGGAGAGCTCCTTGAAGAAAGGCAGAGATTATGAGTATCATCCAAGTCCAACATTTCTGCTCCCATTCCTGTCTGGCTTTTCCCTCTTGAGTCCCTCCATCCTTACATCCACATTCAGGTTAAAAACAGGAGAAAAAAAAATCTCCCTCTTGAGGAGCAAGACTCCACCATAGCCTTTGCTATGCAAGGGAATAAGAATCTGGAGGCACGTTTAACATGATTTGCTAGTGAGGACCCAGCTCAGCTTTGTCCTTCCCTAGTACATTATCAGCAACATGGGCAGCTTCCCCACCTTACCTCCTCTTCCCTTCAGTGTCGCCACTTCAGGTCTTTCCTCACCTTGCTCCTCAGTGTGAACTAGGGGCATCCCTTCTGTGGCACTTCTACCTATGTGGTGATAGGATGTATCATGCTGTTTTCCTGTGAAATGTTTGGTCCATAGTGCACCTAGAGCATCAGTGCTCCTTCCCTAACTTTCCAGTTCTTTTTTTCCTACCCATAACCGTGGGCAAGGAAGAGTTCAAGGGAACAATAGCAACAGGTTCTTTGCACAAACTTGCAGAATCTAGCATGAACATTAAGGATGATATTGAGGTTTCAGCAAGCCAGCTATATGGAAATTTCACTAATTATATGCATTTAGGAAGGCCACTTTCCATCAATCCACCAGCGTGATACCAAGTAAAGAAAGGCTTTAATATATTAATACTCTTTTTCCTAAATTTTAATATGCTATGTGATTCCTTGGGAACTATACTCTCTTCTATGAATAAGGAATGCCTCTCTGCTGCTCCACTTTCCACCAACACTTAGGGAGTTGCAGTTTTAAAAAAAAAATTAATAATAAAAAAAAAACCAGTCAGAAAACTACCACAGAATTATAGCCACGTTGGCTGGAACAGACCTCTGGTAGGCCCCAGTCCAACCTCCTGTTCAGAGCAGATCTGTCAACGCAGCAAGAAATGGTCAGCTGTGGCTTTCCACAGTAGAGTCATGAAAACATCCCAGGGTAGAGGTTACTCAGGCTCTCCCAGTGCCTGCCAGGTCAACTCTACTGTCTGGTGAAAAATCTCTCCCTTGTGCTCAACCTGAGCTTCTGAAACTGCAGCTTATGGTTGTTATCCTACATCACATCACCGGGCACTTCTGAAAAAAGTTTGGTTCTGCTGGGCTCTGTGTCACTTCCGGTTCTTTTCTGAAGGGGATTTTGGCCTTCATATCAGTTACTGAATGAATCTTTCCATCCACACGGGGCTTAACTCCAGCACTGGCAGATGTTAAATTCATTGCACAGGACAGCATTGCTTTCAGCCCTGGTCAGTTCACATGGATCACTCCCAAAATGCTGTCACTCAGGGGGGAGAAGCGGTCACTCACCTCTAGAGCGTTCTGTAAGGACTGTGTCAGGATTTGCAACTCTTTCTTTTCTTCCTCCACTCCTTTAAGTGAGCAGGATGTGAGCTCTAGCTCCCTAAAGAAGCAAAAAGGGTGACAGCTATTGCAGGGGAACACTAGCCTCACAGACCACACTCAGACTGCGCTGGACCTGGGACTGGTGGTTGGTACAGGCAGCCCTGGAGAGTCCAGAGCTTGTTAGGAAGCATCCCGCCTTGAACATGCTACAGGCATCCAGAGATTTTACTGTGCCTTCTGATCATCAAAACAAAACCAGCTCTAAGCATGCTTCTCTAGCAAGGGAACTGCAACTGGAATTGCTCAGACAGGACAGTCATATCGAAGCAGATGTAGGTCTATGAAAACAAAAATGGTTTGCAAAATCATAGTGGCATTTCTCAGGTGTTATTTAGGGAGAGAAAAAGAAAAAGGAAAAATAAAAAAAGAGGGCAATGGTAAAACTTGTGTTTCCACCACTCTGGGCAAAGCACTTGGATCCTTTCCTTTCTAAATACATTTGCTATTAATATTTTGCACAGTGTAATTCTTAAAATGTGAAAATTATTCTTGATGAAGCAACTACGTCATCTACCCAGAGTCATTCAGCTAATGGTGGAAAACCAAATTCAGATGTCTGGAGCTCACATGGTTGATCAATCAAACTTTCTGAAATCCCCTAGAACTTGTCCATTGCCATGTTACCCAACTAACCTAGGGTTTGTTCAAGTCCCAGCCTTTTGAAAGTGAAGTTGCTGGAGCCCTGGATGCAAAATGAAATGTAGTTGTATTTTATTGATCACACAAATAATAGCAAATGCAGGTAAACAGATCTCAAACATTCGTGTTTCAACCAATATAGCATTTATTTCCTTCCTACATGCGCAAAATCGGTGGATTTTAGGAACTGCTTTGATTCACTGCCACAGCAGCACTTCTCCCCAGTGTGTAAGTTCATGCCTTTTCCTGCCCTAAGCAGTTTGCTGCCTCACCGTCTGATCTGTTCCTGCTCCAGCCGCAGCTCCCGCACCACCTCTTCAAACCGGTGCTTCTCTGCTTCCAGGACCTGGTTCAGACGCTCAAGTTCCTGGACCACAAGAAAAGACAGAAATATACTCTGATGACACACAGTTAGGAAATGTTTCCCTGTTACCAATGCCTGGGACTTTTAACCTGAGCGATTGTACAGCCACAGGGTGTCCGATTCCACCACACTTTTGTCGAGGGGCAATTAGAAGGAATTGAAGGTTTGCTGAGGTTTTCCAGACATCCAGAAGTCCCAGCTCAGGTTCTCAGACACCTGGAAATCCCAGATGTGCTCCATGTACAGATCAGCTCTGCTGCACCTGTACAGAAGGTTCAAAGCTCCATAGGAAAGCTGGATTCAATATTCATGGACTATTTCCAGACACCCACATATGCAGCTGCAGAAGCCTGGGACAGGAATATGACAGCCCCAGCACTGCTGCACCTGAAGTCTGGTATTTCTACTAGTTCAGCCTTGCTTCCCAACCCCACTGGGACAGGAAAACACCAACTGCAGAGTTACAGCTTAGCATGAAGACAGTGACAGGCTGTGCAAATAAAACCATGCTTAAAGAGCACCGAATACCACAAGGCTCGCAGCAAGTCAGACTGCCACAGCTCAGTGAGCTATATATTCATTCCTTCATCAGTAATAAACTCCTCCAAACTAACTTGGCAGCCCCATCTGCTCTTTGTGGGCAATGGAGATACCTTGCATGGCTTTGCAAGAGCAGAGATTTGGATAAGGGCGTTTCCCTCCCTATGGCTGTGGGCTGTGCAGCAGGCTACCTCACCAGAAAGGGATGTCTCCCACCAAAAGCAGAAGTAACTCAGCCTAAAGGAGCATCCAAGCCACCTTTGGACTTCACCTCTTCAGAAATGAAGGAAAAACACAGGCCTGAGAAGCCTGGGTCATCATTCCCATCTTTTGCTAAAGATGACTGACAGTCATTTTGGATTAACTGGAAGAGAGCATGTGGCAGTTTGCAAGGTTGTGATGTGGTGAGTCTACATCCATACAGGGTTTCCTACCATGTATTAGGACAACCCATTTGCAAATTTACATTTGAAATAACTTTATGGTGGTGGTATAAAAACTGGTATAGATTTGGTGCAAATACAAGAATGATGTACTTTTATTATATTAAGCAAATACAGGCTGGGAATAATTTGGAAAGCAATAATAAACTTGATAAATTGAGGTATAATAGTCACATCTAAGGGAGCGCTCTCTTGGGCTTCCCCTAGTGCAATGTTTATTATTCTCCCTGTCTCCGGTGTGTCCAAAGAGCAAACCATGTTGCTTTTTGCTGCTCCTTGTTTCTCACTGCAGTATCTCTACACTAGATCAACGTCAAGTCTGTTTGCTTTCAAACTGTGGAGACAGAAAAGTTAATTGCCAGATTCCTCTTGGATCTACCTAATGACAAGTGTTTAATTCAACCGAGTGAATATGAATTTAATCTGACCTTCCTCCCTGGTCTTCCTGGAGTCATAATCACAAGTACACTGCATGGAAAGTGCCTGGGAAGGGGAACAGGAATACACCTCCAGGGCCCATCCCATGGCACAACTCTTATTCCTCTCTTCATCCCCAGGACCCAGAGGTTGGCTGGAGACCATATTGGCTCCACAGCCTCCCTCCCTGAAACCTGTTGTGTTCTCAAACCAACAACTCCCAACCTCCCAGCCCTGCCACATGGTAGCTGAAGGAAATTGGCTTGTGGTGAACGCTCACCTCTTTCTGCTCCCTCTGCAAGCACAGCTCTTCTGTTTCTTCCATTAGCTTATCTGCAAACACACACAAAGGCCAAATGCAGAGAAAAGCAATTTATATCTTGGGCATATTTGTGAGTATGAAACATTGACTAGAGCTTGAAAACACAGCATTCCCTATTGCCCTGAACGCATCTGTCTGGGAGGCTCCAAAGACTGAGATGACACTAATGGGATATTCTGTAATTTCCCTCCTGCCAAATAACTTAATAAACTAAACAACCATATTGCCGTGTACTGCTTCTAAAGGTTCCTCTCAATGTTGTTAAAGAGCATTAACAAACCATCCTCTAGCTGAGTTAGGAAAATATCCTTATCTCTGCTTCACACATGAGGAAGCAAAGGCACAAAAAGGTTAAGTGGGTGCACAGGGTCACACACTGTGTAGCAGCAGCCAGTTCTCCTCCCGCAGCTCAGGCACCCATCTCTCTCCTTCAACCCCCCAGGCATCTCTACCAGCTCCCTGTTGTCACTTTTGGATGTTCCAGCCAAGCCCAGAAATCAATCCCCTAATTTAGCCACAAAACTTTCAGCTGTGAGGAATAGTTCCTCTCAACATAGAATCATAGAGTAGTTTGAGTTGGAAGGGACCTTTAAAGGTCATCTAGTCCAACCACCCCTGCAGTAAGCAGGGACACCTTCAACTAGATCACGTTGCCCAGAGCCCCATACAATCTGACCTTGAATGTTTCCTGGGACAGGGCATTTACCACTTCTCTGCACAACCTTCATTGCAAAAAATTTCTCTTATACCTAGTATAATCTGCCCTCTTGCAGTTTAAAGCCATTACCCTTTGTCCTGTCACAACAGGCCCCACTAAATAGTTTGTCCCCATCTTTCCTGTAGGACCCCTTTAAGTACTGGAACACCGCTATAAGGTGTCCTGGTGCCTCCTCTCCTCCAGGCTGAACAACCCCAACTCTCTCAGCTTGTCCTCACAGGAGAGGTGCTCCAGCCCTCTGGTCATTTTTGTGGTTCTCCTCCAAACCCGCTCCAACAGGTCCTTGTCCTTCCTGTACTGAGGGCTCCAGAAATGGACACAGTAGCCCAGGTGGAGTCTCACATCAGTTTGATCTTGTCTACTGAGAAGGACACATGCCCACCAGAGATTCTGCTCTGATGCTTACAGTATGACCTAATGTACATATGTTGTGCTATCCTCTAACCTTAAACAGAGATTCTGCCTTAGGCAGCTTAGTCATGCTTACAGGAAACTAGACACATTCCTCACAATCAAGTCTGGGGTTTAGCTGGAAGCTCTGCCATCCAGCTGCTGTGTGAGCATGGCCAAATTCACTGCAGCACCTTATGGTTAAGTCTTCCCTGTATTGGTGAGGAGTATGCTACTGGTTCCCTTTGTACTGGGGACCTGAAGGCCTTGCTACTGCTGGCAGATTACTACTGCTGGGAGGAACATGGACCTCTACCTCATGCCCATCTCAGGGCTCTTGGAGCCAGAGTAATAGTGTTACTTTGCTGAAGCTCTGCTGATCACTGCTGCTTTTCCTTCCCTCTCTCACCTTCTTCCTCCTTGCCAGGACCAAGCACAGCTGCACTGTGAGAGGCTCTCCCACCCTTCCCCTTCTGCCCCTCTTAGGAAGCCAAGCCCACGGTTTAACAGACTTCTGCAAAGTCCCAGCCTGAGAGAGAAACCTGGATCATAGCTGGGTGGGGGGCAGGTGGAAGGTAACTCCAGAGAAATTCAGGGAATTTCACAGAGCAGTGTTTGCTTCCTCCAGAGAGCCTTAGCCTGATGCCAGGAGCAGTGTCTGACCTCAGAGCTTAACTACAGGATGGACACAGGTCATTGAAGGTAAGGCTAATGAGGCAGAAGCAGTTATATAGGAATAAATAGACAATTGCTGTCAAAAAAAAAGTAATCAACTGTGACAATTGACCAGCTCTGAATGTTCTTGTCACGGACCAAAGAACGCAGTGAAATATATATTTTATATTCCACTTATCTCCCGATTGCCACATAAGGCATATTCCTCTATCCCTCCATTACCTTTTTCTTTTATCATACTGTGGCCCTCTTCAATCTCTTAGCCTCTTCAGTTTGCTCTGGTGGTTGCAAAATAATGTTTTGACAAAAATTTCCTTTTTCTAATTTTCCTCCTGCCTCACCAGGTCCTCCTCTCAGCACTCCCTGTTATCCCTTTGTCAGGTGTGGAACCACTCCTCCCTGTCTGCCTCACATAGGAGCCCATCCATTAGCTCACACATGTGGATGGCACTTACATGTCCAGAATGAGGCCACCTGATACTTGAATTATGATCATTGTTACATGTGAGACCGTCTACTGAGATCACACCTGATCAGCGTGAACGTGGAAATGCAAAAGGCTCAAGACTCCTCCAGCAGCTTAATGATTAGGAATAAATGCCACAAGACCCTGTTCAAGGCATTGCCAAACTGAAGCCCTCAAAGCTTTCTGCTCTTAGCTGGTTTAAAGGAGATGACTGTCCAGACAACTCACTGGGCTTACACCCGTGACAAGCAGCACCCAGGTCAGAAGGGCTCTTTACACCTTGGGGAATGCTCTAATTTAGGAGGCATCTGAGTTAAAAAGGCAACTCTCCCTTGGCTTTTGCTGTAGGCAATCTGAGGAAGAGGCAGCTGGACCTCCCAAGGTAGTTAAAACACCCCAGGTACTATCATCCAGAGGCTGTTTTCCGAGTAGGTGATCGGACTCTGTAACCTCCAAAAGTCCCTTCCAACTTAAATTACTTTGTGTTCATCTGGAGCAACTGCTGCCTCTCTCCATTGGCCTTGGAAAGAGCAGTGACAAATTAGCCACCGCTGTTAGACACCTCAAACAACCCCATGTAAACAGTCCCACTTTCAGCATGAACAGTGTGGGCAAATGCAGAAAAAGATCGAGTAAGCCCAAAAAGAAACAGCTAGGAGAGGAAAATCCATACATGAAGTGCTGTGATGGGCCTCGGAAATGACAGTCCTGTTGTCATTCAGGGAGACAAAGGTATTGGCTGTGGGGCTATTCTGGGGTTTATGGCTCCTGCAAGTAAGAGTTTCCTACCTAAATACTCCTGTTTCTCCTTGGCCAGTTGCAGTCCTTGGGCTTCCAGGCTCTCAATCATGGCTTCTCCCAGCTGGGCATTCTTCCAGGTCCTAGGAAGAGCAGACACAAAGCAGAAAATGAGAGAGCTAAGGGTCCCAGGGAGTGAAGCAGTGGGACTCAGCCTAGCAATCTACCAAGGAATTCAAACACACAGACCCTCGTCAGCTGGGACAGCGATTCTGTAATTTTTTCTCCACAAATGAATTGGAGAAATCTCCCAAACATTCAGCAATCTTTTTTATTTATTTAAATACAAGAGCCATAGATCAATACCACACAGATATTCAAATGTTTCTCTAGTGTTTTGGAGACTTCCATGATAAACTTAATCTCAATGGCTCTCCAGACCAAGCCAGCACAGGCACAGCATCCAATTGCAACAGGATGTACCTGGAACACATTGAATGTATCCCAACAGATTTAAGAACCAGATTTCTAGATTTTAACTCAGCTAACTTCCCATGTGCCGGTGACAGTGCCTTCTGCAGCTTTTCCAATATTTTTCTGCTATTGCCGCTCTTTCCCTTCAAACATTAACTGTTTATTGGCTCCTTCCCATAGTCTTGTATCTTCAGCCTCTTTGGTACCATCATCTGTCCTGGAACCAATCAATCCCTCCTCCACTAAACCCGTAAGCTACTAGGATTTGGTGTCTGGCCCTACACTGGGAATTAAGTGCCACTCCCTGTAAAAACAACAGAGAAACAGAGATAAAAGCCAGGGGAGATGCTGGGAAATAGAGTTAAAGGAAGCAGGCTTATTCAAAGAGTACCTTGTGTTATTGTAGCACCACTGCCCAGAGGATCTCAAGGTCTCTTGAATACATTATGAAACTAGGCTCCAAAAATGGCTGTTAAGATGTCCATTACTGATTGAGTTGATGGACAGGTTAGGCTTTAACACAGATACCAAATAACAAATGACAAGGACATAGACATTAAAAACAGAACCAGGAATCGAATTTGCTGCTTGCTTCTATTTGCATTCCATTAGAAAACAGTATCTACACACATAAAATACATAAAATGCACATATAAAATTAATCTCAACCTATTTATATAGGTGTACATACAGGAACAGCAATTGCCGTTCCAGGAATTTTGCCATCTTTATTAAAACCCAAGGGAGCTCATTAGTAATAAATATGTGTAAGCCTTCCTGTACCGGTCCTCTTTCTGAGGCACTTGAAATTACATCTTTTTGGAAACTGTAAGCTGGCAACCTCTTATAAAAGAATTGCAAGGCAACCTGTATTCCACCTCTTACAAAAGCCAGACAAATACATTAAACACGCATCACCCTAGGGACCAGGCAGCTCACAGCTCCAGCAGCCCAAACACTGCCTTATGTTTTTGCAGGCAGCTGGGTTGCTTTTCAGCTAATGAGTATCTAGGATATTTCTAAGGTGCAGGAGAAATTAGAATGCTAATTGAAAAGGTGATGTTTTGCCCACAGGTAGACGACATCATCTTGAGTGAGAACATGTGGGTGTGAATGTGTTTTTCCACTAACATTCTCTGACACAGGATGAATGCGATCCCAGAGAAACCAATAACAAACAGCTCAGGGGGGCAGAGTTTATCATATGATTACTTGGAGGGTTTCAAAACAGCTGTAGCCTTTAAGGTGTCTGTTTATTAGATCCACTGGTTCAGTGCTCCTTCCCTTCCCCAGCCTACCATGATGTTCCCTTGTCTGTAACTCAAAGCTTACTACACCCACTGCTGTATAACTTAAAAGATACACCCGTATCAGTGTGTAGCATTTGAGCTTTTGCTCCTTTTAACTAACTGCTGTAACCAGTGTCAGTGTGTAAGCAGATCTGCAGGGAGGTACAGGCTCTGACTGTAGCTGAAGGGGAAGCAAGTTTGGTATTTTTTATTTTGTACTTCTTACCAAGTCAGTCCTCATGAGAAAAAGCCACATCGCTTGAAGTGCTAGAAAGCACAGGGTCGAGAAGGCTCTTGGGACAAGTAGTAAGTGCCCCTACAATACACTTCTTAAAAAAAACCCAAAACTCAAAGTATCTCTCGTTTGCTACACAACTCAAACATCATCTGTTCCAGTCCTTTTGCATCACTGGCAACATCTCTCCAGCTTTGCCTGCATTTTATACTTCTAATGAGCATCCACAAGGAACTTTTGGAGACACTTAACACTTCATGGTACACAGGACGTGTGTTGTATGTTACCTATGCAACAGCCCAGGATGGATAATCATCCATATCTTTATGGGGACGAAGAAAGAGGTGACACAAAAGTACGGCCACCCAAGATGACTGGCTATATGAAGGTAGGGCTGCCTGAGCAGAGGGTGTGAGAATCAAAAAAGGAAGGAGCATAGTTTTGCCAAGGGCCTAAAGGAATAGAGATAGGGAAGGGACCCTTGCTTAGAAGACAACAGGAAGCAAGTAGGAAATGCCATTTTGAGTGATTTCACATATACTGAGTCATTGGTAGAAATTCCAAAGTCTAGGTTCTTTTCCAGCAGCAGCCACAAATATCTTCCAGAAAACAAAAGAACTAGGACAACCCAATTTTTCCTCCTTCCCAAATTACTAGGTCATTTTTTTATGCCAATCAAAATAGCCCAAATGAAGTGTCACAGGTACACATATGGTGTGGCAACTGCTAGCTTATTTCTCAGAACAAGCACTCAACATTATTCTCAGCTGGGCTCAGCCACGTCCTATTTCATGCCTTTCTCCTGATAAAAAAAAAACCAAACAGTTGGTGATTTATTTTTCTTGTTCCCCCTACTGCCCGCCAAGGCTACTTTTAACCAGTGCAGGGAGTGCCATTATGGGCACAGAGAAATATATGTTCCTGTCCCCCACTAGCCACAGCAAAGACCTCACTGGGTGGGAAGAGAGCATGGCCAGCTGGGACTCAGGGCTTTGTGCCTTTCTGAAAGGCTTTCAGGATCTGGCAGGTGTGGTAAGTCCTAGCCACAATGCATTAGGAAGGTGGAGAGTCCATCAGCTCCCCTCCACATCAAACAAGCAGTTTCCCTATCAAGCCAGGAGGCTTGGAGAGGAGCAAAGAGCTGAAGGCACCACTGAACAGACTGCAGTGGTGGAGGTAACAAGCAGTTGCACAGGCAGGCGCACACACCACCCAGCCATCTGGGGCAGCAAACAAAACTGAAACAAAGGAGAGAGGATAGAAGACGCTTCCCATCCCTGGGTACATTTTTAACTCTTCCCCTATTTGACAAAAATCTCAGTCTATGAAGTTGAGGGGTTTTTGGTTTTGTTTTTTTTTTTTTTGGTTTTTTTTTGGTTTTTTTTTGGTTTTTTTTTGGTTTTTTTTTGGTTTTTTTTTGGTTTTTTTTTGGTTTTTTTTTGGTTTTTTTTTGGTTTTTTTTTTTTTTTAAGAGTGAGTTGTTGGGGTTTTTTTTCCTTTGGTTATTTTTAAATAATGAGGGAATGATTACAAAACCTGTGAGCGCTGCAGTGCCATCGGCAGTACAATCTCCATCTAGGAAGAAAAGGGCAGTAAAATAGGTTGCCTAGAAGATTGCAGCTGTGTCCATTTAGCTTTCCCGTTGATTGCAGATCAATTTACTGGCCCATGCTGTGCCTTTCTGGCTGCTGCTTGGCTCCCAAACTGACCTTGTGAACATAAATCACATAATCTGTGCTTTTCCTCACAGGCAGCCTCTCACCAGCACTGATTAGGCTGGAGCTGTATCACTGATTGCCCCTCTGATGCAAAAACAGAAGCAGAGAGGGGAGGGAAGGGGGGTGTCTCAGGCAGATTTTCAGCCAGGTGCAGGTAGTCTGATGTCTGACAGAAGCCACCTCTCTAGCTCCTGTTTTAAACACTAGTGCTGGAATATTGGAGCAAAAACTGGAGAAGAGGCTGGTTCTGTGAAATAAGCAGCTGCACAGGGCTTGCTTGTGAAAACCCACCCTGAGCTCTGCAGCCACGCTCCTTTCCTCTCATACACCCTTGAAAAATTAATTTGACACCCAAATTATTGCCCTTGGCAATAGTTAAGTCTAACATTGATGAAGGCTCGAGGGCTGAATCTGCGTCCCTTCTCTTCTGTGGTGGCTGAGCTTGTGTCCCATAGAGCATAGTCACACTGCACACCAATGTGGGAAGCTTTGTGTCAGCTTTCTCATTTAGGGAAAGAATAGGTCTAGGAGGCAATAAGGGTCTCACTAGCCTTGGGGAGCTTCTCTGCCTTCTGAGTCCTTCTAGTCAGGCTTTTCCCTCTTTGTCCTTTACACATCTACAAAGTGGATCAAAGACGATAAGGAATAGAAAGAAGCTTACACTTTTCTGGACTCCTGTAGCATCTCCAGCCACTGAGCCTGCTCAAATTCTGATTCAGCTGCTAGAACAATGTTACCCTAGAAGAAGGGAGGGGAGGGGAAAAAAAACAAATTAGAGAGGCTGGTGCTTTATGCATCTCAGTGCACTCAGGGCATGAACTGGACACAGCTAGCCCAGCTAATGGCAGGAGCAGAGCCCACCACAGGCTTCCGCCTCCATGGGAGGCATCACATGGGAGCAAATATGACCCAGGCCTACTTACACATTGGAAAGAGATGCACATGGCAAGTGGTCATGGTAGGAATAAAATCACAGAATCACAGA
>VXBJ01007973.1:0-19458 GCA_013400055.1 Nycticryphes semicollaris
CTGTGATTCTGTGATTCTGTTAATAAGTAGTGGGAACGGTGAACTCAACCCTGATGTCTGCTAAGTAGATGCAAGCTCGTCACCTTAGAGAGATAATGAGACCTCTGCATATCACATATGTGATATGACAGGACCTTGATATAGGGGAATAATCTGGAGAGGGCATGTATTCTCTGGCTGCTCCTTAGCATAGCTTCTTTCCTTTCCTTGAAATTCAGGAGCCGAAATTATCCAGCAAGTGGAGGTGAAGAGCAAGAAAAATGCATCAGTACCAACCAGGAATGCACGATTCACCATTTTGAGGTGAGGGGGAGATTAAATGCTCCATTATTAACCCAGGGAATGGGATGCAATCCATCTCAATAAACTCACCAAATTCTAATGAGCAGTGGATAAGCCAAACTACAGAGCTGGCAACCAACTGGCTGTGAAATTGCATTGCAGAAGACAACCCAGGGATGCTGGTGGACAAGCTCAACATGAGAGCAATTTGCCCTCGCAGCAGAGGTCAACTATATACGGAATTGCATTGATAAGACTGCAGCCAGCAGGCTGAGGGAGGCAATTATTCCTTTCTGTTTATTACTTCTACATTTAAAGTACAGTGTCCACTCCCCGATACACAAAAATGACAGGGACAAACAGAAGGAAGCACAGCAGAAAGCCCCCCCCAAGTCATACGGGCAGGCTGAGCACGCTTAGCTTTTTCCATCTTGAGAACAATGGGTGGAGAGGGCAAAATAATAGGCAATTATATGGAAGACAGCAAGTAAGTAGTTAAAGACTGAGCCAGATGTTTCTTATGAGATGCACAGCAAATGGACATGAGGCAGTGGACACAAGTTGCAGCAAAAGAAATTTCAATCAGAAAGAAAATACGCACAAGGAAAATGATAAAAAAAGTACTGGAATAGACTCAGATCTAGCTTTGAAGTTAAGTCATGCTAAGTGCAGAGGGTCTGACCAAATGAACTCCTATGGTCCCTTAAGACCTAAATCCTTGTAGTATCCCATGAAGAAAGGTCACATGTGACACTTGACATCTATTAACAGAACTGCTTTAGATCTGTCCCAACCGTAGAGTCCATGCCTGAAATTGGCAAACAATTTGTACAAATATAGAAGAAGCTCTAGTAGTCCAAGCTGAAACTAGGCAAGCTCATGTTAGTTTACATTACAGTAATTATCTCCATCAAATGGAATCTTTTAATATGACAAAATGGCTCCATTAATCTAGAAACAGGCTTCTAAATCTGGCTACAATGATCTGCTCATTCCTGAGCTCCTTTATCTTAGTAAGAAAGTTTTTACTCTTAGATTGCCACTAAAAGTGTGGAAATATTGACAATGGAGAGAACAGTAGTGCATTATTTTTCTGTAGCAATAACACCTTCTAACCATTTGATTTTGCAGATGTAGGAAGTGTCACAAAGCACAGCAGAATACCAATAGCAAAAAAGGCCATGCAAATACCAACCTCTTTTATGCACAGAGTAACTCATAGCTCTGCTTATTCAGTAGTAGAGAGGTTTCCAAGGCAGAGTAGCCATACATAGGTCCTTCGCGTCATTGCTTTCTATCTCTTGGGTACCAACATGTTGCATGAACCAAGACTCTTTAAGGAGAGAGGGGAAAAAAACCAACCAACTTATCCAACAGTAGAGACATAAGTCCATTATAAATCCATTCTTCATCCCACACAGTACACTTGGTATTACTAGAGTCAACCATTTGCAATAATCATAAAAAGTGGAAATTCCTCCCCACTCGGGAAACTGATTTTTTCCTGTTCTTGCAGAGACATGCCTTGGTTTGTTATGCTGTATCGCACGAGCTTGGTCTCTTCAGCCTATAGAAAAAAACACTTGCAAAACGAAAAGACGTGAGGCAAGATGCCAGGCCTCAAACATTCTCTTACAAAGAGTTCTAGAGGATGAAACTACTCAGGCAGCATACTATCAGCCAGCTAGGACTGTCCACATTCTTTATCAATACAATAGCCAGTGAAAAAAAAGTACTGCTGCTTTGCTTATTTCTCAATGGCCCCAAGTGAGTCTGAGGCATGGAATTCAAGAATAATATAGTTCTGTACCTACTTGAGAAATTTCTTCTGTCAACATCAACTATTCACCAAGCCGGTAATATAAAAGACTCATTTAAAGACCTGGAATCCCTGGTTCATTATAAAAATAATAAAGAATTTAGTTTTGTAAATCACAACCCCCACAATGGCTCAGTGATGAATAGACCCTGCTGTCTTGACAATGGTAAAAGCACATTTTAGAAAACAGTCACTCAAATGCAAAGAAGTCTTTCTGACTGTTACCAATATTTGAAGAGGCTGCATCTGATCTTCCTATTGAGCATTAGGCCACAGCTTACTAATGTCACAAATGCACAATATGTGGTTGACATGTGCCATGCGGTAATGTAAGATGACATCAGTTAGCACTGATAGAACCACTCGATGAACTGTTAGAAGTGGTATTAGAAAAATAAAAAAAGTTAGAATCTAGGCATCTACAGACATCCATTGTAACCAGAAATACATCTAGATCTGCAGCACCTATCTGCATGCTACAGATATTACAACTTGAAGCAGGTGTACATGGACCATGTTGAGAAGTGAGCGATTCCCTGGCCTTTGTCCAGGCTACATTAACATGACACTGAACTCAATATAATATGCTTTGCTGGGCTTAGCTTACCGTTGGCTCCTCAACATGCAAACAGAGGGACTAGGGCCTGTCTGCAATTACTGGCACAGGCAAGAACTTCAGTAACCCAAACTCAAGTCTTATAGATTCACTTCTTTTGCAGTCACCTTTAAATTACATTCTCAGGTGAGCTGATTATGGCAAGGGATGTGAAGCTGAATGAAAAGTGGTTCTACGATTATATAAACAGCAAAAGGAAGCCTAGGGAAAACACAGGCCTGCTGCTAAACGTGGCAGGGGTCTTGATCACGGAAAGGGCTGAAGTGCTCACCGTCTCCTTTCCCTCAGGTTTCAGAGGCAAGACCAGGCCTTAGGGATCCCAGTCCACTGACACAGGGTGGAAAGTCTCGAGCAAAGACAACCAAGCTAAGGAGAACCAACTGGTCACATACCATGCAAGGGCCTGACAGGGTGCACCCAGCAGCACAGAGGCACATGGAAGGAGCAGCCAATACCCCATCCAGAACCTGGTCAGACTGGGAAATGGGCCAACAGGAACTTCATGAAGTTCGACAAGGAGAAATGCAAACTCCTGCACCTGGGGAAGTATCACCCCGTGCACCAGTACGTGCTGAAGGCAGACCAGCTGGAAAGCAGCTCTGCAGATAAAGGTCCATTACAGTGGACAAGATGCTAAAGCACAAGCCATCAATATACCCTCATGACAAAGGCCAACACCATTCTGGGCTGCATTAGGAGCAATGTCATGAGGAAGGTGATTCTTCCTCTCGAGAAGAACACTGGTGAGACTACATCTGCATTACCATGTCCGGTCCTGGCTCACCACAACAAGAGAGGAGGAAACTTCTTGGAGCAAATTCACTGTAAGACAACAAAGAGAAGGCTCAGGGAGGATCTTATCACAGAATGGGTAAGGTTCTGGTCCAGGTCATCTGGTCCAACCTCCCTGCTCAAACAGAACCACCTAGAGACAGCTACCCAGGACCATGGCCAGAAAGCTTTTAAACGTCTCTAAGGACGGAGGATCCACATCCTCCCCAGGCAACCTGTGCCTGTGCTCCATCACCGACCCAGTAAAAGAGTGCATCCTGATGTTCAAAGGGAACTTCCTGCATTTCAGTTTGTACTCGTTGCCTCTGGCCCTGCCAGTGGGCACCACTGTAAAAAGTATTCCTCAGTATTCTTCAAACTCTCCCCAGGAATAAATCCAGAAACAAGTATAACATAGCTTTAAATGCTGTCTCAAAGCCAACAGTCTTGCACACGAGGCAGTAGCTGTCTTATGAATTAAACTGAAGGACTCGTGGCAGGACCACCCTGGTGCTCACACTTCCTATTTACTTCTGACCTTGTAGCAGGAAAGCATTATACAATGTTGGCCAATTTCATCATAAACAGAAGTAGACAAATACAAAAGGACAGAGGTTATTCCTAGTTCCACTGCCTCACCCAAATAAAGTAAACAGTACGGCTCTCAGAGACAAGACTACTGCTTTTCCAATCTGATTTTGGTATAGATTTCCATCTTTGTAATTAATAGCAGAACACAAAAGACCACCGCTGCATTCAGGATGTAAGCCAGTATAGTTTGTGTTCTGGTTGTTGCCGAACACAATGTCTCACTCAGTATTTCTATGACTAATGAACTTTCGCTTGTAAGACTGGAACTAGCAGCGCTTATCCAAGCAGCCAAAACCAATTATTAGCCATAGGACAGTCTAGCAAGCATAGGACAGATATACAAGCAGTAAGCAGTGCGTAAATACACACATTTCTATCTCTAGGTATCAGCCATAAGGAAGACAGACTTGACAATGGTTTTCCCTAACTTATTCTATCATACATTTATTATACATAAATTAATGCTTTGTATTTCCCTTCTATTGAAAGTAAACAGGTATTGAAGGCATTACTGCTGTACACAAGCACTAGACCAAGCCTCTCCCACTATGCAGAGAGGCTCTGATGGAAGGAGAGCAGCAGATCTCGACCACCACTGCCACCCACCATCCCAGCCCTCGGGAACTGGCAACAACCTTCCGCCAACGGCAGGGTAAGCCAGTCCCCCCAGCTACAGGAGCGCTCCGTTGCCCCACCAGTCCCGCACATTTACCGACGAGAGCCTCTCCAGCGCAACCACAGGCAAAAAACTTCCCCGAACCGAGAACACTTGAACAGTGGGTCTGACCGCCGGCGACAGACGTCACGGCCCCAGTATGGGAACCGGCGTGGATGGGTCGGGCAGGAACACCGAACCCAGAAGAGGGAGAATCGCCGCCGGCCCAGCCCGCCCCGCGGCTCCTCGCCGCCTGGGACCCCGAGAAGCTGCGAACCCGCCCCGGTTTCTCAGGCCCCGCAGGGCCGCCCCCCGCATGGCTGACAGCGACGTCCCAGCCCTGCACGGCGGAGAGCCCGGTCCGCGACCACCGCCGAGAGCCGGGCGACAGTCCCAGCCCCGCAGACCGCACACAGCGGAAAGCCAACACCAGTAGGCGGAAGGAGGCACCGACCTGCCGCCGGCCCGCACCCGCCGACCCCACCACGGCTCCCCGATGTTACACCAGTTCCGCCCACAGCCACCTCAGCACCGGAACACGCTGTGGAGGCTTCCGCCGGCAGGGCGGCCCCGCCTGCCTGCAGGAGACTAGCCAGTCAGATGGGAAAATATAAAGATAAACGTGAGCCTCAGCGAATTGAGATGAAGCAGCCGCCTCGCCGCTGTGGTTATCCTGCAACATGGCACAAAATCACCAATCATGAGTCGGGCTTGGGGACCCGCCCCATAACAAGGAAACGACCAATCAGCGGGGGATCTCTGAGGCGTCGCTGGGGTTGTGGTGAGGCGGTGACGGGGCGGTGTGACTGTCCGCGTCGTGACACACCGCTCGGCCGGGGCGGGAGCGTCGCGGGGTTACAGGGTGCTTGGGATGAAGGGACCTCTGAGGGTCAAGGAGTCCAGCCCCCCGTCATGGGCAAAGGACAGATTGCGCTAGGTCAGGCTGCTCAGAGCCGTGTCCAGCCTGGCCTTGAACACCTCCAGGGGTGCCCAACCTAAACCTGTCGTATTTCAGTTTAAATCTGTCACCCCGTGTTGTGTCACTGTAGGCCTCGGTGAAAAGTCTTTTTTCATCTTTCCTCTAAGGCCCTTTTATTTATTGAAAGGCTGCAATAAGGTGTTCCTGGAGCCTTCTCTGGGCTAAACACCTCCAGCTCTCGCAGCCTCTCCTCACAGGGGGATGTTTCAGCCCTCCCAGCATCTCCATGGCCTCCTCTGGCCTGCTCCAACAGGTCCATGTCCTGATGTTGGTGGCCCCAGAGCTGGAGGCAACTCTGGGGGGGAGGTGTCTCCCAGAGCAAAGTAAAGCGCCAGAATCCCCCCTGGCCTCACCCTGCTGGCCATGCTGCTGGGGACACAGCCCAGGGTGCGGGGGGTTTCTGGGCTGGCAGCTCACATTGCCAGCACATGGCCAATTCGTTCACTAGTATCTCTGAGTAATTTTCATCAGTCCTCCCCTCAGTCCATTCACCTGCTGGTCTGTCCATTCACCTCCTGGTCTGTTCATACTGAGGATTGCCCCAGTCGAGCTGCAGGACCTTGCACTTGGCTTTTTTGAACTTCATGAAGTTCCTGAAGACTTGGTGAAGTCTGAGCAGCGCAATCGCCCTTGCCTCCCAGCTGCCTCCATCATGTGTTAGCACCTACATCCAAATGCACTCCTGTTCCTGCTCCTGATGTGACAATGTAGTAGGTTATTTGCATAGGCTCTGCACGGAGTTTGCAAGGCCTTGGGGCTGAAGGTTGCCAGGCCTGCTCTGAATTTATTATGACCTGCCTGCAGCTTTGTTTCACTTGGTTTAGCTCTGAGAGGAATTTCTCTAATTATAGGGTATCTATGGCTAATTTATTGTACTTATTTATCCTTGTGTGGTACAGACATGGCATATGTAGCATACAGGTGGCATTAGCAATCAGTTATTCGAGGTAAAATGAGATATTTACTACTCTAACACAATGTAGAGTAGAGAAATACAGGCCTGGTAAAGCAGCTGGGTTCTTGAGAAGTGGAGACACAGGATTTGGCATAGAGAACAGATATGGGACAATAAGAGATGGGGCACAGGCTTTGTGCTGAGTACGTCATGTCTGTAGACGACTAACTAAAGGTTAGTTAAAAAAAATGCAGACCCAGAGCTGGACAAAACTGGTTTTAAGGGTAACAAAGTAAATGTATCTAAGATATGTACAGGGCACCATATAGAGTAAATGCAAACATAAATGTAAAAAGAAACAGGTGTAAATTTGTGTTAGCAAACATATATATAATCATAGAATTGTCTAGGTTGGAAGAGACCTTTAATATCATCTAGTCCAACCATGAGCCTACCTCTGATAATACATCAGACTAAGTAGGAGGAAAGAGAAGGAAGGAAGGGGAAAAAAAAACCAAGCCAAAACCCAAGAGAAGGAAGAGAGGACGAAACCATTATCAAGAGCATCACATTTCTCCCGTTGAAGGAGTCTAGACGCTGACCACTTGTCATGACACACCCCCCCACCACAAACATGATGAACAGTAGAATATCCAGAGGAGCCGCTGTCAAGTGAGTGTAACATCAGAAAAGGCATATAAACCAAGTCTGTCCTTCAATTTTAAATGTATTATTGCTATTAGTGCAACTTTTTCCCTGTTTATAAGTACTCAACCTACATTATTTTTCTTTGCTTTTTTCTAATTAGATCTAATGATGACTCTTGAACTAGACTGTTAAAATTTCTATTATACTAACGATAAATTCTTGACTTTAAGTTATATATGTAAAACACCTCTGCTCTGAGGACAGGCTGAGGGAGCTGGAGGGGGTCAGCCTGGAGAAGAGAAGGCTCTGGGGAGACCTTGCAGCCCCTTCCAGTCCCTGCAGGGGCTACAGGAAAGCTGGGGAGGGACTCGTGATGAGGGAGGGGAGTCCTAGGAGGAAGGGCAAGGCTTTGACGTGGCAAGAGGGGAGATGGAGCTGAGATGTGGGGAAGAACGTGTTGGCTGGGAGGGTGGTGAGGGCCTGGCCCAGGTTGCCCGGAGAAGCTGTGGCTGCCCCATCCCTGGAGGGGTTCAAGGCCAAGTTGGAGGGAGCTTGGAGCAACCTGCTTTAGTGGGAGATGTCCCTGCCCAGGGCAGGGTGTGGCACTAAGGGACTTTAAGGTCCCCTTCCAACCCAAACCATTCTGTGGTCTCTGATTCTGTAGGTAAGGTTTACTTCCTCTTTGTCCATAAACAAGATTTTCAATGTAACACTGAGTTCTTGGTTTACAAATGTTTAGTAATGATGTCTAACAAAGATAGAAATCCTCCATCTCTTTTACATACTGTCCTTAAATGGATTAATGCTGCTAATTTTCAAGGCTTATTTACACTAATATCTCACTACATTTCGGTAACACAAGCAATTTTTTAATGGTCTTGATAATGTTTATCTGTAGCTTCCATATAAGTAGCTGAAACATTTGTGATACACGGTCTTGTTGCATTGATTTAATATGCTCTTGAGAAAGTGAATTTGAGGTGGTACTACTTACATTGTTATATGATGCTGGCCATAAAAGGTCAGTACATGGACTGTTTAGCACTGCTCATGGTTTCAGGATCTAAAATTACTTCTCTTTGGTTTATTACGAAATGTTTATGGGTTTGGATTTTTGTTTGTTTGTTTGTTTGTTTGCAAATTACACTACAAAAGAAAGCTATTACTGTGTTTTAACAGATAGAGGTTATTGAGGATAAAACGCTGGAATGACAACCATTGCCTCTGATTTTCTGTGCTGTTGCCAGACAGGAGTTTGCCAGATCTGGTGGCCTGAAAGAGGTGAGGCTGCTACAGCTCTATCTCCCTGGGTCCAACCAGTTGCAAAGTGGAGAATGTATTCTTAGTAGGCACATACGCACACACACAACACATATATATGCATGCACCCAGCCAGCAACACAGACAGAAGCACGCCACTCTCACACAAACCCAAACAGCACCAATGGAAGCATCCCTGCATCATCAGGGTGCAGATCCATCAGTGGGAATACACACATACGGCCAATGCCAATGGCTCCAACAGCTGGGCTCAGACAGCTGGTCTGCCCAGCAGCTGGCCCTGGATGCCCAGTAGCCCCACTGGCACCTCAACATGCCAGCCCCACCACAGCTGTCTGCTACCGGTCCCCTTGCACACACCAACTCGCAGAGGCATGTACACCCTGCATCCCTCCAGTAACTGATGAGGCTCCCTTTTTTTCTACAGGTGTTTGTCTCCTGCACAGAGAACACACACAGACAAGTGGGTCTTCCTCAGCCCCACACCTTACAATGTCTCTAGCAGCTGGGCTGATGGGTCCTCCCCATAGCCAGCTCCTCCAGTTGTCTCATTATCTGAGACATACGCACCTGGATCCCAGAACACTTAACCTGTTTGCTGGCTGGTCTGGCTTGATATTCACCAGTGACTGTACACTGATGTATGTACTCTCACTCGCTCCAATCACTACCACCCAAGACAGGCAGGATGCAGCGACCCATGGTCTGACACTTGCTGCTGGCATTAGATCCTCCATGACTCCAGTTGCTGGCACCAAATACGTGCAGGCTCCTGTGACCCACGGTCCCCACATCAGCTGTGGGCACATAAATCCTCAGAGCTGAGGAACAGAGAAATCCAGAACAGAGCTGCACAGCCAGCAAAAGAGTTAGAAACATTAGAAGATAGGAAAGACTGCAGTGATCAGGCACAGGTCATACCCTCATGCTGACCTGCAACCATTTTACATGGAACCAACCCCTTGTATCCCCTTTCCCTCCATTTTCCCATGCTTGTTCATCCGCAAACCATCTAGACCCATCCCTTTTCCCACCTTCAGTTCTTCTCCTAAACATCCCAGTATAAGTCTTCTGCAGTCCCCAGGTGGTCCTTCCCTGCACCCCACAATGTTTTCCGTACCCTCAAGCAGTAACCCCACTGTCAGGTGCTCTGACAACCTCTCCCATTGACTCGCTGTGCTGGGTGTCACCTCCAGGCCCATGGGGCTGATGGCTCCTCTATGATAGCCTTAGAAGGAGCTGACACAGGGGCTTCATTTCTCTTCCTGGGTTATTTGTGTTCCCCAGGCTGTGGCTGTCTTTTTTTTTCTCCTTCCCTTTTGTGCAGATGAACCTTTTATGGGTTGGTGGCACCTCTGTGGTGGTTCTGGGATGAGCCAGGTCAGGGGATTACTTGGGTACCCCCACCTGCCTTTGATCCTCTGCCACCCTTTGTGTATGTGGAGACGAGCTTTTTCCCACACAGTCCAGCACTGACGATGGGCTACTTCTGTAACGCTTTCTGGTCCCGTACACTAAGTAGTCCATAATTTCTATTTGAGAAAACAGACTCTCAAATCCAGTTAGAGAAACAGATCTTTACTTCACCTTAAAGCCCACATCTTGTAGCCTTTTCCTCTTATCTTCATGTATAATTATATCAAAGTTAAAAATAGGGGAGTCTACCAAATCAATATAGCTCCTGATGCCAGTGTCTGGTTCATCTTCTCACCCTTTCTGATTTGGCTCCTGAAATAGCAGTGATTTGCTAGATTATCTTGCACCTCTTGTCCATTCCAAGAAGACTGTTTGTATCACTGAAACTTTTGGGTTTGTAAATCAGCTTCTAAGCAGATTAACATTTATAATTGGCTTGTGGAAAGTTAGAGCCCTTGCTTAACTGACAGGAGTGTCAAATGTGGACAGGAGCAGACAGGTAGTGCAGTGAGAGCAGTAGGAACAGGATCATTTCTGTAGCACCTTTCTTCTGAACAGACATACATATGGGGAGCAACAGCAGCTCGACGGTGGATGATCTGCAGGCCGTTGAGATCCACCACTGGTACAAAAAGTTCATGACGGAATGTCCTTCTGGGCAGCTGACGGAGCATGAATTTAAACAGTTCTTTGGGCTTCGAGGGCTGGATCCAGAGGCCAATGAGTACATTGAGCAGATGTTCCGCACGTTCGACATGAACAAGGTAAGTTCTCTGGCAAGAAAATGAGCTGCCTCATACTGGTTAAGTGCAAACCAGCTCCCGCACTTCTAGAGGCATTGGTCTTCTCTTACAGACATTGGTGTGGAAAGCTGCTGAGGGACAGTAACGTAAAGCAGCTAAATGCAAGGAGCAAATCAATGTGCTTAGGTAATGCCATAGATAACATAAGTGTAGGCAAAACCACCTTATTATCTAACTATCTTGTGCAAGTTTCTGGTTGAATTTTGAGAATCTCTTGTTGTGTATTAATTGACTTGTCCTAGTTTGAGTAGCAAAATACTAATGAAAGTAATTTCATTATTATTCTTACTCTTTTATGTTCTTACTATTTTAAAATGTAACTGTGTTAGATAGTAGAGACTACAGGAATCGAACACAACAGAAATCATTATAGCATTTACAGAGAAAGTAATTTCCAGGTGTTTTGCGGCTGAAGCTCGTTCTGTGTGGCCAGACAATCCATGTGGCTCACCTCAGCACCAGGAGGTTGTTGTGGTTTCAGCCCAGCTGGCAGCCAGGACCATGCAGTTTCCCCCCTTCCCCCTAGAAGAGAGGGGAGAAGAGGGACAAAAGGAGGGTGAAGGAAAGGGAAAAAACCTCACGGGTTGAGGTAAAGACAGTTTAATAGAATAATAACAGAAAAAGGAAAATAGCAATAATAATCATGACGGTAAAATAGTATACAAGATAAAGTAATACAACACAAGTGACTCTCACCACCCAGTAAATTGGTTGCAAATCCGTCCCAGGCAGTGACCTCCAATTCCTGCTCCCCACCCACCCCTCGTTTATATGCCTGACACCTGTTGTACAGAATATTTCGCTGACCATTCCATTGTTCTGGATATGCTCTTTCTCAGCTTCTATGGGAAGCTGAAAAAAAGTCTTTGAATAGTAGAAACATTAATCAGCAAAAACTAGAAGGAAAATTCACTCTATCCCCACTGAAACCAGGACAGAGTATAGCATATAGCGGAGCTAGGAGGTAGGTGGTATTCCTTGCTGGGACAGGCCACCGCTGGCTGTCTCTAAGGCAGGAAACAATAGCCCCCCATAATTCTGTTAACCCCACAACACCCCTCACTTTTTCTTTTTTTTTTTTTTTAATTCATATATCTTCAAGCCTGTGCTTGCAAGCCTGTAATCTCAATGTCAGAGAAATCTGGCTTTATGGCAGCCTGGGAAAAGTTCAGCTTCGTGCTCTGCTCCAATGTTCTGAAACAGCAGGAGCAAATGTCTGTGAGTCAAGGAGGAACTAGTCACGGAGACATGTGAAACAGGTGGGAAATCACAGGGTCAGTTTTGAAGAAAGAAAGCCTAAGGACAACCTGTGAGAAGGCATAAGGAATGCTAAGAAATATTACAAAATTCTTCAAGGTGGGAGAGGAACAGCCAGGCTCCATTAGGGTAGCTCAGGTCTCATGGTGGATGCAATGACTGGAAATTAGCCTTTCTCATCCTGAAGTTCTCTGTGCCCAGAATGATGATAGTGATGAGAAGGAGTTTTATAAACTAAACCGACACATTTACAGCTCTTGCACAAGTAATTCTCTTTACCTCTGCCATTTCTTGGGATGTTTAAGGGCTTTTAAATTTGTTCAAGGACATCATGCGTTCCAAAGATCTCCTGTGAGGCCCATGTTATGCAGCAAACAATGTTTTAAGAAGACTCTCGAGTTCAAATTTGGTCATACACAGATAAAAAGCTATCTTCTACATAAAGTGATCTCAAGGGGAATGAAGTAAGAGTGTGGCAACTAGTGGAGATGAACCCACATCAGTTAATCTTAGTCTGTTAGTAGTTAGCCACTTATTATAAGCTCCTTTTATAAACAAGGGCAAGGAACAAGAGCAGCCAGAGAAAGAGCCATCCTTTAATAATACAGACATCATCTGCTCTCAGGACCTTCAGGCTCTGAGAACTCTGCTGAGGACACAGAGAATAGATTTTCAACAGTTTGCTAAATTGGGGCCATGCCCTCCTTCCCACCTTTAGAGCTAGTTGTTCTGCTTTCTGTGACTTTGCTTAATGAAGTTATGAAAAACTCACACAAGGAGAGTACTACAGTGATCTTGAATGAATATTTTAAAATGTGATCCTTGCTGTAAAACAGCAGTGCTCTGCTAGTCCACCTGCCTTCACCTTTTACACATATATTTACTTTCACATATATTTACATCCATTCCAGAAAGGCATCTGACTCTTTGTTTAAATACCTTAATAAATGAAAGTTTCATTTTTTTGCTCTATAATTTGTTGAAGTAGTTATTCCAAGTCTTTGACAGAGGTAAGCACTTTATTTGTTGTTTCTTTTTAACCACTTCAAATTTTCTTCAGTGTTAAATCCAAGGATTATGAGCCTTTACGGCCTGGCATTCTTCTTGCAGAGTTACTTTTTGAGTTTCTTTGTAGATTTAGGAAATGGAATGTTTAAAAACCTAAATGCAGAACAATTTTACCAGCTATCAAATCACGCTCTATGTATTTTTAAAAATATATTCAGTCACTTCTTTTTTCAGAGTGCAGCATGTGCATGTGTGTAGACATACTAAAGCTTTTCCCTCAGTCCAAGTGTCTCTGCCATTTGTTTTCCTATCTCTTTTAGCTGTTAATCTAAAGAGCATCAAGGTAAAATAGTTCCAGAGCCATAATTCCCTCAGTTTGTTCCTGTCACAATTCGGTCTTTGTTTTTCCACAGGATGGATATATTGACTTCATGGAATACGTGGCTGCCCTCAGCCTCGTTCTCCGTGGGAAGATGGAGCAGAAATTGAGGTGGTATTTCAAGCTCTATGATGTGGATGGCAACGGCTGCATTGATCGACATGAATTGCTCAACATCATTAAGGTGAGTCTCCAGGGTTCTGTGTGCTTTCCTCTTTTCTTAAAGACAAACTCCACTACACCAGTCAGATTACTCCCCATATGGCTGATCATGGATAAAACCCTCTTTAGCGTAATTCTTTCTTTTAGCAGAAGTCCCCTGAATCTCACAGTCCAGTGAACAGACAGACAGACTCTTCTTTACCACCATACCATATGTTACAGCCTAAAAAATTGTTTTAGGTGCCTTGGACCTAAACTGCACTTTCCTAGATATCAAACTCCGTGACTGTCAGTTGCAATCTCTGGAATGTGTCCTTCGTGTGTCCTTTTCCTCATGGGAATAGTAGTTGGGGGGTCACCCCCAGCTTGCTTTTTAGAACCAGCTCCTAAATGTCAATGTAATAAAACATTTCTGACTCTGGCAAATAGTTTGAAGAAGAATGACTGTCAATGGAAAAGACTGCATACAAATAGCTATTGTGGCAGCTGTTGGAATTGCAGGCATAAACACTACCTTATGAATATCCCAGAATGAATCATACTGGAATTTCAGGTTATTCTGTAGAGACTGGGGAAACTTGAAAGATGCAGGAAAGATTCATTGACCCTAAATAATTTACATTTCTGAATAAGAAAGGTCAAAAACTTTATTTGATGAGGTTTTGGAGCCTGAGTTGTCCACAAATAAATCAACTAATGAGATGTTAGTAACATATTCTCACCTGGATATGAATTAACACAAAGCTCTCGAGAAACATATCCTGTGAGTGATAATTGGTGGCAACCAAGTTAGTGCCCTTGGAATTTTGTGGTTGTAGTTCAGAGTCTTTTTGTCAACCTGAGGTGATACATAGTTTTAGCAAAATGTCACTTGAAAAAGAATGAAGAAACTTATCAAATATCAGAAGGTACACAAGGTAAAAACTAGAAAATTAATAGTCTTAGAATCAATATGAAGGCTCTGGAATCATGTAATTCATGGACATCCTTAAACAAAGGAAATAATTAGGCATGGAAAGAAGAGAACACTGCACTATATGGTTATGAATAAGATGAATTATAGTAAACAGTAGTGAATAATGCTTAAACTTTCTCAAGCTGAAAATTAATTTCCAGTGAGTTTTAGGGAGAAGGGGAACACACAGGAAGCAGTATATAAATGGAAATTGGGAAAGCAAGAATAGAAATAAATGAATGCAGCATATGACAAAGGAATTCCATAATGCCACTTGCAGAGGGTGTGTGATAGTGTTTATTTGGCTTGGTGGACCACAGGGTAGTAAAGAGAGGATCAGTTTTGTGGATCCTGATTCTGCCATTTCCGCAGCATTTAACCTTTACCCAAGCAGATTTAGGGTGATCCTCTGGGTTTCATTGCTCATTCCATGCTCCAGAACTATGCTCCTTTTGCACCCTTCATTGCCCGCCATAAAGCCTGGTGATTTTTGCTGTGTTTTCACAGAGAATCAGAGAATTGTTACAGTTGGAAAGGACCTCTGAGATCACCGAGTCCAACCATACACAAAACCACAACCCACTCCCTTTTTCCTGTGATGCTGGTTTCTTTCTGTAGGGAAGGTACGAGGCGTGACTGTTGTCTTCTGAACCTATGCTGACTGGCTGCAGTGGGATCAGTCTGTCATTTTGGGAGCCATCAGGCAGCTTCCACTTCATGCTTTTTTCTTTTAGGCTATTCGAGCTATTAATGGTGGTGACCATGAAACTAGTGCGGAGGAGTTTACCAACCGAGTCTTCAACAAAATTGATGTGAATGGAGATGGTAAGATTCCCGTCTTTGTCATCCAACTCAGATGATCTGTACTACAGAGACACTGATATCTCCCTTTCTTGGTTGAACTTTACGCCTCTTCATTTTGTATTTGTTTGTTATATGAATTCTCACCTAGTAATGCATTCTGCGTGACTTTTACTAAGGCTTTTTTCTCCCTGCATAATCAGTATGACAGGGTTTGTTCCCTGTACCAGGTCTCAGCTGTGTTCTGTCCACATGAGTTTGGTTGTGAGGTTTTGGAGTGGGGTTCTTTTTGCCTTTTTGTATGTTGCTGCATAGCTTATGTCAGAGTTAGAAGTGGAAACCCTAACACATGGCCCCAGCTGCTCCTAACTATTTCAGCAGCAGGGAAAGGAAAAATGGGAATTTAATCTTGAAATTCAGAGTTACTTTGCCGAGTCTGGTAGAGGCAGTACAGCCAGCACATGAAGTGCAATGGACCAGTCAGTCAAAACTTGGTCAATGTCCCTGTAGTCGCTTAGTGTCCCTGAGATTTTTATTTCCTTGCTACTTCATGTGCTTATTACTTTCTGACGAGCTCTTTTATTGTTCCAGAAGAACTCTGTGGAGCTGGTTCCCTGCACAAGGGCTTTTTGGCCTAGGACAGAAAACCTATTTCTGCCTTTCACATCTTCCTTCTGTCACTTCTTTTAAACATGACAACCAACAAGCACCGGGCAGGTTAGGACTATGACAGGTTAGGCCAAAAAGGAGATGGTTGATCTAGCCTTGTTTATAGGAAGCTATGAACCCACTCCTTAGCTACATGCTTCCTCTATTCTTTCTTATGCACCCTTTCCCTTGTGTGGGGAAAAAAAAAAAAAAGGAAGCTGGAGTTACCTGGATGTCATGGAAGTTTCATATAAGCTTGAAAAGACTCTCTGATGTCTCTTGGTGCTACAGAACAGTGCGTGTATAGTAAGTGGTCTCTAAAGTTAGATTACTGTACTCCTTTTCCTTCTCAGATGTGGATCGGTATGATTCTGATGCCTTCTGTCTGTATCTGACACAGGTGAACTTTCTCTGGATGAATTTGTGGAGGGAGCAAGAAAAGATGAGGAGTTCATGGAGGTTATGATGAAAAGTTTGGACCTGACACACATTGTGGCCATGATCAACAACCGTCGACATAGTGTATAAATCAAGCTGGGAGAAAACGCTGTGCCAATACACAGAAGGGTGTACATACACCAGAAAGGAGAAACAGCATTTTAAAAACAAACATAATTTCCATAAACACATGTATGGAAGTAGGAACAGAAAGACACTGCTTTATTTGTATATCTGAGTGCATGTTCCTGTACAAATATTGAAGCTCAGCCACGTACATGCAGGGTAGGTTCAGAAAAACTGGATCTGGGTGGCAGATGACTTCTTAAAGGCCAAGTTTCAGGGCACAAATTTCCTCCTTATTCTGTGTCACATTGTCACTTTGCAATGGACCAAAAGTAATGCTAAATTTGTGAAGAGCAGTAACAAAACTGGATGATGGATTGTGGAGAATTTCTGATGTGCACAAAAGAAGAGCTTCAGATTGTTAGCAATGTAGAGAACTACCAAAGGAATGTAACTTCTCCTGTTCTTGTCATGGTATTAGATCATGAACACCAGCATATTTGTCCCTACCAGATGCTTTTGGATTTGGTCTCTACAGAAGTAGCTTCAGTCTTAAGATCTCAAGAGCTGAAAGAAAAATCAGTCTTTAAGGCTGATAGTGACAAATCTGTTCCAAACTGCACTGTCAGCAATACTGCTGTTTGCAGCTCTCTGTGATCAAAGAACTCTTTACCAAACAAGCCAACAGTTTAGGAGCAGCTTTTGTAACCAGAGAAAATATGCTACTCCGTTTCCCAAAGCAGAAGAATTACCCAAGAGATCAAATCTTTTTTATGCTCATTGTCCTACTACTCTCCTCTCATACAGCTGAATAAATTAAGTATGTGGAGATCATCCTAATATCATTGCTTCACACATCCTTTATTGGTCTTTCTGTTTATTCTTGGGGAGAAGCCCTAAGAAGCAAAAGAAACAAATACGGAAGGTGACTCATGAATTCTGCTGTCCATGTGAACACTGGAGTTATACTCTAGGTCAGCGCTGCCACAAGTGACTCTGTGTCTTTGTAAGCAGTGGGGAGAGTGACGTAGCATGGATAGAAACAGAGCACATGTGTCTTGTTCACTAACAACTGGGTGTCCTGCTCTGTGGCCAAAACCATAGCATTAGGTAAGCTCACAAGCAGAAGCTCCTTTGAATCTAGAGAGAGAACCAGAAGGGAAGGATAATGCAGGAAGAGTTCAGCAGAGTGCCTATGCCATAGTTGGGCAGCTTTTTCCTGTGCAGAAGAACTTGCAGACCTGTAACAAAAAGACTTTAGAGTGGACTAAATCTTGCTTTTATTTAAGCTTCTGTGATGCATATGTGTTTACTGAACAAAGAGTCTAGGCTGTCATCTAAGTCAAAGGAGATTTATTCAGCATTGTCACTGGAGCTTGAGAGAGTGAGTGACTGTGTTTAGAGCAGCCACCAGCATTTGCCAGGCAGCCTCATACCCCACATCCCACTGGCATGTGCACATCTAAAGTTTTAGGGCTTCCAAGAGGAATCACAGCCTGGTGGCAGAGGTTTTCAAGACCCTGTTGAGCCCATGCTTCTTCTGTTACCAGTTCTCGGTCTCCTGCAGTTTTGTGACTCAGTTACAAGTAAAACTGCATTTTTATTACCATCTGACAAACAGATAAAAATCTCTTTTCAGTTCTTAGAAAAGTAAATAAATTTGTAAGTGCAGCAGATGTATTAAAGAATTCACCAAAAACTTGTAGCTACCAGCAGTGTTGTAGCAAACTGCTATACACATTGTACAGAATCCTCCCGATGTTCCTAAAGGAGAAGGGCAGGTACACAGCATATTCTCAACAATAATCTTGAATATTTGTAAGCAGAGTTTAATTCTTTTTTTTATTATTTTTAAATTTTAATAGGCATTACAGAAAAGTGGTTCTTCATTTGGTGTCATTGCTGATGATGCTGGAACATTGCCCAGCTAAGATGTAGTTATGGGATTTGTTATAGACAAAAAACCCACATCATGCTACTGCTACCCTAAGTTGCAGACGTGTGTTTTGTTCTTCATGTTTCTGTTCTTCTGTTACTGGATGATTTCACTGATTTTTGGCTCTGCAGCCAGCGTGTTCTTTGAGACCAATCTGGCAGTATATGTGCCTTTGTCAGAAACTATGGGAAGGGGACTGGGGAAGGGGAGAGAAAATCTCTGTAAAGGGGAGATAATTGTTTTCTGACCTACTTGGCTTTCTTTGTACAGTTAAGATTAAAAAAAAAAAAAAAAAGTACAATAAACATATATTGGAACTGTTTCCTGTGATAGAACTGATGAAGTAGGAGGAGGAGGACCAAATGTGGTTTGGATTCAGCACATTAGAGTTTTCAAATATCTCCAAGGATGGGAAGTCCACAACTTCTCTGGGTAAGGGTGAAGGTTTGGAGCGAGGGGTTTAGGGTTATGCAATGTGATTAGGGTGCTGAAGTTATCATTTGGTTTACACTTGTCATGGACTTGCTTGGACTTTCTCTGTGTCTGAGGGTGTGTGGAGCGAGGGTATGTCCCATGAGCCTTTGAAATCCTTTTGCCCGCGTCCCCTTCCTCAGGCCACCAGTGGTGGAAGGGCCCAGCATGGAGATGTCTCATCCTCCATGATGATTTATAAACTCTGCCTAATACCTGTCCCCAGGACAGAGTGGAAATGAGCTTAAAAAAAAGCCTTCAAATCAAAATCTAGACCCTCAGCTCAGATTTCTCCTCCCTAGCTCTGAGCATTGAACAGATTCTTCTCATCCTTGTCAGGTGAGTTCCTCCGCTAGCAAGGATGGGTGGAAGAAGGCACCTGGGAATCTTCCTGATGAGACAGGAAGCATGGAGGAATATAGCTGCCAAAACACTGGGGATCCTCTCTCTCCTACAGAGCTGGAGGGGGTGTGTTCCTGATACTCATTATAATGTCCTGCTCTCAGAGCAGGTGACTGGAGCACAGCCTACTCTGTCTCAAACACTCTCAAGTGGGTCACTCCAGACTTCAAAAAGGGCAA
>VXBJ01008033.1:719-56898 GCA_013400055.1 Nycticryphes semicollaris
AGGCCGGGGAGGGGGGGTCACGGACACACACGGGGACTGGGGGGAGACGGGGGACACCGGGCCGGGGTGGGAGGACGCTGGGGAGGCGACGGAGGGTAATAATCGGCCACCGGTCACGGAGAGGAGTGGCCGAGCACAAGTGCCTAGCGGATCTCTGGCTTTTTTTTTTTTAATATATTTTTATTCTTCGAGTTTATTTTATCATTTTCCTCTTGTTTTTTCTTTTTGCCGCTCCCTCCCTCCCCCAAGGTCAGCCAGGGGAGAGGCACCCCTGGGGGGTAGCTGGGTGTCCCCGAATCCGCTCCCGGACGGTGTCATTCAGGTTGGGGTGGGTTTTTTTTGGGGGAACACACACACACTACCCGATAAAAACCTTAATTTTTATTCGCTTCTTCCCCCCTTCCCCCCCGCAAAAGCGGCACGCTTTGCCGGAAAAGAGAAGCCTGGCAGCACACACTTCGCTTACTATGTGTCTTTAGGACAGAAAAAAAGCTGTAAAGGCGGCAGGTTGCGTCTTGGAGCTTGAGAGATTTTGCTAAAAATACTGGGAGTTGGGGTTTTTGGTTTGTTTGTTGGGTTTAGGGTTTTTTTTTTTTGCCAGTTCTAAACTAAGGGAACAGTATGTATGTAGCCGTGGGATATTCTAGTTTTAGCTACAGTCTGTTTTATTGCTGTCTATAAAAAAAAAAAAATAAATAAAGCTGCCACCGGAGGTGAGCACCTGTCGCTGGGTTGTTGTTCTGCTGAAGCCACTAATTACGAAACTACCAAAGAAGCTGCTGCTAAGCCTGGATTTAAATTAGGTGATGGGAGCAGGGTGGTGGGCTCCTCCGGAAGGGCAGGTGTATCGCTGGGTCCCGCGGGCGCTGTTTAAAGAGCGGCAAAGTGCGTTTGTGCTGCGTTCTCATCGGGGTGATGGTAGTTCCTCTGAGAGCCCTTGGTGTGTTCCCAGAGCGAGGGGGCTGCCAAGGGGGTGGGTGTTCTGTGGGTATCGAGTATCTGGGTTGCATCAGTCTCGTGTTTGCAGGTCATTCACACGCAAAAAGCGACTTCAGCCTTGGCTTCAGGCTTTGTCAATGCCGACCTGATGAGGGGGCCACTGGTTCCCTGGGTTTTCCTCCCTAACTACGGTTAGAGTTGTCTCTTTTAGCAGTCTGCCCCTGAAAATAATAAGTTATTTAATTAAATTTGCATTGATCTTTGTGATTAATTCAAGAGACCGGGATTCTCACTTGATGCCAGTAGTCAGGCTGAGCGTAGCCACCCCAGAAGATTAAATATCCCAAATCTCTGCTGCTTTGTTTGGGGTGCTTTGCTGGCTGCTGTGGTCCTGGCTGAGCCCATGTGGCTGAAGTGGGGGCACACTAAAATCATACTGTCACCCCCCTTCAGGTGCTCGGGGAAGGAGGAGGATTTTGCTTGCATCTCCCGTGGGCTGATGATTAGAAAGTTGTTCTGCCTTTAGTACTGGTTGGGGCTCTACTCTTTGATTTTTAGCAGCTTGGCTGTTAGCCATTTGTGGCGCTGCGGTGATTAGTTTTTTTTGGGGGGTTCTTCTTTTCTTTTTTTTATTTCTTTCCCCAACAGGGAGGTTGTACACAAGTCAGTTCAGTAGGTGTTGATTGCTGTGAGCAGGTTGGTACCCAGTACCCTGACAGGATCTGTAATGTGCCTATTTATCTCCTCACAGAAAAAGATGAGTTATCCTTTCCATCACGCTGCACTTGAGAAACTATGCGGACCGGTGGGAGAGTGTAGAGACCCGAGAGCTGCCGAATCCTAGAATAAATGATCTCCAAGGAGAAATTACAGGAACCAGAGCTCTTCATAATAAAGAGAGAATCGAAAGGAGGTTGCTGCAAAGTGGAAGCAGAAAGACAGAGAATCTGTGTTGTGTAGGGGAAGAATTACTGGGCTTTCAGTGTGAGAAAGAAGGATTTGGTTAGGTTCTGGGGATCTTTTTGCTGACAGTAAGAGTAGTGAAATGCTGAAATATTCCCCAGGAAAACTGTTCAATCTTCATTATTGGAGGTGTTTAGGACAAGTTAGACTCGCATCCATCTGTTAGGGCTGATGAAGAATTGATCCTGCTCTGTAATGGGTCTGGAATGTATATGCTCCCTGAGTCGATAGATGGTACGAGGAAAACAGGAAGAGCCTGTGTAATATGGGTGTAATTAATAGAGTGGCTATATTAGGTATGTCTGTACAGTATTGTTTTTAGTACAATAAATTCTACTCTGTTACCTCTCAGGATGGCTGACTTTTAGCAGAGGTGATAAATTAAATGTAGTTTCTTGAAGGAGGGCAGAAACACTAAATGGTCTTATGGGTGAGTCCTTTCAAAAAGGATATAAAATATGTTGGAAGAGCACGGGCCAACAGACTACTGCGAGGGCAGGACTTTACAACAAACCAACCCCTCCAGAAGGGTGAAGAATGAGGTTTTGATAACATCAGACAGCAGAGTGGGCAAGGAGGCCTGAATTCTTGAATAAATAACTTGGTTTCTGAGGGTTCAGATGGGAATAGGGTAATATTGGGAGTTTTAGGGCTTGAATGAAGCACTCATAGCTTTCTTAAGAGTTTGGAATGCCAAGAGAGTTGGGAAGGGTCGGTGGATCGGCGTATAGAAGTGAAGTTATGGAGGACCCCACAAGTCTGGGTGTTCTGTCCTAGCTGAACCATATCACAGGCTGCGAGAGATTGCAGGAGGACAATGCAGAAAATTTGAATTTCACTTGCTGATCTCGGGAAAGGAAGAAGCAGGTAGGAGGAAGGCTTTACCAATACTTGTGAATTTCCCCTCTGAAAGTGGTGATGTTGTGCCTCGCAGGAGGAGTGTGGAGGGCAAGGAGAAGAGCCAGTTGGCATAACTTCGGAGAAAATGGGGCTGGGAGGGTCTGTTGTGTTGGGAGAATGTGACAGCGCTGAATAAATGGACTTAGAGCAGAAGTAGCTGAGGTTGCATCTCTTTCCACTCTCCCAATCTCACTTAAACATACGTGAGAGTGGAAGAAGCCTTGTTGAAGAGGAGGAGAGAGTCAGCAAGCACCTTTGTGGTGGAGAAGCATAGCAGCCATAAATCATTATACTACCTGTTAATTAAGGCCTTTGTCTTGCAGTAATTTCTAGTACTTAATAGAAAAAATGCTGCTGCTTTCCTCTCAGACAGCTTGCCCTCAGAAGAGTGTGGAGAGAGAATTAAAGTGGATGTTCCTTGGAGGAAGCTTCCTTATGAAGAAAGGGGAGCCCTTTCTTTGACACCTCCTTGTTCTGGGGGCTGTGGGGCTTGAGCAGCGAGAGCTCTTCACCACTGAGATGCGGTGGGGCCGGGAAATTGTGGAAATGCTTCCCAAAGAAGTAATCTTTGAATGTTTTTTAAATACACAGTGGTAGACAACGGACTTAAATAAAACACTTTGCTTTTGCGTGTTGGATGCCTAATCTTTGTGGCTTTTTCCCTACAAAGATTAGAGTCTCTTGTTACTGTGTTTCTTGGCACGTGTGGCCAGTGGTTGAGTTACGGTGGATTGGGATGTAATCATCTGGTTCAGGTCTGGAACCAAAGACCTGTAGAAAATCAGAGGCTCGGCTGTATGTGGTGTTCCTATGGTAGTTGATCCTAGCAATTCTGGGTGGATGAGGAATGATGACTCCTAGTGACAACTTCTAAGCCTCAAAAGGAAAAACTGAACGTAACTGGACTGTAGTCAAATTTCTAGTAGTTATTTGGCAACCTATGGTTTTTATCTCTGCTCCAGATGAGGCTCAGGTTTCCTTGTGTCGATCAGCCCTCCAAGAAGGGTAAGATTCTGGTGCAGGTAGCCCCGTATTAAGGATGTGGTGGAGAGCGTATCCCACAAAGACAGAAGGACTCTGTGCTGAGGAAAGCTGCCCTGGGATGTGAGAAGCCTTGAGAGGAAAATGGAGTGGACTTCATGCTAAACCTGTCCTTTACTTGGCATGCATACAACGTGTGTTCAGTGATATTGTGTTTTTCCCCCAAAACCTTGCTATGGCTCAAACTGTTGCAGCATCACCTTCCAGAGAAGCTGTTGCTCAGTAGTGTGGTAATAATTTCCCTGGTGGCCCCTGGAACCACCATTCCTCCCTGTCACAAGCAACAGTTTATTGCCCTACTGTTGGCCATCTCCCTAAACAAATTAATTTAACAGGTGAAGCTCAAGGCTCACAAAACTCACGTTGGGGGAGATGACTGGCTGCCGGGGTGGTGAGACTTGGAAGACTATTTTGGTGTGGTGTCTGTATTTTTTGCTGAGGATGGGAACTGGCGGGCTGCTTTAATTAACTGAACTTCTGTTTTCCTGACCTTGCATACTGCTGACTGTAATTTCCAAATGAATGATTAAAAAGCCAAAGAACTGGTGGCTTTCCAGTGGTTTGAAGGGGTATAAACCCATTATTCTTGCCAGATCCTTGGCTGTACTTTTTGCCTACCCCAGCCTCAAAGGTTTTCCATGCTGGGACATCCCTCATCCATAGAAGCAGCGACATGTGTGTTGCAGACCAGGAGGAGATGCATCTGGTGTCCCTTTAGAAGTCAAGATGGGATGTGGCTTGAACTGCAATTCAGATAAATGCCAACCCCAGCAGAATATTTGTTATGTCCAGGAAGCAGTAAAGATGGGTTTGTCCACCAAACCTCCCTTTTCTCCTGCTTTTCCCCTCTCCTCCTTCCCACACACACACACACGCACTTGCTTTTAGATTGTGTTGTAGGTTTTTAAAAATATTTTTTTTTTAACAAACGAACATTCAGAGTGGGTTGACCAGCAAGTAATTTTTGGTGTATGGAAGCGGCTGAAACAGTCTCTTGATCATACTCATTCTTACAGAGAGATACTGGTTTTGAAGTGGGGCTGAACTAAGAAAGGGGGGGAAAAAAAAGGCATTTTGTGGCTTTTGATGTGCATATTCATTCACTGAATAGGAAAAAAAACTTTACTTGGCAACGTCTGGAGAACACCCTTCTGGGGCTCTCTTTATGTGAAAGAGGAGCGCTGCACAGAAAGGAGTACATGTTGCATTATTTTTATTTTTTTGACAATTGTTGGATGATACTCTGTTTTCTTTTCTTTATAACTCAGCCTGTGGGAATAATCAGCACTTTGTATGTAGAGTTTGGGATGAGAAAGGAATTTACAGTCATGGTAAAACTGATCCAGTCATTAATATAAAAATATTAATTAATACCAAAATTTCCAATTCTCCTTACCAGAGTTAAGCCTGAAAAAGAAAAAAGGAAAAAAAAATAAAGTGAGTGGGTGGTTTGTTGGGTTTGGGGCTTTTTTTTTTTTTTTTCATTTTCTAAAGCCGTTTTTAGACTAATTTTCAAGATGAAACTTCATGCGACTCAGTCCCACCCGGTCCTGAGGGCAAGATGTAACTTTGATTTCATTTCAGATTAGTGCTATGAGTCACTTGCTTGCCGCTCTCTAAAACAGCATACAGATGACACGAATCTGTAATTTAAATTATTGTCCCATTTGTAGGTCTGTGGAAATGTAGAAATAGTTTCAGATTTCTGTGTGGGTTTATTTTATTTTAAATTTCCTTACATATTGTAGTGTCAGTGGGTGGTCACTCTTCCTGGGATTCTAACTGCTGCTTTCTGCTCTCGTGGCCTCTGGTAGCCCTGTGTGGGATGAGGGACTGTCCTTGAGCGTTTTGCTAGATAAAACTGCATGCTCTCTGCTCACCAGGGAAGAAGATCTCTGATCTCTGAAGTCTTCTCTGGCTTGAGGGACCACCTGTGATATTGCCGATGTGCTGCTGACCATATTTCAGTAGTTGCTTTTTGAGGGCAAACTAGAGCGATCTGGCTTTAAGGACTGTTTTGTCCTTGAGTATTTAATGGAGAAAAGCAAATGACCTGTCCCTTTTCTATCAAAGCTTTGGCAAAGGGTTTCCTTCCTGTTATTAAGGTCTCAATTGGTCATCAAAATGAGATGTCCTTTTAATGAAGATGAAAATGCGCAGCACTTGAATATGACGTGGAATTATTTTCCAGGAGGGCGAGCCTGTGGAGTATCATTTATATCTCATGTAAAATACGAAGCATGTCCGTTGTCTTTTTCTGCATTCTTGGCAGCTCTTAAGGAATTAGGAAATGTAGAACAACTTGCATAAGCAGGAGAGGAAAAAACCGCGGCCAACAAGCTTGTTTCAGCGTTTTGCTTTTGTTGACTTCCCCAAGGAGGAAAAGACTGCCATGCAATGAGGAAACTGTCCAATCTCCAAAATTGCTTATTGGAATAATTAAAACTCGGATTTCACTTGGTTAGATAACTTAGGAAGGCTCTACCAGTGGGTGACCACAATAAAATACCCTCTGGATGATTGTCAGTCGTGCATTCTGTCCTGCAGCTTGGTGAGAATAAAATAATGCACTCTGAGGTCATAGCCTAAGAAGTTTTATGGGGCTTATGAAAAGCTTTGTGGAATGTATTGCTGTTTTGAGAGGATTTTGGAATAATGCTATGGTAACAATTTTGATTGCTTTTGTCGCATGGGTCCCAAGATGTAGAAGTAGCTTACTGCTCTTTCTGTTATCTGAAACTTAGACTCAGAGTGGTGTGAAGCTGTAGAAACAGGGTGAGGGAGAGCATCCACCTGCGCAGGTAGGTGCAGACACCTTTGCTAGTGGATTTACCTTTAGTTAGTTGGCATACAGGGGTTAGAAAGTACCAAAACCTGCAAAATAACTGGATTTCTTGGATCAAGGTGCACGCAGTTTCAGGTGGGGAAGCTCACTCACCAAGTGGTTCATGAAAGGAGAATTGGTAGGGTCGGCAGCTGGTGAATGGCATCCTTTCCTTCCAGGTTGTGGTGGGAGTTTCCAGCTTATCCCCCAGTTTTCTAGGTCAGTTGCTGGAAAAGAGTCTAAAGTTGCTCCACTCCATGTTTTCTCTGTTCTGCGTCATCGCATTACCTTGCAAAGTACTGAGCCAGGCAAAACCTGCCTTGTTTTAATAGTAAGTTTATTTGGATGAGCTCATGTCAGTTATTACCGTACCCTGGAGCTGCTAAGGAAAAATGTCTTCCCTACATGAAGTAACGGAGACATTTCATTTCCACATCTGAGGCTTGTATGTTTGGGGAATGGCTGAAAGGGCAACTTTAGGAAATGTTCTGTTAGAATCCGACATATGGTCCTTGTAAATTCATGGCTTTGTGGATGATTTGTAAAAGGTATAGCTTCTGATGAGCAGGAGGTGCTCCCTTGACATATGGGCTTGCTCACTGTCAGCTGAGAAGTGAATTGGCGGGATCTGCTGAACCATGACTGTTTATTCCTTGTCATCTGCTCTAATCTGTGTGCCTACCTCTCATTCGACTGACATATACTGTAGATCTCCTCGTTAAGGCACAGTGATAATTGTCTTAAGCCCTCATTTTGTTTTGCCAAAAGTGACTTCTAATGATGCTTCGTTCTTTTTTGATTTGCAGCTGAAATCCCTAGAATGAATAGCAAATTCATCAGCCAGAATGCAGGTTGTGAAATTTAATCAGAATAGTGGACTCTAAGGTATGTCTCAAAACTAAAGAAACTAGATGTGACAGATTATTGCGAAAGGAAATTGAGTTTCTCTCTCCACTTAAACCATTTTTTAAAAACACGTCTTCATAATTTACCCATGTCATTTTTCTTAGATGTTTGGATTTAAGTGGTAGTGACTTTTCCGCCCGGCAAAGTAACTTCAGAAATGATAATTTTATATGCTATTCTGACAAATGTAGATTTTAAAGAGAAAATGGCAAGATTTCCAAGATGGTCCAAGAATGATGCAGAAACTTCTCAAGTTGCATGTTAGAAAACAATAGCCAGGATCTGGATGATGGTTTTTGTATAGAACTTTTCCCGTATGATTACCATATTGTCATTATATATGTAATGCTTACTACTGAGAATGCTTTGATATACCATGCCCCATTCGTGTTTTCTGTTTCTAAACCAAACTCATACATAGTCAATATGCAATGCAGCAGCAACCTCTTCCAAGTCATTCAAATTAATTGGGAACCTGTCCGAAACATCGCGGAGACTCTTGTGTGTGGGATAGATGGGAGGGAAAGGCTGGCAGAGAAAGTTATTTCTCCCTGAAATAACAGTCAACTGAAAAAAAGTGCAGAGATTTCCCAGGGGGGGAAAAAAATGCAGTTCCTTTTTTTGGAAATGAAAATGCTCTAATTTATCATGTGACTTGGGATATCCTCTTGCTTCCTGCAGAGGGGAAAGGGGGAGTTGAACATTTTGTCAGACGTTAAGATATGGCACGTTGGTTATCTGCTGCATAAAGAGCTCCCGAGGGAGACTGGTGCTTGCTGCAAGGCTATTCCTGTTATCAAGGGACTTGTTTCTAAGCCAGTGATAACAGAAATTCCATTGTCTAAATATTTAGTAGATTTGATAATTACACTAGCACAGTGCTGTACGATTTCCTCTGTGTTTGGGGATATTGTATTTAAGAGAAGCGTAGGATTCTTCACTTGGAATTAGGTGTAAGGGATTCAAGAGAACCAAATCTAGCTTCCATCTCAAGAAGAGTTGTGTTATGAGCAACGTATATTGCTAGTGATGAAACAAGTCCCAAATACTCCCCTCGGAATTAAAGGAATATATTAAAGAATTTTCCTTTCCTGTTGCAACTTCCAGGTAATCCACTGTTTGAGGCAGTTCATAAAGTACAAAACTTATGATGGAGTGCTATTTGGCTTTCCTTCAAGCTATGGTCAGTGCAGAATAGCTGAGGAGATGGTGCTTGAGATCATTTGCAGGCAAGCGAAGGCAGTAGGAAACAAGTGTTCTGTGCATATCCGGAATTCATTTTGGCTGCAGCATCGCATGAGATTGAATCAGAGAATCACAGAATGGTTTGGGTTGGAAGGGATCTTAAAGATCGAGTTCCAACCTCCCTGCCATGCATGCGCAGGGAAACCTCCCGCTAGAGCAGGTTGATCAAAGCCCCATCCAGCCTTGAATACCTCCAGGGATGGGGCAGCCACAGCTTCTCTGGGAAACCTGGGCCAGGGTCTCACTACCCTCACAGTAAAGAATTTCTTCCTCTTATCTAATCTAAATCTCCCCTCTTTCAGTTAAAACTATTACCCCTCATCCTATGTGAAAAGTCCACCCCCTCCCCATCTTTCCTGTAGCCCCTTCAGGTACTGGAAGGGGTTCTAAGGTCCCCGCGGAGCCTTCTCTTCTCCAGACTGAACAACCCCAACTCTCTCAGCCTGTCCTCACAGCAGAGGGGCTCCAGTCCTCCCAGCACCTTTGTGGCCTCTTCTGGACTCGCTCCAACAGATTGATGTCCTTCCTGTGCTGAGGCTTCCAATGCTTACTTGCAGCCTGCCTGCCTCCTGCAAGCTATCAGGTTGGTTAATCAGAGCTAACTTTGTTACTTTGAGGCAGCAATTGCTTCCTAAAAAGCTTTTTCATTAATAGAGCTTTTTTAATCATTTAAAAGGGTTGTTACTAGGTCCCTTCCAACTCTAACCATTCAATGATTCTTCAACGGCATGTTATGATGCCGTATTATTCACAGGATTTACTGGCCGGATGGATGGAGCAAGGGCCTGAAAGGAGAGAGATTTCAGAACATTTCCAGTCAGTCTCAGTGCGGACACGTGGAGGTTTTTTGCATTTTTTTGATACCTGGGAAAGTGGTGTTGAAGGGAGAAAGAGTAACATGTGTTGAAACATCTCTTCCTCCTTTCTTGGTGGGGTGGATCCAAGTCATTGCTAAGTAACAAGAAGCTGATGGTCCAAAACAGAGCTTTAGTTTGAAGCCAAAAAGCCACGGACTTCTCTGACCACAAAGTCACTCTTGGCTAGAGTGATGGTGTCCAAGATTAATTTCATTTTAAGAATAATTTTATGAAAAGATAAAGAACATGACTCAGATTTGCACACACAGTCATTAAAAATAAGACACAATTTTGAATCAGCTAGTCGCTCTTGTGTGTAGGAGTCACCATTTCCATATTTCCTTTTGGCATTTAATGCTCAGGGGAGTAATTTTAAACAAACAATTTCAGAAAGTACTCCTCTTTATTATTTAGCTAGATTGAGTAGGCCAGGATATGAGACAGTACAGATACGGCCGTCTCAGTTGGCAAGCATGCTGTAAGAAAGGACTTCATTAAAAAAAAAAAAGCATTAATGCCACACAGGCCCTTGTGAAATTGTTTTGTAAATAGCATTTTGAACAGATGTTGTTTTTTATCTTGCTTGAAAGGTGGGTTGTTTCTGTTGACTGTTCCTGTGTGCCATTCAGTTTTTCTCTCCGTTGCCGATCCGTTTCTTGTCGTCGTTACAGCATCCCGCTTTGGGGTTATTTTTCATCCTTTCACGATGATACTACATGTTATATCTGTTGCAGGACGTCCTCCTCTCTCCTGTCCTGAGCACAGTGGGAACACACAGCTCCAGTTCAACCAGAGCTTTGGATCTAGGGCAGCTGGAGGTGCTGTTTTCATGACCTACTTCTTGGGCTAGCGTGGAAGTAAAAACGGTGGCTCAGATGAGACGTTCAGGCTCTATTTTTGTTGTTGTTGTTGTGTGTTTGTGTGTCTTGGGCTGAAAAATCATCACAATCCAGTTGGACATAGTCTTACTCCTCAAGGTTAGGAGCTGGGTGTCTCATGAATTACTCCAGTATCAGTGAAGAGGAGAGGATTAGACGAGAACACCTAAGCATAGAAGAGTGTTCCTTTCAGGATTTAAACGAAACACTTGTTTCTCCTAAGGAATTGTTTGTTGTTGTGGTTAGTTAGATATAATGAATTTTTCAGTTTGTCCTTCCAGGAGAGGTAGGTGTGTAATTGACTCATCCTAAATACTTTTATCCACGTTTTTACTTTCATTTAAGAGATTTGGCAACACTCATAAAGCCAAATTGCTATGATTAGGCTGACATTTCATATAATAGAGTGCACCATAGAGGGCTGTTCGTTCTTGGAATTACAACGTCGAAGCACCACAGTACTTTCCAAGGCAGTATTTAGATAATTTGTGTGGATTTTTACACTGGGTGGAGTCTGCATTGCCACGTGATGAGTGAAAAATAGGTATATCTTCATGTTCACTGTGTACCTGAGTATACAAATAGTGTATGAGTTTGGTGGCAGCACGGAGATCCATTTGCCTCCTTCAGGATGTGATTTTCCAGCCACACACTGGAGCTGATTACGCCTCAAGGAGGATTCTGACTCATGAATGCTTACAAGTTCTCTTACAGTCTTGGGAACATGGAAACACATGGCTTGCCAGACACACGAAGAAAGCTGAATCGCCATCGTAGCTCTCTGAGAGTACTGCCCTTAGAGTACACCGAGACCCTACCAGATGGGTGTCTGTGTGAGCTGACTGGAAACACGTGCCTCGCTAGGGATGTGTATTGTTATTTAAGTCTATCATGACTGAATTGCCTTGGCGAAAAAGTAAATTAAATCCTTACCTCCTTTCTACTTGAACACACACATAAAAAAACCCCTCTGTTTGTTGTCTAGTAGCTTTTTTTAATGCACTTGAGCTCTGTTACTCTGGCTCCTTCAAGTTTTTCTAAAGAAAGCAAAGCAAAATAAATCAACAAATACAGCTTTCAGTCTTTTGTTACCATACTTTCCAAGTTCAAGCTGCTTTCAGTTTTCATAGTACTAACTGGTTTCTCGTGTGTCTTGGTTTTGGGTTAGGCTAATTTAATTCTCAAAAGTATTTCCTTTTTTCTCCATTTGTAAGCAAGAAGTAATTAAAAATGCATCTCCATGGGTTATTTTGGCCAGAGTTTGCCTTGGAAAAAGCACTCTCCGATACACTTCATCTGGAGACAGTTACGCTTACCTGTCTTACCTGTTAGTGATCAGCTTGGTTTGCCAACACTGCAAATAACATGCACGAAGTTTATTTAATCTAAAGGGATTAGAATTTGCGTTTTATGGCTTGTATCTACAACTTCAGCTCTTCAGCTCTGGCTTTATCTCTTCACTGGGATGAATTTTGCACCTTAATATTAATTGTCAGTCACGGTAATCGCTGAGTGATGAGGCTTTTCCCACCCTCATTAGCAGTCTCTGCAAGCTTTCCAGCCTGAAGGTTTTACAGATGAACAGATTGTCTCTAGCTTGTCTGTTGTCTGAAGAAACATAGCAAGTCAAAAAAGAAAAAAAGAAGTATTTTTTGTGGTGTTGTTACTGTATATTCTCTCCTACTGCAATGGTATTTTGGAGTCCCTCAGCTTCTACTTGTAGGCTGTTTGAAATGCTGGTACATAAACATGAGATAAGCCCTGGAAATCTGTGCTAGTTCTCAGTAGAGAAATTTTGATTTATTGTATATTATATATTGAATGTAAAATCTTTCCAGCTCCCACCATGAAAAAATATCTATGTAATTCATTGCAGGACTGAAAAATATTACAGGTTGAAAGGACATTGTAAGCATAATAACTTCATCTTTTTGGAATTGGTTAATGAAGTTCAAGTTGAGCAATATTGAAAGTCAACTTGATAACTTGCTGATCTGTATAAATAAATCTTGCTGGGAAGCTAGTTGTTTTCCAGGCTAGGGGAGAAGGAGAGTTCCAGGCAGAAAATCAAAAATGATGGGGGGGGCAGAAGGGAGGGAAGAAAAGGTACGTGAAGAATAGGATGCAGTTGAACTATTGTCACCTGTTCATATTCCTCTTTGCCATCGATCATTATTATTATTATTATTATTATTGTTATAAGTACAGGAAATTGATGGCTTCTTTTATAGCCCTGATTTATATTCTGGTAACTTCGATGCAAAGATGCTGTTCTCACCCACCACTTGGTCTTTCTGGTGCTCTTGTGGCAATGGTTCCTTTTTTCCCTTGTTTCATAGCGTACTGAGCCGCCACTTCTTCTTTTCCTGAGCTAAGGCTTTTATCTAGCAAATAGGGTGGTGTTTTTCCTCATCCATGCTGTGAGAATAAGATTACCAAGTTGTTACGGGGCTATTAGTTGCACTGTTTTAAAAAAAGTCCTACAGGAGTGTAACCCTACATGAGACTCGATGCAAAAAATCTTAACTTTTAACCGTTGTAATTGCCGTTTGCAGGCTTAATTGTGATGTGGCTTTTGTAGGTAAATAATGGGATAGGAAAAGAACCCACCGGTCTCTAACTAGACACTTGGTTCTCTTCCACCCATGGCTCTGATCAGCCATTAATTCTCTTTCCCTCTACACTGTAATTATGGTTAAGCTACGAAGCTCAAAGGTTGAGCATAGTATATTGACCCTTGTGTCCTAGAGAGAGGTGATGGGAAGGTATGGCTTTGTGATGCCTTCAAGTGACTGGAGTGATGGATCATAAAATGATCTGCTCATTTTATGCATTCATAAAAATATTTGCTTTATGGAACAGCTTTTAGGTAATACTCTGGTAGAATTTAGAATAATAAAGTTGAATAAAACATGACAAATCGATGTGAAGCTTTACTTTCCTACTAAAAGCTGCTTGTCTTTTTTTTTTTTTGTTTTGTTTTTTTTTTGTTATTAGTTGCACAGAAAACATCCCAAGTTCCTCAGCTATAAATACTGATAGTAGGGCAAGAGATTTTATCACCATTGCATTGCAGTGTGGACTATATAAATGTTAGCATTAGGTTTTGTAGTTATTATCTGGTGTGCAGCGCTTTCTGCGAAGTACAGGACCTCATCCCTTCGGAGCAGCAATCCTTGTCTCATGACAGATGAAGCAAGGAGTCTCCCTGGATCCTGTGGAACAAAATTAACTATTGTATATGGGTGGGTTTTGTTTTCCTTGTAAGCTGATACTTAAGTGAAAATTGCCTTTGGATCTCTGAAATGGGCTCCTCGACTCTCCCTGGGACCTATTCGTTTGACTGAGCACCATTTCTTGTGATGGGTAAGAGTTCCTTCCAGCCTCCGTGATGTTGGAGGTACCCTTGCTGCTGCCCTTTTTGGGTGGCACATCTTCTTCAAACGGGTGCATGCCTAAGGAGGTACAATCTCAACTTGTACATCAGTTTCTTCTAGCGCCCTTTCTGGTGGTTCTGAGGTGCTGTACCTCTCTCTGGAGCTACTGGCTGTGACTAATGCCTTCCTTGCTGAGAAAAGCTAAGTACCAGGAGCTGGCAAGATTAATTTTATATAATGGTGCTGACTTGAAGCTCCAGAGCCTCCCATGAGAAATGCATCTTTCTTTTGCACCTCTCCCTGTCCTCTCTCTTTTCTTCTGCCTTTTGCCAAGTATGGTTTCTGAAAAGCAGACAAATCCAAGCAGAGTGTGCAGTAGTGTAAAATGTCTGCGTAATCCAGCACAAGCCATAATCTGGTTTTGTGTGCTGGTTACTTTACCAGTATTACATTTCTACCAATTCATTTTTGATTTAAAAATCAGCAAAAGCCTGTAAAAGAATGCCTGGGAAATAGCAAAACGAATCCCACGCCCCAAACAGCATTGTTGATTCACTCGTTTTGTTCAGATGATAATTTTAGGGAAGAATTATTACTTCCACACTGATTGTTAGAGCACTAACTGGGAGTGGGTATTTTGGGAGCCTATAACTTCTGGGGGCAGCTTTTAGTCAGAATTCATTGAAACAGATTTTTAGGACACAAAGTTGAAGATATGCGCTTTTCAAACATCGTATCTTACTGTATTTATGTTAAGATTATCCTAGTTTAGAAAAATAGCACGGAATTACTGTCACTAAAACAGTAATCTGGCAGAGTGCTGTGATCCAGGTTTAAATGAATACCCCATCGGTATTGCTAACAAACCACCCGCAGTGAGCTGAGGGGAGGTTCAGCATCAAATAGTTCTGGCTTTCTTGCTGGTGTTTGGTTTTCGTTTTTTTTTGTTTTTGTTTTTTTAATGGAGAGGAGATAAATGCCCTGTACAGTGTACAGTGGGAAGTTTAGGTGCAAGTTTCTGGATGTTTGGCTGATTCCACAGTCAAACAAGTGGAAAATGACTTGTATTTTTTGAGTTTTGGGGCCATCGTGATTTTTTTTTTTTGCCTTCTCTTTGTTTCTTGGAAAGCTTTTTTTTTTTTTTTTTTTCTGAGAAGAACTCATGAAGCTGGAACAGTTGGGCTGTATGCAACCTCACCACTTTCGTGGTTACAGTTACAGTACACTCTGATTTGTGTCTGTTTGCTGTGGGGAAAGGTTAATGTTTGGGTTGGAGGACAGCTCTGATCCCCATTTAGAGACGCGAAGCCATTAATTTCTGCTTGCCATTAGCCAAAGCTGGTGTTTGCATATTCCTCCATCAGTGAAATCGTGCAGGATAGATGATGAACTGGCTGTTCTCCAAGATTTAAGGATGAGCGAGTGTGGGTTAAGAGACAGGAGCTGCGGGGTCACCTGCCTGGGAGAGAGGTTGGTGGAACTTTGCTTCGTGCTGGCTCAGTAGTCGCTACCATCAGAGAGGCCTCCAAGGAAGCAATCTCTTAAGTTCCTGTGCAGGCACACGATTTGCCTTTATGAATCCTTCCTTGTCTGGAGGCAAAAGAGCTTTTCAGAGAAGGCTGAGGCTGCTGTGGGGATTCTCTCAGGTTTTCTCTGAGTAAATACTTAGTTTCTAAGAATCTCAGCCCTTTGAATGGTGACCTTTGAGTCATTACTGAAATCAACGGTGTGCTTTTCAGACCTCTTGAAGGATATTTGACCTATGATGTTAAACTGGCTATTTGTTCCTATTTTTAAAACTGCCCTTGAGATGGTGGAGTTCTTCGTGTTGTACGTGTGAGCTGGAAAGAAAGGAGTTTGTCCTAAATGAGGCTGGTGTTGGTGAGCACACATACCTGCGGGAGGGAGCGTGCAAGGAGACCAACACCAGACTGCTTTGGTGTGGGGCTTCTTCATGCAGTTCTCCTGGCTTGCCAGGGATAAGCAGAAACAGATTGTTATTTAATACCACTAAACGAAACAAATGTAATTAGTGTGACATTTACTAGATATAGATGTACATAATATATGACTAGGCTTTTCTTTCAGAGACTGTATCAGCAGTTGATTTTTCCTTGACCTGATGACATATCTACTTCTGCAGCGTGGTAAGAAAAATAATCACCTATTCAGACACGGTGTTAGCATGGTTGTGCTTTGGGAAAGACCTTTGTGGTGTTACTTTGAGAAGTACCTTTGTCCGTATGCGTGGCTTCACTCACACGAGAGTTATAGCTTAATTTGTGTGCAACGTAGTTGTGCCAGGGTGGCTGCTGCTGCAGAAAGTGTGCAGTTTGGGTGTGCTTCAGCAAAGCTCAGGAGGCTTGAAAGGTATAACTGCTTACCAGCTGGGGTGCCAGCTACCCCTCTTTTCCAGCACCCACAAGGAAGGGAGTTTTGGTTCCAAACAAGTATTCCTCTTCTACTCTTGCAGCATTTAACTGGGTATTTTCTCCGTGTAGTGGCTACTAAACCTTTTCTTACTAAGTTTCAATGTTGTATGACAAAAATCCACACACTGCGAGGTTGGAGATTAAAACCAATTAAGAATTTTGCTATTGTGTCAAGGGAGTTTGTTTTCAAAAATAGATACAACTAACAAGGGGGAATGCAGTTGAGTCCCTTCCTCCTGTTGCGCTTTGCCTTTCTCTCTGAAGGAGGGATTTTTCTGTCTCTCTGGCAGCCTTGCTCTGTGCTCAGAGCAAAACCAGCTGGGTAGAGAATGGCAGCTTGACCTCTGTTGCATTTGGACAGACGAGTCCCACCTGAGCCGAAGGGCTTCTCTCCCTCTTGGGGGTTGGAGGGGGCTTAGTGTATCTCGTTAGGGGCAGGAGGAACTGCTGTGGGGGAAATGAGGAACAGCTGTGGAAGGGTCACCTGTTCCCATGCTGAGTGTGGGGGATGATACTGGCCATGGGTTGAGCAAATGGGCTGCAGGAGCACCATCTTCTTGCTTGGAGCCGTGTTGGCTTTCCTCAATATGGAGTGTGGGGTGAGTAATATGTATTCCTTCTGCCTAGAGGGCTTTGGGCTTCTGCTTGAATTAACCTTGCAAGTTACTTAATATGTTGTGTTGTAATTATGTGCCACTGTGAGTCCTCTAATCTTTTATGTGTTAGGCCAGTGCTCGGGGTGTTATGAGCGCTCAGCAGCTGGGGGAAGTAAGAAATTCTTTGTGGAGAAAGAATGTACCGTTTACCACCAGGACACTTGCCTGGGGGAAATAATGTTTCTGCCTTGCAAGCCTTGTTTTTCTTTTCCAGCCTTTCCCTAGACCCCAAAGGGTCTACATAACAAACTTGGAAACTGTGGCAGAGTTATTTTCAGTGTCTCTTATTCTCGATTATGCTTTAGTGAAAGCTTAGTGGAAAATCTCTAATTCAGGAGAAAACATTTGGATTCTTGACAACCCACACTCGGTGTCTTTGTGGTTATGCGTGTGATTATATCAAAACAAGCCTTTTACAGTGACAGGGTACAAAGAACAGCTTTTTCAAGCACGGAAGTGGTGGGATAAAATAAAGGTAATGCTGCACAAATTTTTGTCTGCTAATTAAATTTTGTAATAGTGTGCTGAGTATGATATGAAATAACAAATAATTAAAATGCCCAAACTTGTACATGCGTCCTATCTGCTAGGGTAGAATGGAATTATATCCAACTTGTAATAAAGGAAAGCTGACTGGTAGGAGTATTTCGAGTGTGAGAAGGGAGACGACAGCTCTCTGGGTACGTGCTATACATCCCTAACTGTCCCCTCTGCGTGGGGCAGGCTGTCGGGCTGCTTTCAAATGCTTCTGCCCGTGGAAGAACTGGTTCCGGGTGAAGTTTTGAGTAAAAGCCAATGCCTTCTCTTGTAACTTACCCTGGGAGTTGTACTATCTAGTGAAAAGACAAGGAATTTAAATGTTGTCCTGGATTGAGGTAAAACAACCAATTTTCTGGTTTACAATTTTACTCTATTTTCAACTGGGCCTCTTCTAACTCACTAAACTCTGGAATTAACAGCAGATTGGTCAGAAACTGCTCACTCTCAGGATGATCAAACCTGATCACACCAAGGGATGGTGCAGAGAGGCCCTGGCTTATACTTATTGCTGGAANTTTAATTTTAGTATTACTACTTCATTGAAGTAGTTTAGTTCATTCTAAACTCATATATCTCCTTATCCTCCTCTTCTTCTTTCTTTTTGGGGGGAGGAAGGGCCGTCTATCAGTCTGGCTTTGGTAAATTTGGCTGAAGCAACAACAAATATCTATATGTATATTATATCGTACTATACTACATGGCTAACAAAGTTAGGATTTTCTTCTGCTGGGGCTTATCTTTGTTGAAGCTGTGTCTCTTCCCCACCAAGGCTGTAGCTTAACTTCCACATTGTTCACATTTTAGTTCTTTTTTACTGACTGAATGAATACTCTGACTCTTGTTGCTCATCTACAATGGCTTTTTCTAGCATATATCTAGTCACTTTGGCTAAAGAATCTGTGCAAGTGAGCCTGTGTGCGTGGAAAGATTGTGGGAGGAAGAGTTTTGCCTCTTTCCCTTCTTTCTTCCTTGCATTTGATCGAAGTTTTTTGCACGTGTAGTAGGCAGTCTCATCTATAGCTCTTCCAAAAGTACAAAGTCCTCCACTGATCAACCGGTAAACACACATGGTTTTGTATTTTTGTTCCAAAACACTCAACATCTAATCTAAAAATATAATTTTCTCCCTCTTGTTTACAAAATGAGTTTTATTTCTGGTTTTCAAGCTAACGAATAGGTCAATATTAAAAATTCTGCAATCGCCTCTTCAACAAGATTGTGTAGGCATGATTAACTGGGTTTTCCCAGAGACAGAAATGTAAACAAATGTTGCCAGCAAGTGTTTTTAGCTAAGGTCTTTATACAAAACTTAAAGTTGCTTTTCTCATGACAAAGTTTAAGTCAACTAAACCTGAAGTTTTATGTCCCTTGCTTTTTTCTGAAGGGAGCAAGATCATACCAAGTCTGTGTGAGGCCTTAAGAAAGTATATACCATCCAGGCATAACCAGGAGTAGAAAGGAATGCTGCTTCTGCAGGAATAAGTATTAGTAGAAAGCTAAAAATCCAGGTCCTTCATTGAGCTTGCCTTATACTGAACACTAATTAAAGAGTGAATTAATTTCTGTACAGATTTAATGGTCTGAGGAAGAACTGATGAGAAATCCTCCCTGTTGTTAGAACTAGTAGCAATATTGCCTGTTTCAGCAGGGATTGGTAAAACTAAGTTCTTGACAAGACAATTTTGCGTGTGGGTGGTTTCTTGCAAGTTTCTGATTTAAGTAATGCCAACAAAAAGTCCAGGTTTAAGGACTGTGTGAATGACCCACTGGGATTCAGTTAGTGGTAGCGTTGCTGGCTTACTGTAGGTGTACAGGCTCTTATTTCTCAGGCGCTTTAACTTAGGAATGTAGATATTCTCTCTTCAAAATAGGCTCGTGAATTTGGGCTTCCTTCTTTTTTTTTTTTTTTTTTTGCCAAGCTACAAGTGTGGGACACAGAATATTAGGAGATTTTGGTAGCAGTGTGACCCTCTGAATGTTAGAGGGAATGAAAACTGAAGTAAACTGTACAGGCAGATTATTAAAAGCTTAAAAGGCATTGGGATAAATCCAAGTATTTGTGGGGGGTGGTATTGGGATTTTTAAAAATTGTCATAGGCAACTTCTTAGCTGAAATTGCATCCAGTTAGGACCTTCAAGTGGGGCTAATTTTCTGATAAGCAAAGAAATAATTAATTGTAGCTGATAGGTAAAATATATTGTTCATGGGTGGTGATTTTCACTGCAATGTGTAGGTGTCTGAGTACAAACAATTTTGGTTTGGTTTTTACATTACGAGCTTTCAGAATAGAGATTTTGATCATCTTGAAGGAAGTTAAGATATTTTAAATGTGACTTTGTCAGTGATCAAGGTGGAAGAAGGGTCGAATTTTGCAAGTTTTTCCAATGAATGTTAATCAGCAGTAAACCTACAATGATTAGGTAGTTGCCAACTCTGCAGGCTGGCCAGTTTAACCTGCTGGGAGCATGGCTACGTCAGGTTGCTTAAGGCCTTGTGTGGTCGAAAAATCTTTGTAGGTTGTTTTGGAACTGCCTTTTTCTGGTGGTGCACTGCTCTCATGGTAATTTTCCAATTTGTTTGTTTGTTTTAGTGGGTTTTTATTTGTTTTTGAGAACTTTAAAACAAACAATTTGTGTTTTGAGTTTTTTGCTGTGCAATCCCCAAGGCTACATCTTGCCTGCAGTTCCTTCTGTAGTAGGCAGTAGGAGACTTGCTGGATTGTGTAGCAGACTCTTTTCCAAGCTGAGTAGCCTCTAGACTCTCTTTACATGTCCCTCTGCTACAGTCTTGTATATATCAATGCCATAGACCCCTGACCATTACACACTTTTCACCTGGGGAGGAAGGATTCTGAGCACCAGGAGTGGTTAGGGGTGGACCTGCTGGAAAGCACTGCTGAGGAGAAGGGTCTGGGGGTCCTGGTAGACAGTAAACTATCCCTGAGCCAGCAACAATGTGCCCTTGTGGCCAAGAGACCAATGGAATCCTGGGCTGCGGTGGGAAGAGTGTGGCCAGTAGGTGGAGGGAGGTCATTCTCCCCCTCTGCTCTGCACTGGGGAAGCCACCACTGGAATCCTGGTTCCAGTGCTGGGCTCCCCAATTCCAGAGAGACAGGGAACTACTGGAGAGAGTCCAACGTAAGGCAACACAGATGATGGAGAGATTGGAGCATCTTCCTGGTGAGGAAAGGCTGAGAGAGCTGGGACTCTTGAGCCTGGAGANCTCTGGTTTCAAGCTTTTCTGTTGTAGGGTGGATGTGAACAGATGGGCTCCGCTTTTCCAGCTGTGGCCTCATAATCTGCAGGCAGAGGGAAGCCGTTGTGCTTTCGTTAAAGCAACACAACGTGTGGTCATAACCACATTTGTAGTTGAACTTCCGGAGCTTCTTGCTTGCCTCTTTTTGTCTGACCTCCTGAGACGCCTCGTCCTCAGAGCACCAGCCATTCCCACTCTGTGATGTGCTCTTCAAACGTGCTGAGGGGGAATTCCCTGCCCTCTCTAAGGTCAGTGAGAATGGTAGTAGCGTTGCCCCAGTATTACGCCGCTCACTAATAGACTTAGGACTTAAAATCTCAACGTACAGCTCTGCTCTTGCTTTCCCATCTCTTATTTTAATGCCACTGCACTAAATCTTCAGTTGTCTTCCACTGCCTGTGCTCTGGGGCTGTATACTTCTGCCCCCAAAATAATTTAATTTCAGAATTTGACAGTATTGTTCTTTCCACACTTTAATTAAACTCTTGCCTGACTAATGAGGTTCTCCACCGCTTTCCTTCCACCCCCACCACATGACTTGATCTCCGTTGGTTTCTTTTTGTTTATCTCTTCAGTGTTTTACTATTTTGATCTTCGTGCTTTTGTCTGCCAGCATGAAAGTAAGAACTGAAAGCCTTGGGTAGTAAAGGTTTCCATTCTTAGGGGTACATTAAGAGGTGTTGACTACCACCATTGATGCAAGTTTCAGTGTCTGTTAGTGGCAATGAACTTCTGAGGATGCAAAAGGCAGAAAGAAAATCTTTGTTCTCTGTCTGCTAGTATTAAAGTCTCTGATATCAAAGGTGCAAGCTGTTAATGCACTTTTGAGAATAACTTGAAAAATTGCACCGCCTGTTTGGAAGCCCGAGAGGGTTCTGTCTGTGTTGGATGTATCCTCCATCCTGTTTTTTGGGAAGACCAGCTGAAAAATAATTTGGGAGGAACTAAATGGAATTTGTTCAAAGAGTGACATTAATTGGTATTTGGTTAAGCTTAACAAGGACTGATGGATTTTTTGAGTAGTAATATAGAATGGGCTATGAATGATTACGACTAAGATGCCGTTTCAAAGGTTTTCATCATCTGCTGAGGAAGGAAATTGCCGTAGCATTTCTGAGCGAGGTTGATCTGGAGACCAGTCTGTGCATTTCATCATACTCCTCTGATTCTTCTGGTGAGAGTTGAACTGTGTATGAAAAGTTCTGAGTCTAATAAGGCATCCTGTCTTTGGGCACTTACATCAGTGAAAGGTGTAGGATGAGAAGGTCTCTATTCAAGATGATGCAGTATTTTGAGACCCGCTGAAGTCAACGATCGAGAAAGCGTTTAATACATCTACCAAGTCAACGCTGTTATTAATTCAACCACTGAATCTTTTAATCCTGTAGCCCTGTGCAGACTCTCCTGGCAGCCGAAAGCTGAGGATGGCTTGTGACTTGGGGAACCGGTGGGTGCAGTGGTCAGAGCTGTAATACTTAGTGGTTCCTGTATTGCCTGACCATCGCTGCAGAAACCAGCTTGTGGATGAATAACTGCATTCATTTAGAAACTACTCGCCACACCACAAGCCTTTGCTTTCCTGTCTTGCTGGGGAACTGACTGGGTATTCAATCAAAGTGCAAGCTTTTATTTAAAGTCTTCGTTCTTAGTCGTGTTTTTGCGGGTATTTAGACAGATGTAGGAGAACTGTTGTCATCGTAATTGTCTCTCTCCAGGTTGTAATGCTGCCTTAGGTGGCTGTTGAGCTTCTGGATGCTGGAAGGATGTGGTAGTCTGTGCCTCTGGAGAACTGACAAAACCTCATGTTTCTTCCAGTACAGGCAACCAAATGGAAGTCACTGGGGTTTTTCTGAGCTAGGAGTGTTTGCTGGGCAGAAAAACACCTTGGGTTACAGCATGGTGGGTCTTGACAGTCAAGTTATTTGCCTTCCTGATGTTTGACCTGATAGATGATTTAAAACCAATTGAATGTCCCACTTTTTCAATGGAAAACAATGAAATGGCAGCTAAAACTGGCTTTTCTAGTTCAGCTATAACTGTGCCTGACTCTTGCTTCCCTTCCTACGGCTTTAGTCTGGGCACAGTTGAGCTCGATGGGGTAAGACTGTTTTGTTAGAAGAATGTCGCACACGTCAGCGAGAGCCAGTTTGGCAATATGTACATTCTTGGAGTGTGGGGGTTTTTCGCCCCGCTCTTTCGTAAATATGCAGTATACTGAAGGCTGAGCAGGTGGTAATGAGGGAGTTCTTCTATAGCTTCATCACTTCTGCTGGAGTCTATAAACAGCAAGAGCAGGAGGACCGGTGCTGGAGCATGAATTTACATTCTTGGCATTATTTGATGTGTATTTATCTGGCAAACTTGTAGAACCTTTGAATACTATGAAGATTAACTCCGTATGCCTTGCATACATCCTCCAGTGCTGCCTTACAGCACAAGGAGTGTCCTGATGTTTTGTTGATAGCCTGAAACTGTAGGTCTGGCCTGTATTTTGTATATTATATGGTTTAGGTAATCATGATTCTCCTGGTATGTTCTGTGCTCTGTGGCTGAACGGAAACATGCAAACCCATTCATATGAGTCTGTGGAAACATGCAAAATATTTAGTATGAAACTGCCACCTATCTTTTCTCTCTAACCAGTTCAAATGTTAGCGATGGAATTCATGAAGGAGCCTTTCAGGTGACTGTCTGTGTCTCTGGCTTGCATCTGTTCCTACCTTAGATTTCAAGAAATAGTCTCAAATACCTGGTGGACTTAATGCTTTGGTCTTGTATAAGGTAGATCTATTTCTTGAGGGTTAGTGGACTACCATGATTGACAAGTGGCTTGGCTGATATTCTACAGCAGGTCAAGTATCTGGCACAACTTCTATTCAGTGAACTTGTTTTGAATGATTAAAAAAATAAACCACCAAAAAACAAACAAAATAAACCAACCACAGAGTAAACATGCTTGAGAGAGTTGGCTGTTCTCTGCCTTGGCAGTAGATGGAAATATGAAAGCCTGCGTTTGATTAAAATCAATGCTCTTGATACCAAACTGCGTGGTGTTGGCCTAACATTCGACTGGGTTTTGGCGTAACAGATGTACAATCATTTTCTTTTTAGTTAGTCTGGTTTTAGCACAAGTGACACGCCATTTGCATTGTAAATGGATAATGCAGAGCGTAAAAACATGCGAGGTGCTCTTCTTTCAAGGCAAATGTACAATTTTACTGTTACCTTTTCTTTACAGAGGTGTTCTGGCTGAGAATCCGCAATAGTTGATAGAGTTGGGGGGACACAGTGGGATAAGAGCAGAAATGAAATTTTTGCTTTTTCAGCTGTGACTTTTTTTTTTTCCCCTCTTTATTCAGGTCAAACTGAGAACTGAGCACTCTGCTTGGTTTGACAGATAGTCTGTGATGAGTGTTTTGATTCTTTTTTTTTTTTTTTAACTTGCCTGTTCAAAATTGAAGCAAAACTTATGAGTTTTCAGGGATAAAAAGTTCATATACCAATGGCTTAAGAGGGAATTTGAAATTTTTTTTTTTGTTTGTTTTAACAGGAAGCAGATGGAGTGGTCTTTGGTTAAGTTCACGAGCTTCCTCTAGGCTCCCCCAACTTAATTTCCTTCGAGGCTTAAACTTGCCGTAACCTGATCTATAACTTCATTTGTAAAGGACCAATTTGGCATTGCTGTGAGGTTTTTCATGCTAAATACATACATCAACTCAGCAGCCGTGCTCCGGAAAACAGATCCTAAATACCTGTTGTGTAGGTGATTAAACTAACCTCACTCACTCCATACCTTTATTTCAATGCCAAACTTGTCTTCAGAGGAAGGTGACAGTAAACGCTTGCGGTTGTGCACTCATTAGAGCTACACCAGAGGAAATTATTCTTTAGGATGAAAGAACTGGTAGTATCTGTAGATCGTGCTAATCTTGGTCAGGATGTTAGTTCCTGGAAGGCATTGTCTGGTCTTCTTTTATGTGTATATATATATAATTTTTTTATGCCCCTGGAAGCATGTATATAAAAATAAATGGAACAGAAATTGATTGCTTAACAGGTTGTTTTTTTTTTAATGAGGATCAAGAGTAGACATATGTAATAGTAGCAGTGATCACAGGTGTGCCTGGCCATCTCCTTAGGGCTGCTGCCTGGATGGGATGAGCAGGCAGGATGTCTCTCCGCTGCCTCACCTCACTGCACCTCTGTTCTTTTGCAAATTTATCAAAAGCAAGCAGAGACCTTTATCAATGGGTAGAGAGATTTGTTTGTATGCAAATAGTGTGAGGCTGTTTAGACCAGTGTGCAGCTGTTTTTCTTTTTTTTTTTCTTTAAATTTTTCTCCAGTTTGGTGTTAGTTCCTGGTGCTTTCCCTTGTGTGCTTTGGGCAGATGGCAGGATTGTAGGTATTGATGATGTGAGTTGAGAGAAGCTTTTTCCACAGGCTTTTGTCTCTGGCTTTTGTTGACAGTTCTAGCACCATCGATAAAAGCTACAGTAGAGGAGCTCCTGAAATAAAAGACAGGATTAAAAATGTGCTTTCCTCCTGGGCTGGGTAAGAGATGTGGTTCAATTTCAGTAATACTTGACCACAATTTCTGTTTTATTGGTGCTGCTGTTTGCTATTCTTCCCTACCATTGATACAATCTTTTCGATAAATTCTATTTGTAGAGATGCCCTACTTGGGTGAGGGTTGCAACTTGACCAGCGCCATCCTGAACTCTTAGTTTAAAGACTGTGCCAAGGGAAAATTATGAGTCTGGCTCTGTTCAAACAGGTCTGTCTCCCATGAATACAAAGCCAGATTGTTAGACACGGGGCTGTACGCCGAATATATGAATTCCTCAGCTTTGTGATTTATCTAGGGACCAAGGATTATTTAGAGCTTAAAAAATCAGGGAGAATCGCAGAGTGAGCAGGGCTATGGATGTGCCAGCTGTAACAGATTTTGACCCATCTGGTTGGGTTATTTTCCTGCTTATTAGTCCCCTGTACCGTTCCCAGACTTTTTTTTTTAGTTTTTCCACCCTCTTCAGATGTCTCCAGGACTTTAGAAGTGATGAGCAGCAAGGTGGTATGTCTGTGAACATTGTGATGGGAGATAAATACGGGAAGTAAGCAAGCTGTTGGGCAGAGCAGAGGCAAGCTGTCAATCTGATGGGTGCTCTGAGGGGTGTTTTCAAGAAGCAGAGACAGACCTGCTTGCTGGAGAGCACGTGGAGAGCCTGGGAACAGTGCAGGACTTGACAGTGCTCTATGGCTGGCTGCAAATTGCAGTCTAATTCCAGTTTAGCAGGATTCTGCAGTAGCCAGAAATTGTGTGGGGAAAGAGATTTTTGTTTGTTTGTTTGTTTTTAGGTTATTGGGATGGGGGGGACATTGCAGTGCCTTTGAAATGGGAATGCTGTTTCAAATGCTTGTGCTTCACGTGCTTCCCTAGAACATCATGTGGACTAAATGGTAAGGCTATAGTTGCCAGCTGGAAAGTGTTTTTCTTCTTTTGATATATATATATATTATTGCTAGCATTGTAAGGGGGTGTGTGTCGCTGTGGTGGGGCAATGGGAAGGCTGAACAGAGGAAGAAGAGATGTGCATTGCAATGAAGGGCTGTAGAGGGGTCACACTAAGGCATTTTACACTCTGATAAGAACAGATGGATCCGGGTTTCTCTTCTAAGTAATGAAGTCATCTAAGAGACAGAAAAGTTGTACTGACATGGTAGTAGTACAATAGTACCTGAACCACAGCTGCTCACATCTTCAAGGTTTTGTTCCTCGATGATTGATGGAACAGGCTCCTGACAATTTTTTTTTTCACCTTTTGCTGTAGATCAGGTTCTGTCTGGGTTTCTAGAAATTTCAGCACTTTTGTTGTCCCTGTCCAGACTTCCTGAAACAGCTGTAAATAAAAGGCCTGATGCATCCAAGAGCATTGCAGATGCTTGCAGCCTTGAGGATCCTGTTGACATTAACCTTGTGGATCAGCTCCTCTCTCTCCCTCCTGCTCCTCTTCCACTGCTCTTAAAAACTCCTAAACTCACATGGTGTTCAGGTCTGGGGAAAGCAAAGGGCAAGTGTTATTCTTAAACATATTTTTTGAGAGACAGAATGAAGTGTTTTGCAGCATTAGGTTGCCACACATAAACCCCCCATTTTCCTAAAGCACAAGCTTTTTCAGATTTTACTACTGAGCACTGTCGGAGCTCTCCAATTCAGATTTGGTACCCAAACGAGGAAGTCTATACAAAACACCTACCTATTACAGAAAATTTTTAAATGCTTAACATCATTTTCCCAGAAAAATCCTGTGGAGAATGGATTTGCTCCATGAATCCCTGTGGCTATAATCATGATGTTACTTTTGGCAAAAATGACATAATTTAATCCTGCCTAATGCTTCGTCACTGAAATAACAGGTGACAAAGGAAATGCCAATTACTACATTGCTCATTTTTTAGCAAGATAGGCTATGTCCAAATGTAACAGTTGACAAGTAAAATGAATTATTACAAGGCTTGCTTTGGTGTTCAGTAGAGTTTAGTGTTGCACAAAAACACGGTGGAAATCTAGAAAGATTGCCAGTCTGAATACATTATTTAATTTTTTTTTGTTATCTGGTTTTGATCATTTAATGGGTTGTTCTTTTCCCATTAAATGTTTAAAACCATAATGAAAGTATATCCTTGGCTTAAAAAACCTGCAGCTTTATTTTTTTTTTTTTTTCTATAGCCAGTGTGTGGTCCTTCATTGGCTTTCCAGGAGTCTCTGTCCAAGTGTATTTAGCTGCTGCTTCTCTTCCCCCTCACTGTTCTTTAGCCCTGTGCTTGGTAGGAGACAGCTGTGACATTGGGACACTGGTTTGTCTTCTCTGAGCAAGCATGCAATGCTACTTATTTTCATCCTGAGCGAGCTCTCGTGACCAGTGCAGGGCAACCAAGGTTNTCTCAAAGGTCCGTTCCAACCCTAAAGATTCTGTGATGGTTTGGTTTCTCTTTGCTGCTTGGGTGTTGTGTTCTTTTAACCTTCCATTGGAAGTGAAGGACTAGATAATATCCTTTTGAGGAAAGGAAGAAGTGAGATGTGTGCATAATCTTTTTTTTTTTCTTATCTATACTTTAGAATTTGCCTTACAAACCCTTCTTGACTGTTTTGCTTGATAAAATGTCACTCTAGTAAAGCCAGACACTTTTGATAGCCCCCTGCTATACCTACTGGGATGCTACCACTTCACAGGGACGTTGTGGGAGTGGCAGTCTGTAATACTGCAGTTGGACCACTTTTACCCTGGATTAGAAGTGCTCTGCTGACTACAGAATGAGTAACATTGCTGTAGTACATTCTTTCTGTTACGAGCCTGTCAAAACATCTATTGAGGCTTCATTTTTCTTCAGCGTTCTTCATGGGAACCCTTTGCTGGATGGTTGGGTGACACAATGCCTGGCATTGGAGCTCGGAGCCCTCTGGGACAAGGGGAATGCTGTTTTGTTTCCCACCATGAGGACTGTCTGGGGTATGCAAGCAACTACAGTAGTCACATCGGGTGTCTTCAGAGTGTCTGCACTCTTCTGTTCTCCAGTCAGCTCTTTCCTTAGAGTATTGGGAAGCAGAACTGGTATGCAGTCTTCAGTTTGTGTTATCCTCACAAAGCTGCTGAGAAATTGAAATAGTAGGGATGCTGTCTAGAGTGTGTTGCCAGAAGCATCGTTCCCCTTAATGCTCTGTGTAGTGTATGTGCTGGTTCTTGGCCGTGTAAAGGTATGGAGAGGACCCATCCATGTCAGGGATATGAGGCATTAGGAGAAAGGAAAGGTCACAGAATGCTATGGGGTTGGAAGAGACCTCTAGAGACCTCCAAACCCCTGCCAAAGCAGGTCAGCCAAAGCAGGTTGCACAGGAATGTGTCCAGGCAGGTTTGGAATGTCTCCAGAGACGGAGACTCTGGGCAGCCTGTTCCAAGATTAGGTGCACGTATGTGTGCTGGGTGGCTTTAATAGGCGAAGAGTTCAGGCACCCTGTCAAACTGTCAAGGAACTGTGCGGCCCAGTTAACTTTGTGATAAGCATTTCGGTTGCTGTAGTGCTCTGTTCGCACTAATGTCACTGCTTAGAAATGACACTTCTTTATCTTGCTTTTGTTATAAATACTTGGGAAACGTGTGTACTGGAGTCCACGTATCTGGAGGCTGGTGTCCTGCTTCTTTTTACAAAGACGTGTAGTGATAGGACAAGGGCTAATGACTTAAAACTGAAGGAGAGGAGATCTAGATTAGATTATAGGAAGAAATTTCTTTGCTATGAGGGTGGTGAACAGATTGGAGAAGCTGTGGCTGCCCCATCCCTGGAGGGGTTCAAGGCCAGGCTGGATGGGGCTTTGAGCAACCTGGTGTGGTGGGAGGTGTCCCTGCCCATGGCAAGGGAATTGGAACTGTATGATCTTTAAGGTCCCTTCCAACTCAAACTGCTCTATGATTCTGAAGGACAGTAGACACCTCATCTTGGTCACTCCTTGCTGACCTCCTGGGCACTGGGTGTATCCCTGGCTGAGATCTCATTTGGCATTGAGCTTGTTCTTACAAAACCTACATGTGTCTAAATAAAAACAAAAGCTCTGCCAATATCTCCTGGCATCTCTGGTATGAAGCTTGAAAGTTAGCAACCCTGAAGCCTCCCTGAATTTTTTGGTTCTGTCATCCATTCATTCAATCCATTCTTAGTGATCAGCCTTACAATTACCACCCTGTATAAAATGTTTTGTGTAGTTTGATTACATATAAGGATCGTGCTGTCAAAACTGCAGCAATCATCAAAGGTTTTTTTTCTGAAGGAGAGCTTCCATAAGAATGCTTTTGAGATTATGCAAGTTGGTTATTTTTGAAATATTGGCACCAGAGCTACTTGCTCTGAATTCCTCTTTCCCCTTCACTGGGAGGCTGTAACTAGTTCTGATTCTAGAAACAAAACAAAACCAACCTCCCCCTAGAACTACCCATTAGAGACAGCTTGACAAAACAATGACATCTTTAGCTACATTGGATAGGAAACCTTACTTGAGTCCTAAAGAAAAATATTTAGTGTCAGAATTTTGCATGATATTTGCCCCATAAATAATCTCAATGCGTGGACTAACGAGACATTGCTGTCATTGGCCGTGTGTGGTCTAGCAGTTGAGTCAACTGTAGTAGTTTGGGTAGCCCTTGTTAGGAAATCCCTGCTCAACACATAAATGTATTTATCAAAAAATGGAGAAATCCTTCTTGCTGCAGCATAACAATATTTTTATAAAAGTTCTTAAGTGTAGATTCAAGTGAGCTTCACTGCACAGTTAAGAATGGGATTCTTTGGGTTTTTAACTTAGCCGTGCTGCCTTTGAGAGGGAAAAGCTGTGGTCACCATCTGTTTTTTGCATCCTCAGATAAGAACAAATATTCTTCCTCTTGGGGTCTGGTAGATGTATTTTGAGCTATGGTGCTCAGTGTTAATGCTGGAGTTACACAGGAAAATATCTGCAGGGAGTTCTGAGGTCCCTTCCAGCCTGGGCTGAGCTGTGGTTCTTGCCCTGCTGTGGCCTTGGTTGCTTAGAATCGTAGAGCCATAGAATGAAGATCATGGAGTTCCAACCCCCCTGCCCTGGGCAGGGACACCTTCCACCAGATCAGGTTGCTCCAAGCCCCATCCAGCCTGGCCTTGAACCCCTCCAGGGATGGAGCTTGCCTGGCCTGACTGTATTTGGTACGTTGCAGAATTGTTTGTGTGGAAGAGAACGTTGCATGGGTTATCGTGACCCCAAATCCTCCCAGCAGCTTATATTTTTTCCAGGCAGTTGGTAGGATTGGAAAACAAATAGAGTTGAGACAAAGGAAAAATAGGCTTACCCTACTGAAATGGACTGTTCAGCTGCTGTCGTAGCTTCTGAGTTGTAGCCAGTTGATGCCAAATAATTATATGCTCTCAGCTGGAAAGAAGCTGCTTCATTCCCTCTAGCAGAATATAAAATTAATTTCCTGTGATTGTTTGCTCAGCCCTACTTGAATATCCTGTTTGGGAGTTTCTTGAACTGTCAAAAGGTTGAAGTCAAGGCCAGTGATGAGCTCCTCTGTGAGCAACTTGATTTGAGACTTTTTCTGGTGGGGTTGTGGTGGTGCTCTGCAATTATGGAGCTTGGGAAGAAGGGACTTGTGTGGGTCTCCTGTGCCCTGCCCTGGATTTCTGCCACGGATCTCCTGTTCCCCTGCTAGACTGGAGCTGGCCCTTGAGCTCTTGGCGCCATCCTTTGGTGCGAGACCAGCTTCCTCTCTCCATTCGTGTGACAAAATGTAACACCTAACAGTGTCCCACCTGCACTTAAGTTTTAAAGTAACAAAAATATACACATTAATCTTTTTTTGGTTGGTTGTTTCCATTTCTCTTTCTCTCTCTCTCTCTCTCTCTCTCCAGTCCCTGGCAAGTGTTTTGCCAAGTTGAACCTTGCAGAAAGCACCACCTTGGGCTGCAGGATAGAAATGTTACTAGCTGGAGTTCTTCCTAATGGCATCTCTGCTTCATGGCACAGGGGACGGCCACATCTGAAACGGGAACCAAAGTCCTTGGTTCGCTTAAAGGCTGCTTTTGTATTCCTGGCGAAGGCAGCCGTGATGAAGGGAGGGTGATGGTGTAGGCAATTCCTGATTGCAAGGACCCACTATTTTTAAGCCAAGGTAAACTTTGCCTCCTGTAAAGATCTTCTTAGTGTTGCCAACCGTCAGCCCTGACACCACCCCAACAGAATTAACCTTAAAACAGGAATGTGAGGGCCTTGATAAGTCTCTTCTAATCTGCTGCACTCAGAAAAACACAGCCCGCATCCAAAACCTGTAAATACAAGATCACTTGCATGAATGGAATGGTGCTGCCAAAATAAATATACTGTTGGAGGAGATCTAGAGAGATGGGTGAGGGAGACCTTATTACTGCTCACAAGTATCTGCAGGGTGGGTTGAAGGAGGATGGAGCTGGAGTCTTCTCAGTGGTTCCCAGTGACAGGACGAGGGGCAATGGGCACAAGCTGGAACCTGGGAAGTTCCATTGGAATATGAAGAGGAACTTTTTGGGGGTGAGGGTGTCAGAGCCCTGGCAGAGGCTGCCCAGGGAGGGTGTGGAGCCCCCTCCTCTGGAGACCTTCGAGCCCCTCCTGGATGCAGTCCTGAGTGATGTGCTCTGGGCAACCCTGCTTTAGCAGGGGAGTTGGACTGGATGGTCTCTGGAGATCCCTCCCTTCCGACTCTGACAGTTCCCTGATTCCGTGCTTTGGTGAGACCCTGGCCCAGGTTGCCCAGAGAAGCTGTGGCTGCCCCATCCCTGGAGGGGTTCAAGGCCAGGCTGGATGGGGTTTTGAGCAACCTGGTGTGGTGGGAGGTGTCCCTGCCCAGGGCAGGGGGGTTGGAACTGGGTGATCTTTAAGATCCCTTCCAACCCAAACCATTCAATGATTCCATGAATGCATTAAGTAACTAGGAAGTGAATTACACCTACTTAGAGAAGGAAATTAAACACTTTAATCTGGGCTTAGTTTGGGTATAATGCTTTCGCTCCCTCACTTGCCTGTGAGGATGGAAGGTATCTGATTATCATTAGGAGCTCTGACATATCCAATCTTCCTTGCTTTGCAGCAACTCGTTTCCCTTTCCTTTGAGGTAACGAAGTGAAGCAGAAAAGAAGGCAGGCAGTGGGAGACCTGCGGCTTGATAAAATAGCAGTGTGGGTGTATTCGGTGGTGTCTTGAGGCATTTGAGCTGGAAATAATTTTCGAGTTGTTGTGTGCTCTTTCATCCCATTGTAGCTGGAAGGCTGCAACACTTGGAAACAAGTGCAGTGCTTCTTCCATAAAGCCAAATTAAGAAAAAAAAAAAATATTAGACCTACCAAAACCCACCCTTGCTTTCCCTTGGGACAAATTCACCTTAACATCAATTCTCACTAAGGGGGATTCTTTTCACAGAGCCGATAACCATGGTGACAAAGGTGCTTGCAAGTTTACAGCCTTAACTTCAAAATTGCAAGCTTATATACGTGTGTGTGTGCCTGTCTATACACACGAAGATGGGATTCTGAATGGTGATTTGCTTGGGATTTGGGGCACTCCTTGTAAAACATGAATGTCTACCAACAAAAAAAAAAAAAAAAGAGGCAAGGAAAAACCTGGTGATTAAATAGTATCTGCTGAGAGTAAAGATTCTTATTAGTGGTTCAGACACATCCAAAAGGTTTTAAAAATCCTGTTTTCTTCGTTTTGCTGAGCAGAAGGCTTTTTTCTCCCCAGGAGCACCTGCAGCACTGTCCCTGTGTAGCCTGGGCTTTCCCTTTCAGTAGTGTATATGTAGTCATGCCTACTAAAGCACAGGGGCAGTTAATCTTGCAACTTGAGCTTCTGTTTCCTGCAGGGAAAACCTCCTGAAGATGTGATTCAGTTCAGTTTTGCAGGATCTGGTTCCTCTTGCATATATCAAGGAGTTTCTCATGTCTTGCGGCAGCTGTTCATCGAAGTACACCATACTAAGCCACCTCCCTCTGTTTTTTATGCAAGTTCCATCCTGCTGTTTTTAAACTCTTGATCACTTTGCGTGTGAGGGAGGGAAGGAGATGGGGAGCTAATGAAGCTTTGTACTCGTGGAGGTTGAATGTCTAGTCTTCAGCAACTTTCACTGCTACCAATCTCTTAAGAGACTTCACTGAGGGGGATGCGGGGGAGAATGTCTAACTTGATCCACTCATTTCTGTCGTTGTTAGGCCCTTAATGAAGCAGTAAACTGCCGTGCTCGTCCCTTCCTGGATAGCATGGATGCTTGTGACTGTGGCCAAAAGGAGCAGTGGGGTGGCAGTCGAGAAGCACCGTGCTGCCGGGGCAAGGTACCTACAGGGCAATAAACAAATAAGAGATAACCGTATCACCCTAATGCTTGCTTTCCTTTGGGTTCTCACTTTCCATGTTTCCTGGGTCAAAGGTATGTTAAGAATGACTTCCGCTTCATTTCTTAACAAGGAAGTTCTCCTGAGCTTGGTTGAAGTCCTTTGCCAAATAATAACTGCTGCATTGAACTAAACCTTGGTCTCTTCAGTCTCCATACTGCGACAAGAGTTGTCTTTTGCTGTGCAGAAAATGAGGATTAGTCATCTTCAAGGATTTAGACTGGCTTGTGTAGCTCTTGTATGGTCTTTCCATAAGCAAAAACTCACTGAGGAAGGGTGTTTACAGCAGGCGAACAAGTAGGATGAAGCTGAGAAACTTGCTAGCCAGGTGCTGAGGCAAGTTCCTCTGAGGAAGTATTGCTTTTATGGAGAACGGTTGCAGTTTTTTGGAAGAGGCTGCTGTGGCTGACACGTGCTCTTTTCCCAGTCCCAATCATTGATGTCCTCGTCCCTTGGTGATGATTTTCCCACTCGTTTTCCCTGACCCGTGTTTCTATGGCCAATGTGATGCCTTTCTCCCTCTCTCCTTCCAGGCCATCGCTACTTCTCTGATACGATGCCTTCTACTTTCTGTTGATGCTGTAACCTAGTCTAATATTACTGAAAAATCTTAATGTTGCTGTTCTTCCATCCTTCTAAACGGGATGGAAACATCCATATGAGCTGATGACTGCCAAGTCATTTCATAGTGTGCTGTTAAGTCAAGTAATAAGCCCTTATGTGTGGTAGGCTTGTTTGGACAGACACAGCTCCTGTCAACACTGAAGGCTGGAGAAGTTTCTAGTTTCATGCCAGTTCTGAATTTTTAAGAAATAGTTCTGCTGAGGAAAAGTTTTTAGGAAAGAAACAAGGTCGATGTTTCTGGTAGAGTTCTATAAGAGCTGTCATAAATTTCGGCATCTTAAAAGTTGGAGTCAATCATGCAGTACTACTCTAATTTGAAGTGATGAAGGATCCTCGAGTGTTGCCCGAGATGAGACTTGACACCTTAATGATGCTCTGGTATCAACAGTAAATATCTTTGATCTTTAAAGGAGGATTCATGAATTGAGGCTTTGAACTCCTCTGGAACAGCATCTTCCACTGGCTGCCTTGAAAGTCTCGGTGGAATACACCACCAGCTCAGGGTATTTCCAGGAACACGCAGACATAGCTGTCTGATGACATCTCCTTATTTTTGCCTTGGCAGAACTGAACCTTGAAGGGCACAGTAAGGCCCATGAGGTCAGAGTCATGTCAGCAGCAGCTGCCTCACGTGGGTTCCTGCCCAGGAGGTGTGTGGGACAGCCTTCCCCTGCCGTGCTTGCCTTGTCCAAGCAACATAGCTTGAGTTCGGCATCATGTCACCAGTGTAGGCTTGGCCCATCAGGGTTCTGTGATTTGGGAGTAGCCTTGACCCTCTACCCTTCATCTCAAATGTAGCTCTACAGCCTCTAAGGTTTTTATTTACATTGCTGTTTGACAAGTGCCTTAATCCAGAGATCCATTTACTTAGCCTTTGGATATTATTCTTAATGAGCTAGACTGTAAATTCTTGTTCAGACTGTAACCACTATTTCCATCCCTCTTTCCTTATCTGATTAGTCTCTTGATTAGAGATCAAAGCTGTGTTCCTTTTTTTTTTTGACAAAGTGCTTATCTTTGCAATAGCTAACACTGCTATTTCCTTCCTCTCCGTGTAATTGTTGGTGTGTCTTCTGTTTGTGAGAAATGGCAGCTTTTTCAAGTGCTGCTCTCTGCTGCTTTTGTTGTTTATTCCTCCCCCCATATGGTAGTATTTCCCCAGTTCAGATCTAAATAGTTTCAAAACTTGGAACATTGAGCTTAAGTGATGAGGGCTCTGAGGATTTCTGAAGGAGTGGAGAACATTCTTATTCTTGTTCTGTGAACAAAGACTTTATTCTCCTCTTCCAGAGAGAGAAAGGATTTTTGTTCAACTCATATCATACCTTTTTCTAAATTGACTGTATATAATCCATACTTGGAAAATGTTTCTTTTTTCTTCTTGTAATCGGACAGGATTTTGAAGTTGACTAAAAGGGTGGGAGAGGCTTCTTGCATTCCTTGACCTTCACTCAATCCTTCTGCTGTGAATTTTTTTTGCTTAGATGACTTATGATAAACCGTACTTCAGAGCTGATTCTTTAGTGTCCTAGACTCTGCTTCTGGCCAACACCATGGACCTGCTGTCCTGTGGAAGCTTGTCTTCCTACTGTAGGGAGAGGGTGAGAAGCAATCCCAAGGTCTTGCTTATTACTGTGTTATCGGTGGAGATTTAGGGGTTCAGCAGAAGAACTGAATCAGTGAGCCTTCACATATTGAAATAAATGAGTGTGCAGAATTTGTTAGAATCCCATTGGGGAGCTGTTTCTTCACCTGTGCATCGTTCAGAGGACATTTCCATTTCATCACAAACTGATTTTAATGCTCTACTGATTTTTTAATTTTTTTTTTCCCAATTCCATTCTTTACTGTGGCTTCTAAGTTCTTATACAAGACTCCACATAATAAGTATTTTTAGCCAATCTTCGTGGTTTTGCAAATCTTGGCGTAAAACCATCTAGTAGGGAAAGATCCAGGGAGAAAAGTTGAGCGTGAGGAATTTTGGTTGTTCAGTGTCTACAAAAAGGTCTGACTTTTGATAAATACTGCGCTGTGCTGGCAGTTTGAGAGGCTTATCGTGGCTTTGGGAGCGACATGGGTTGAGCAAGTGGGTATTACCTGAGCACTGCCCCTCACCTGTTGCCGTGTCAGCGGATGTGGACAAAACTGAAGCTATTGTGGCATTGCTGAACGTGCAGGGGCCCATTTTGTATTATGCTTTCTAAAATTAAGTGTGTAACACTAATCCCGTGAAATTATCTGCAGCTGTTTTAAAACAAACAAACAAAATGTTTGTTTAAAAAAAGAGGCAGAATGCTGTAGGAATGAAAACGTTTCACACGGGTCAACAGATTTTCCCCAAACTCACCTCTTTGTATAAAAATAAAATAAAATGGGGATGCAGGTTGGCAGGAAACCATGAGGCTTTGATTACGCCGAATAACTGGAATAATAAATTGCACCCTGAAAGCCATGGATTGTGAAGTAGAATACTGAGGAACAAATAATAGTATACTGTGAGTTAATATTCTATTAAAGATCTGTAAAGACATTTGGCTGTGTAGCAAATTAAGACCTTAATGTATTTAGTTCCTTTGCAGGGCTCTGCGCACTGTGAGAAAAGAGGCAAACTGAAGAAATGCCCTCAGCATATCAGTTATTTTGCCTCCTGTTTTCAGTTTGTTGTTAAGGAGCCAGTTAACATACTGGAGTGAAAGAGGTACAAATACATTCCAGCTTTGGACAGAGGATCAGATCCAGGTTAGCAGCTGTTGGCATTGCCTTCAAGTGACAGTTGTGGTTGCCTTTGGCTCCTAAACTCCCATGTGCCAGGTGAGAGATGCAGGAGAGTCTAATTGTTGGTACACTGTCAGCTTGCGATATTGCTTGAGTTCCCTGCAATGCATCTCTCTGTCATCATCTCTACTGCTTTGCTGTGCCACCATCCACTGTGACCTGGACAGGCTGGAGAGCTGGGCAGAGAAGAACCTCATGAGGTTCAACAAGGACAAGTGTGGGGTCCTGCACCTGGGGAGGAAGAACCCCAGGCACCAAGAGAGGTTAGGGGTGGACCTGCTGGAAAGCACTGCTGAGGAGAAGGATCTGGGGTCCTGGTAGACAGTAAACTACCCCTGAGCCAGCAACAATGTGCCCTTGTGGTCAAGAAGCCAATGGAATCCTGGGCTGCGTAGGGACGAGTGTGGCCAGTAGGTGGAGGGAGGTCATTCTCCCCCTCTGCTCTGCACTGGGGAGGCCACAACTGGAATCCTGCCTCCAGTGCTGGGCTCCCCAATTCCAGAGAGACAGGGAACTACTGGAGAGAGTCCAGTGCTGAACACCATTATTTATTTATTTATTCCAGAGGGCTCCTCTGGACACGATCCAACTCTTTAATGTTCTTCTTGTAGCGAGGGTCCCAGAACTGAACACAGCACTTGAGGCCTCACCATTGCCCAGTACAGCGGCACCATCACTTCCCTGCTCCTGCTGGCCACACTGCTCCTGATCCAGGCCAGGATGCTGTTGGCCTTCTTGGCCACCTGGGCACACTGCTGGCTCCTGTTCAGCCCACAGTCCACCAACATCCCCAGGTACTTTTCTGTTGGGCAGCTCTTCCTGCCCCTTGTTCCCAAGATTTCACCCCATTAAATCGTGACTCTTTGAGCATTGCCATCCAGCTGGTTTTTTTACCCAGTGGGGAGTATGCTTGTCTATGCCACGATTCACCAGCTTCTCCAGGCGAACACTGTAGGGGATGGTGCCAAAGGGCTTACCAAAGTCCAAGCAGATAATGTCTACATCCTCCCCCCCATCCAGAAGGTGGGTCACGTGGTCACAGAAAGAGGTCCAAGTTGTTTAAGCAGGACCTCCCTTTCATGAACCCATGCTGGCTGGCCCTGAAACCTTGGTTGCCCTGCACTGGTCGTGAGAACTCACTTAGGATGATCCTATCTGTGAGGATTAATTAATAATTCTCTGCAGTTGTTAGTGGGCAGAGTTCTTTTTGGGTATTGGTACACAAAACTGGATGGTAGTAGAAACCAAGATGCAATCAGTTCAGCTTACAGCAGGACTGATGGGCTCTGCTTTCCAAAACATCTGCTGTCATTTGTTCCATAATGACTTGCATAGTAAGTTCTCTTTGCGTCTCATTAAATTATAAATGCTGTCAGTAATGCTAATAAAGTAAAATTAAGATTCTGTGCGAAGCTGTTTGTTGGAAGAGCCATTTCAATAGCGTGTGTGTAGTAGGTGAGATGCTCAACCTAAGTGTTTGAATCTCCCTTCACAGAACTGCCTGGGCATTTTGCATTATTTATTGAAGAAAATGCGTAATCAGGGCTCATTTTCTATTTCTGTCTTAAAGCAACAGCACCAGGGTAACCTTTCAGAGCTCCAAATTCAGGATGAAATGCGTTTCCAAATTTGTTTAGTCTAAGTTTTGTTACACACGGTTTATTTCTCTAAACCCCAGGGTTCACAAATCACACACATGGAAATATTTCCATCTCTTAAAACAGTAGTTTCCTACTTCAGTGGCTGCGGTGACAATGATTAAAGCGTGACACAACTCTCCTCCTTAAAGACATACTGAGCGAGGACAGCGGTAATGCCGCTTGTTGTTGGATTTGTAGGTTCCTTTAATTCAGGGGACTGACAGGAGCAGCTTACCTGGAGCGAGTCCATCGAGTTGATTTAGACAAAATAACTACGGTACATAGTTTGGAAGCTGTATTGGAATTGGCTATAAGCTGTAAACTGTAGGCTTCTCAGGAGAGGGCTTTTCATCCTGCACAGCCCAGAATACAAAGCGTCTGATAACCTGTCTGGGTTGCTATGAGAGGAGACGTAAAGACTTCTTTATAAGCTACTTAGATAAGAGACAAAGCTGCTGGGCTATAATTGCCTTCTTTACGTTTTGCCATATGCTGCTACTCTACAGTGTTATTTGCTATTGGCACTTACTGTATACAATTTTAAAAAAAAAATTAATTTCTCTTTCAAAGACTGTCTCTGGAGAAGTGTCTTCATACTCAGGAGGAGGTGGTAGCCGAGACATGTCAACCTTTGCAGAGGGGGAAGGTGACTGTAATAGGAGATATAACAAAATATGTTAAAAGAAAAATCATTATTTGACTGGACAGGCAGCTGCCCAGCATAGAAACTTGGCTTCTAGTGTCTTTGACCTTATAGGAGTTTGTCTTGGACCGCGGCTGGCTTTTCCGTGCTAGCGGTGTTCTTGAAGAGAGATGGGTGAGTCATTCTGGAAACTGGGAATGCCTTCTGATGGGGAACTTCTTTAATGGTACTAGGTGGTTTTCAGCTTGGCTTTCGGTATTCAGCTGAGCCCACCAGGGAGCTGAAGAACATCACATGGAAAGGACTTGGATGGCTTTCTAAGCTTTAATGAAAAGAAAACCAAAACAGCAGTTTTGCTGACACTGCCTCATAATAAGAGACCATTAGAGTGATCAAAAAGTCTAAGAAAGCAAGCTGGAGAAAGAGCTATTGCTCACGTAATGACAGATCTTGCCTAGGAGCCAGGGGTGATATATCATGTTTTGCCACTTACTGTCTGTAACGTCTACGTATGCGCATTGCTGTGTACCTGAAGGTGTGGATCCTCATATTCCACGGCTGGTGTGAAGGTGAGAGAAGGGCAGAAGAAGGGAATAACCTTTGCTTGGCCTAATGCAGGATAGCAGGACCTGTGTGAATAGCCTGCTGCTGCTGTCCTGGCTATTGTAGGCCTTGCACAAACAGGGCAACAAGTTCACAAAGATTATTTTTAACCTGCTTGTGTCACCTTAAATTGAGACTGAAGGCATAAACTGCTTGGAGCTGTTGATAGCGGTTCAGCACTCTTCAAATTCATCAACTCAAAAATTAGCATCACCCTGTTGTTTTTTCCAATGTTAAGACAGTCCTTCAGCTCCTGAAATGGGAAAGACTGAGGCTGGTCACCCTGGATAATTGCAAACAGGGAACAAAACTCTTCAGGGGAGAGCGTGATCTCATCTCTGTTTGCTTAACAAAACAGTCCTCTACTACTCGGATGTTGCTTCTCAAGTGTTTATGATGGCAATTTACTGCCATAAGTGAATTTCCACTGTCCTTCCAGAGATTTTTGTACTAGCAGAAATAAGACAGTGGCTAGATTCTTGCTGGCAGGTTCAACTGCACAAATAGATGCTATCTCCCCCTAAAAACAATATCCGGGTAAGGCGAGCAATCTGGAATCCCTTGGCTTTAGGGCACAGTCACGCAATGTGTGAGTGTTCTTATTTTCTATTATAATAAGTGTTTAGGAGACCCCAGGGTTTTCACAGTTGTAGTGCATCTCCACCAAAGTCAGCACCATCTTCTCAAGCTTTGGAGAGGTTACTTGGCACCAAACAGTTTTCCTCTTGGTCCGACAGCTTCATAAAAAAGCCATCGCTTTCTCTTGTAAGGGAGGAGAGAAATGTTAGCCCCGGGACACTGGGACTCCACTGAGCTCTAGATGGTGTATATATATATTCATATGTATGGTCTATATATATATATATGTATATAACCACCCAATTTATGGGCACTGCAGTAGCGAGGAACAAATAGGTGGCACAAGAATAGTTAGCTTACTTGAGTATTTTATTTGTGATAGAACACAAAAATTGTTGCTTTACTATTTGACCTGAAAATTGGTGCCTCTGTATGAGCTGGGGGGAGAAAAATTGCCTTAAAATATGTGTTTTTGTAGAAAAAAACCCTGAAGATGAACTGCAGCTGGCATAATGGGATCATATCTTATGTTGTGAAGTTGCCCTACGTAAATACATGAAAAGAGAATTTTATTTTCTGAAAGTCATCTCTCGTGTGTCACAAGATGGGAGAATGAAGATGAGATGGTTTTAAAATGAATGCACGGCGCTATCTGAGCGTGCTGCTAAAAGTCATCTACACGCCCACACCGAAATGGTTAAGGGTATGTTCTTGTGTTTCCCATTCTACACAGCATGTTTTGGTACTGCTGGGTGTCTAGTTTGGAGAAGAGAAGGCTGAGGGGGAATCTGATCAACATCTATAAATACTTCAAGGGTGGGTGTCAGGAGGATGGGGCCAGTCTTTTTCCAGTGGTGCCCAGGGACAGGACAAGAGGGAACAGGCACAAACATAGAAGTTCCACCTAAACGTGAGGAGGAACTTCTTCACTTGGAGGGTGGCAGAGCCCTGGCAGAGGCTGCCCAGAGAGGTGGTGGAGTCTCTGTCTCTGGAGACATTCAGACCCCGCCTGGACAAGTTCCTGTGCAACCTGGTGGACCTGCTTTGGCAGGAGGGTTGGACTAGATGATTTCCAGAAGTCCCTTCCAACCTCATAGCATTCTGGGATTCTGTGTGTGCCTGCCTGCTGCTGTACATGGGGTTGCTCTGAAGAGTAATAGGTCTCAGGGTGCTCCGAGAGGTTTCCAGTGGGAAGGGAGTTGGCACAGCCTGCAGCGAGGGTAACACAGCTCTCATGGAGCAGATATTTAACACGCTTGCAGATCTAATGGAGAACACTTCTGGGGAGTGTGTGAGTCATTTGGAGCGCGTGAAGTAGATGGGGTGTCCCTTCCCAGAAGGATAAAGGCAGTGTGGTATGTTTAACTGCATGCATGCAAGAGTAAAGCTGCTGAACACCATTATTTACTTATTCTCTGGAGCTGGTCCTTTCAAGTGGCTGAAATGAGAGACTTTAAAAGCTATAAAGCAGTCCTTTTTGTTTTTCTCTATTGTCTTTTTCTCTATTGTCTTTTAGCTGCATATTTGTAAAGCCATAGAATCATAGAATCATAGAATCATTCATGTTGGAAAAGACCCTTGGGATCATGGAGTCCAAGCATCAGCCCCACTCTGCAAAGTTCTCCCCTACACCAGATCCCCCAGCACCACATCTCAACCACTCTGAAACACAGTCAGGGATGAGGACTCAACCTCCTCCCTGGGCAGCCTATTCCAGGGTCTGACCACTCTTGCTGGGAAAAACTCTTTCCTCATGTTCAGCCTAAACTCACCCTGTTGCAGCTTAAAGCCATTCCCTCTCACTCTGTCGCTAATTCCTTGTGAGAAGAGACCAGCACCAACCTCTCTACAGTGTCCTTTCAAGCAGTTGTAGAGGGCGATGAGGGCTTTAATTGAAAACAAAACCTTCCATGGGGATGGTTAGATTCTTAATGCAAGTCGCTAGGGTTGAGCTTAGCCCTTCTACAGACAGGTAGGAATGTTAAAAAGGTGATAAGGCAGTGGAAATGGTTCCACTTTATAAGATCTGTGTAAGACAGCTGGCAGCAGCTGGATGAGTTTGTTGTGGAGGGCCTGCAGGCTTGACTTACCTGCTCGTTGGGAAGTCAAACCGAAGAGCATCCTGCAAAAGGCACTTATATACAGGCAGGCTCTCTAATGATGGATGTGAAAAACTGTTGTACAATCAAGCTTTGCAACAGCCTTGCCCAAGTTAATGTACGTTGTTAATGAGAAGGTTCAATTGCCTGGAATGCTTTACCCATGTGGACATCTATTTGAACAGATTTCTCTTGTAAACATTTTCCAAGAAATTAATGCTTTTGTTCTTCCCTTTTAGCTGTATTGCAGAATGCTCTGTTCTTTTTCGCAGCTATTGATTTGAAATATTTTGGTATCTTTGATATTCCATTTAAAGCCCTAGTAAAAAGATGCTAGAAATAAAGCTTTAAAAAAGCAGCTCATTCCTTGTTGGCTTTTGTTGTTTTCCTTCACTGCCTACCCAAGAAAGCTTCAGGGCTATAGCTGACTTGGATTTGATTGAAGGAAAAGTGGCAGCTCCAGGCGACAATTAGTCATTATCGAAGGAGTTATGAAAAGGCTGGTGGTTTATAGAGATACCTCATCATCATCTTGTTCCTGTTGATTTTCCTGATTACCTGGCCTTTGACCAAATGGCTCTTCTGAGGTTATTTTAAAGACAGAAAAATTGAAGTTCTTGACTTGTTGTTTTGGGGGTTTTTTTGTGACCGAAGTGTGAATTTTGTTGATAGGAAGCTAAAAAAAACCACCTGTAGCTGAGATGGCTGCACTCAGACTCAAAGGTGGCAAAACTGCTGCTGTGTGTGTTGGGGGGGCAGGGGCTCCCACTCTCCTTTCCCCTCCCTGCCCTGCCACCTTGCAATGGGAGTATCCGTTGGGAAGTCACAATCTCCTCAAGGGCAGAAGAGTTCTTATAAAGAGACTACAGGCTGACCAGGTGGCATTTAAAAAAACTCACTCAGGCTCTGAGTGTTCTGGAAATAAATACCTGCATTTTGCCTGCTCCTTCCTACAAGAGGTGTCCATGTTGCATTTTACATGCTCTCTTGGAAAAGATAAAACAACTTTTGACTAGTGAAATGACTTGAGAAACTTTTTTTAGTCTAATACCTGGAACCATGGCTGGTTTCACTGGAGACTAGCCTTGGGTAGCTCTCATGATAGTAGGACTCTAGGGTCTCAAATGTGAAAATTAATTGGTGAGAATGGGTTGGGACTTTCTCTTAGAACACTTCATTGCCAGATAAGTTGCCTATTGCACTGGAGAGCATCACTTTAAGTGGAAAACATGTCTACCCCCCTCATTTTATTACAGAAAAACGAAAAGTGATGTTTTGATGCATCTTGTGCCTGATGTGAAGGAACTGAGTTAGTTAAGCCTCACAACAGGGAGTGAGATAAATTCAGAGATGGCTTCTTGTCTGAAGTACAGATTCCCTGATAATAAATAGAGACGCCTGGGATAATAAAACAGTGCAAGCTTTCTGGTACAGCAAAGCTGAGAAGTCGTGTGATGTAAAAATAATCATAGGAGATGGGAACGAAGAGGAGACGTCTTTCTGCTGGCTCATCAGAGTTTGGAGCTGAAAAAAAAACCCGAACCCACCAAAAACTTGAAGCACTTGGAAAAACCTGCAAGATCTCTAGTAAATATGTTGGCTGGGTTTTTTTTAACCTTTCAGCACATTTGAAATCTTTCTCCAGTGGCACTGCCAGTTTAGCCCTGCTCTGTAAGGGCAAATGCTTTTTGTCTAGTGCTGGTGGATCTCATCTCAACTTGCCCGTGGGAGAAGGAGCAGAACAGCCTTGAGGTATGTTGTTTAGCGTGTGAGAGTCCCTGCTCAGGTAGGGTAGGTGTCGGGGGGGTGGGATGTGTCTTCAGCTTTTTCTCTGTTATATTTATGTCTGCACGTGGTTCCTGAAAATCTGTAACTTCGGGATAAAAAGAAGTTCAAACTGGTGGTGTGTAATTGTCAGCCTCAGAGGCAATTACAGCGAGGGTGATTCAGACCTGGAGTAACAAATGTGGTTTTCCTTTCCCTGAGGCTGGATGGAAAGTCCAGTGTTTTCTGTCTAGTGGACTGTGGAAAAGCCTCTGCGGGTGGAAGACGAGCGTTTTAGAGTTGGCTCTGTTAAGTTACTAAACCAGCATTGTGATTCAAGTTCCATGGCTCTCTTTGCAAAGTAAAAGGGTGGTCGTGGCTCAGGCTGTTCAGTACTGGCAAAGATATTTTGGTTTTTTTAAATGTATACCAAGATTGAAGAAGCAACTGACTCTTTAAAAAATAATCCATTTCTCCTTTGTAAATGATCTTGGAGGAATGAGGAAAGTGTTTTATTAGATGCTGTGAGAGACTGTAGCTTGTACTTCCCACTCTCACACATCTGCAAACTGAAATGCCTTGTCCCGGGGCTCGGGAGTCTCGATTTTCTTGCTGTGCCATTCCCCAAGGAGGAAGAGAGGGGCTGTGTTTTCATTCATGGGCTGTGTAGGACTGAATGTTTTGAGAGCAGCTTCAATAAAACTTTTGCCTCGCTGGTTGCTATGAGCTTGTGAGTTTATTTTTGTCTGCACTTACAAGCCCTGCCGCCTCCATAAACCAAACCCATGGCTTGCTGCTCTCGAAATGGGGGTGAAATTGTGAACACAAGGCTAGCAGCAGATTTATCTGTGCTCCCTGGGTGCTTTAAAACTCAGTGGCTTTGCTCTCCTGAAAGTACAAGAGCGGTGAAGGCAGTTTGTAAGCAAAGGCTACAGAGCCAGGAAGGTTTAACATACAGCCTCGCTGCCTCTTGGGCAACCTTCAGACTAAAATAGGTGAGGTTTTGGTTGGTTTTTTTTCCCTTGACTTGCATGGCATTAATATCACTGACAGGGAACGTGTTGTCGCAAATGTGCTCCCCCAGCTACGTGATGGCCTGGGAGCTGTTGTCTTTGGGAAGTCGTATAGGAGAGCCTTGGAGAAAGCGCAAGGGCAAGGCTGTGTTTACTTTCCCTCTCGTTAATAAAATTACTTAATATAGACAGAAATGATCTCATTGTGCAACATATGCATTCTCCTTGAACTCACGGATACTGTGAATATGAATTTTTGACTCTCTGTAGTGGTACCACAGCTCACTAGAGTCACGCTCCTTGTGAAGAATGATTAGAAATACTCTACTTTTTTTCCCATTTCCCAAGTTATATTTTGCATATGTGGTATCCAAAAATGTGGCTGACATCTACCCGTTAGTCAGCGTCACATTGCCACTCCTCTCCCTGGGTGTTGATAAAACTGGGTATATAACAGGATATTGGATAAATACACTGAGCAGACTATTCCTTGTATCTAATAAGCAACTAAGTTGAAGTTGTAAAATGCAGTTCGTGGTTTGTCTGCAGCTTTTCCTTTCGTCTTCTGCTGTTCTCCTTCTCTCCAAGGTTGCTCCAAGCCCCATCCAGCCTGGCCTTGAACCCCGCCAGGGATGGGGCAGCCACAGCTTCTCTGGGCAACCTGGGCCAGGGTCTCACCACCACTAAACTTTTAGTGGCAAGATTGTGGTGTGCAAGCTTTATTTTTAAATTTTTTTTTAAGTTAAAATCCCTGATGGTGTTTCAGAATTAAAGCACTCTGCCCACCAATTTCTGAAGGTAGTTAAAAATACTAACATTTCTCAATCTAGATGATTTTAATTTATGTAAGGAAAAGACATCTGTCAGAGCAGAAACACACACCCCACCCACCCCCTCCCTGTGTTGGTTCTTTAATGCGGTTGCTGTAATTAGTTCTGCTGCTTAGTGTTACATGGGGATAGAAGATGTTACACTGATAGGTATGCCAGACTATAAAAATAATTAGCTCTTAGTTTTAGCAGATACTGTAGCGTATTACAGACTTCATTCTGCAGCAGTAGCTACGGTAGGAGCATTTGGCTGTAGTATAAAAGCAGAATTATTTAATGCATCTCTGGAATACACTTGCACTTGGGTAAACACTCTTTGCAGAGAAAAATTATTGTTTCTTTAGCAGGAGGGGTGAATGCAAAGGATCTTAAAGGGTTAATATTTTTAAGCTAGCTTTGCAAAGTCTATGCTGTATAAATATGCAAACTATTTCTAGGTGAAGAATTTCAGTGTCATTTTGGGTGGGTCATTTGTTGCTGTCTCAAATCGCTCCACTGCTTTTTCAAAACTTATCTTTTCTGAACACTAATTTTCTGCTGTTCTGTGTCTTTTCTTGCTATTGTTTTTCAAGCAATGTAATTACTCCCGGGAGCAAATGATTTCCAAACCAAAAATTGATGAGGTAGGACTGTAAATAAATAAAATTTATTAATACATCTGCTGGTGTCGCATACTGTAGTAGGCGAAGAACTGGGGGAGTTGATGACAAAAATATTCCGGTTTGTTCTCGTACATCCCTGCCTCCCTGCAGTTGCTTACAGCCGTCAGTGCAATGCAGGGCTCCAGCTCTGGTTTCCAAGCACCAGGGGAAGCCCCGACACACGCTGACAGAGGAAAATGAGACTGCGGAACTGCCCTGCGCTTCTGATGCTGGATGTGGGAGTTCCCTGCAGCAAAGGTAATTCCCCAAAGCAGCAGTCCGTAGCAGCGTGGAGAGGAAGGAAGGAAGGAAAAGGGAAGTGATGGAGATGCGAGTTAACTTAATTTCAGAGCCTTCTTTCCTTACGCCTTATGAAAGGACTTCAGCGCAGGCATCTCGTTGCCAGGGGAGCTGGGATTCCTCGTACCACGTCTCTCTTTTTCCCTCCACCTTCCTGCCAAGCGTGCGGGGAGAGCTGCATCACCCAGCAAAGGGTATCCTCTCGTCTCCCACCTCCTTCCGTGGGCACGGGCAGCTCCCAATGATGATGCTCTGCTGATAACCTTCACGTTCCTGCGGCAAGGTTGATGCCTGCAGGGGGTGAAAGCTGTAACTTAAATTTCCCATGTTGGGGGTTCTTGGGGGGGGGGCTCTTTGTCTCTAAAGCAACCTCCCCCTCCTCCCCCCCCTCTCCCCCCCCCTTTTAAATAATGTAAAAAAAGAGGGTTACACTTTCCTTTTAGAGCACTCTGTTGAAAATGTTGTTGCTAGAGTAGGGAAATTTGTACTAGAAAGCTGCCTGCTAACAAGCAGCTTTCCTTTCTGAAAAGGAGGAAGCTCATAGACGATAAGGAGACTGAAACAGATGGTTTCGGTGTGTTTGGTTTGATTAGTGAATTTAGAAACAATGTGATTTGAGTGTTTTTCATCCCAGAGTATTAATTATGCTGGGAGTCCACGGAGCAGGCAGAGAAGGGGAGGTATTTAATCATGAAGACTTGCTTCCCGTGCGGTGCACATCAAGTGGAAATCCCGTTGTTTTGTATTCATCGCACCGTTCAAGTGTTCTTCATCTGGAGACGTGAACCTTGCTGTGGGACTCGGCTGGTGAAAACAATTATTGCAGGCAGGGCTTTCCCAGAACGGCCATTTTTGTCATCATCTCACTTCTCAAAGCTACTCAAACCTTTTGACCCGTAGGTGATGCCAGAAGGGGGGGGGGGAACCCACAAGAAAAAAAGTCAGTGCTAATTAGATTAGTGTCCATTTGCATGTTAACTTCACAGGCTCAGCTCTTGTCCTGTGCATTACTGATATGGCACAGTAGAGATTAGATAATTTTTGCTTAGCTAGACTTCAATTCCGTTCTCTGCAGACAAAAGAAGATTGTTAGATGATTTTAGACTACCTGGAAAAAAAAATATCTGGGTTGCAGAAATGAAGCAATATTACTTATGCAGACACTAAATCTGCACTGAAAAATTACTCTAGAAATGTCAGAATTGGTGTGAGAGTGTTTACCAACTGGCCTTGTCCTATAGAATATATTGGGATTTCACTACGTTTTCTCTGCCTGTGAATTTTCAGATATTCTGGTTATCAGCCCAGGTCCCAGTGGCTCTGCCAAGCCCCCTACTGCTTTCAGACTCGCCTCTCGACAGTTCCCATGTTGATCAATACCTGTGTGGTTTGGCACTGGCGTTCCTGAAGGCATCGGCGTGCAACAAAAAAATAATACAAAAATCTGGTTTTTTATCTAGTCTAGAGCAAGTTCAGTGTGAGAGCACCGAAAGTTACATGTACTGTCAACCCTTTAAATAAAACATGGAAATCTGATTTTTAAAGAGGGGAAAAAGAAAGTGCTCAGCTTGAGCAGGGTAGCTTCTAGTGATGTTTGCTCTCAGACCATGTATGAAAAGCTTATGCTGGAAGTTTAGGTGTATGTATAGGGATGTGTAATATGAATGTGTTAACTGCTGCACACTTGAGGATATTAGTTTCTATTAAATGTGCTACACATTTCTACAGTCTGTAGCCAGATTTTCTTGAATACGACGCGCAGGTTAATCAGTAAAATCTCTGTTAGAACACTTTTACTTGCATCTTTTTTTGAAGTCCTTCAGGCTTTTTCCTCAAACTCGAGACCATATACAGTTTACTCTGTACATAAAGTTAGAACTGGTCCACTGAGAAATATCAAGCAAAGTGACTGCAGCATGGATCATCTCCTGAGCATCTTCCCAGGGCCTGGAACTGCAAACTGCAAGGGAATGACACCATGGGGCAGGAGGATAGTTTGTTTCCCATCCCAAGGAAGAAGGAAACAACTTCTCCTGCTTTTTCCCACCACTGAAAAAAGACAGGCCCTATCCTCCTGACACCCACCCTTGAAGTATTTAGAAGTATTGATCCAGATCCCCCCTCAGTCTTCTCCAGACTAAAAAGACCCAAGTCCCCTCAGTCTTTCCTCATCAGAGAGATGCTCCAGGCCCCTCATCATCTTTGTAGCCCTCTACTGTTCCCTCTCTGGCAGTTCCCTGTCCTTCTGGAACTGGGGAGCCCAGAACTGCACCCAGTGCTCCAGATGGGGCCTCCCCAGGGCAGAGCAGAGGGGGAGGATGACCTCCCTCCACCTGCTGGTCACACTCTTCCTGATGGCCCACAGGATGCCATTGGCCTTGGCCACAAGGGCACATTGCTGGCTCATGGCCACGCTTTTGTCTACTAAGGACTCCCAGGTGTTTTTCCTCAGAGCTGTTCTCCAGCAGGTCAGAACTTCAGACCTGTGCAACTGGAAATCTAAGAAAGTTCTTGTTAAGGACTTTCATGAACCTTATTTTCCAAACAAGGAACTGTTTTCTAAATAAATGCTACCAAAATCATGTTCCCAAAAAAACCTCTCTGGTGCTTACAGCTGCAGGGATGGGATCAGGCAAGCAGCAAAGGAGAATGAATGAATATTTCTGCTATTTTGCCCTTAGGGCTGAAACTTCATTTGAACTTTACTTTCATTCATGTTGCATATAAGAAGTGTTGTGCCTTGGTCCGTGCTGACTGAACTGATACTTTTCTGTTTTGCTAAAAGCTGAAGTTCTCTGCCTCCAGCAGGTACTGAGAAGGCATATGGTACCAAAGGTGGGTAAATGGCTAGCAGGGACATGCATTATCGAATGGTTAGAGTTGGAAGGGACCTGCAAGATCATCCAGTTCCAACCCCCCTGCCCTGGGCAGGGACACCTCCCACCAGACCAGGTTGCTCCAAGCCCAGTCCAGCCTGGCCTTGAAGCCCTCCAAGGATGGGGCAGCCACAACTTCTCTGGGCAACTTGGGCAAGGCTCTTACCACCCTCACAGGAAAGAACTTCTTTCTGGTATTTAATCTAAATCTCTCCTCTTTCGGTTTAAAACCATTACCCCTTGAGGGGTTGTGTGATTTATTGCATAGCCTATATCCAGGCTGCACTTACCATTTTCCTTACCAGAGGGAATATTTTTTGTCTTCATCAGTTTCCTTTTGAAAGGAAGGGGTACTCTATTTGTATAAAAACAGCCTTTTCCCTTATTTCTTTCTTACTTAAATGGCTGAGTGTTATGTGTTCTACGTGATCCACTTGCCAGGAGGAAATAGAGGTGATGTGTCCTACACCTCCCCTCAAATTTTACTGGGCAAAATCTGTCAGATGTACCAAATCATGGTAAGTGAAAGAAGGTCCAGTCTTGGCCTGAGGATCCCAGAGTCAGGCTGTTGCCTTCCTGTGGTGCCAGAGCATAATGATTGCTGGGCTTGAGTGTTCTGAAAGGATTGCTTAACAAAAAGCTTTGAACGTTTTAGGCAAGCCTTGCAGTGAAGGAGAGGCTGGTAGCCAGAGGTCTGTGTTTATTCACGTTGGTGTTTCAGATTGAAGGTTATCAGCATTTCTTAACTTGTTTAACTTTAGTGGTGTTTCTCAGCTTGTTTCTTGAAAGAGGAAAAGAGGCAGAAGAAACATGCCTTGGAGAGCTGCTTGGAGACATCCTGACAGCATGCTACGTTTATTTTAAGTACAGTGAGAATTTGATACCTTAAAACATCGTTCCTCTAGAAATCTGGCTTCCAAAAAGCACAAGCCCAAGATAATGACTCGGGCACAGCTGGCATGCTCTCTTCCCCAAAGTAAAACTCCTGGGGTAAACAGAATGGCATGAAGGATTCGTTAGGCGATGGGCGTGCTGGTGAGAGAAGCCCAGTTCGGATGGAAGGACTGGCCCAGTGCTGCAGCCTGGAGCTTAAAGCTGGAGTGGCTTGAGAATGGAGTGTCACTACCTTCTCTGTCAGGTGAGAAGGGCGGAGAGGTTTAAAATGTGTGTCTTGGTCCTTGCTCTCCCCTCTCTCTACCAGACAACTTGAACAAAAGCATGTGTTTTAGAGACAAATATTTGCTATGAAGCAGGAGAACTTGTGTTCTGTAAATGTTCCTGCTGTCACTGTGAAATACAGCTGTAAGTAACAGACGTGGGTTACCTGTACTGGGACAGACTGATGTTCTGTTTGATGGATACCTGGTGGTTGTACAAACATTTCAGCTCTCCTGTCATTCGGGAGCAGACCTCTGCACCGACTTTCAAAGGGTGGCAGAGAACACAATCACTTGAGGTGTGTGTCCTACTGGAAAAATCCAATCTTCTAGCTGACATGAGAAGAAGAGGCACAGTACAGTTACTTGACTTTCTGTGTGTCGGTGCTTAGATGATGAGCATCTTCTAACTGCATACCCCCTCGGAGCTTTGTGTTTCTTAGAGTGCTGTTACGTTGCCTGGAGTGAGTTTACCCCCAGTTTTGGTTGAAATGAATGTTTGTAGTAAGAGTCGTTTAGATGTGGGGTTGGGAGATTTGGTGTAGGGCAGGAATTTGTAAAATTTTTGCTGATGGTTGGACTCTGTGATGCCAAGGGTCTTTTCCAACATGAATGATTCTATGATTAATACGGTGGTCTTTAAGTGATGAGAAAACAAAGGTCTAAGCCAGCTGTGTGGCACTGTCCTTGTGAGGGCTGAACGTTACTGCTGTGTTTTTGTAGAAGTAAAATAAGAAAATGCATTGGAGGAATGTGTGTTCTCCCTTCGTGGAGAACTGGATACTTCTGAACAGGTAAAGCAATATTCGAGGCTTTCATTTGTCTTTGCTTTATTCAATTGAATCCAGCAAAGCTTCAGCCACCTCTTTTGGCAGCGTTTACGTGGTTTTCACTGGGGAACAAGGACGAATGCAAATAAAGATCTGCCAACAAGTGCTTAATAGGGTTATAAGCTTCTACTAATGGGAGACTTAATTTCTCTTTAGAAATAAAATGCCAGCCCCACAAGTGAGCAAGGATGACAGGGTATTTTTCATCTTCCAGTTGCAAGTGGCCCCGGGCTGGAAGAACAGCAGTTGCATGGCTGGGTAGCAAGGTGTATTGATTGTTTTATCCAGCTGATAACCGTCCCCACAGAAAAAATGGTTGAGCTTGAGTACACAAGAGGGCATGAGAGCATCGTCATAGTCAGGAGCTGGGAAGGCAGCCCTTTCCAGTGGCTGCACAGCCCTGGGGTCTACCTAATTAAGGTAACACAACAGATCGCACTCTGGTAGCCACAAGGCTTCATCCAAATATCTGAGGTATATTTTATAGGAACGACACTCAGGATTCATGTAATCTGTGTTTGTGTTAGCATTGACTGGTCCAGGGAAACTTGTTCCCTGAATTTTCATTGAAGGTAGAATGTTCTGCAGATGCTGAAGAGCAGTGCGAGATGGATGGTGTGTGCTGACAGCCTGTGGGGAATGCGTTGGCAAGCAGGCAGCGGAGACTTGGAGAGGGATGCCAAAGCTTACTCTTGTTTAAAATGCAGACCCGAGAGGGAGGTGAAGTGTTGATTCCCAGGATTTCCCATTGGCTGCACTGCTGGGAATGACTCTGGATCAGACTTACTTATCTGTGCCCAGGTGGCCAAGAAGGCTCACAGCATCCTGGCCTGAATCAGGAACAGCGTGGGGATTAGGACTCAGGAAGTGACCGTCCCCCAGGACTGGGCACTGGGGAGGCCCCACCTTGAGGGTTGTGTCCAGTTTTGGGGCCCTTCCCACAAAAAAGACATTGAGGGGCTGGGGTGGGTCCAGGGAAGGGCAATGAAGATGGTGAGGGGTCTGGAGAACAAGTCTCATGAGGAGAGGCTGAGGGAGCTGGGGGTGTTCAGCCTGGAGAAAAGGAGGCTGAGGGGAGACCTTCTGGCTCTTTCCAACTCCCTGAAAGGAGGGGGTAGGCAGGGGGGTGTCGGTCTCTTCTCCCAAGTCCCAGGCCATGGGACAAGAGGAAATGGCCTCAAGTCTAACCAGGGGAGGTTCCGATTGGAGATCAGGAACAATTTTGAGAGGGAAAGGGTTCTGAAGCCTTGGGATGGGCTGCCCAGGGCAGGGGTTGAGGCCCCATCCCTGGAGGGATTGAAAAGCTGGGTTGACATAGTGCTTAGAGACATGGGTTAGGGATGGGTTGGACTTCAGATGATCTTAAAGGTCTCTTCCAACCTGGACTATACTATGATTCTGTCTCCCAGACCTCCAAGGTATATGTCTGGAAAGTTCAAGTGAAACGTGAAGAACTGTGGATTGTGTGAGATTTAAGCAAACAGATCAAAATTATGCTGACGTAATATGCATCATTTTAATCAATGTAATAATAAAGGTACAAAATGAGGAGTATTTCCCAAAGGCGGAGTTTGGTGGTGGTGTACCATCTGACATTTTGGACTCAAAGCCTCAAACTTCACACTAAAAGAGTTCTAAACTAACTTCAAACTAACACTTGAGAGGTCCAAAAAAAACCTTTGCCCCACAATGCCGGTGCTGCTGCCGTAACTGCCACCCACCGGCAGCGTTAGGAAGGCTTTGTGATTTTTTTTCCTGATGGTGGAGCTATGGTTGCTGTATTTCTTAATCTGGGAGCACTATGGGCAGGATTTGGGATGGGAGGCATCTTGAGTCTGGTTCTGATCCTTGCATCCTTTGGCTGTGTTTTCTTTGGCAAACAACGTTCATTTGAAATAGAAGAAGTTGCCAACCTGTTGACGGCGTTGGCTTGGTTCAGGAAGTGCTCACGTTAAATGCTTCGCTGCAGCAGTTCCCGTGTGGTGCTTTGAGCCTTTCGCAGTGACTGAGACAACCCTGTGCTGATTTTTCTGTCAGATTAATTTTCCAGGATGCAAGACACCTGTGTTTTTTAAGCAGCAACAGCAAACAATAAAACCCACAAAGAAAACCCCAAGGAATTTCAGCTTGTTCCTAAATGGGATCTAAACACATTTGTTTTAAGGTGATTGCCTGAACTCTCACGCTGCAGAGGTTAGTCAGTCTCTGCTGTTAAAACCACCTACACTGGAAGTGGGACACTCATTGGAGCGGGCAGGGACACGTCTGTCCTTGTCACTGAGGTGCCTGCCCTTCTGGTGTAAGGAGAGGCCGTGATTTTCTTTGAGCAATGCCTCTGCTGTTCATGAAGCTAGCCCATCTAAAAACTTCTCTATCTCTAAGGCTGCTCTATGTTGAAATGAAAAAAAAAAAACCTGCTTGTTAGTTCAATCTCTAGAATCACTATTAGACAACTAATACTTTAAAAAGACCCCACCCTTGTTCAAAAGCTTGCATTTCTCAGTCCCATCACCAGGATCTCTGTACCCACTGCCCACTGGAACTACAACAACGCTTGACAGGATTCAAAGCTATTTTAATGGATTTGTCAGTTCAGTGCCAAGCTGAGAGGAAAGCGAGTTATTTGAGTAGCCTTAACTGGTGGGTCCAGCATTGCCTGGGTGAGCAGGGCTGCTGAGCTAAGAGCACACAAGCTCTTCGTGCTTCCCTCGATGCCGCTAGCGTGGGCAGAAGCTCTCCCCAAACATTTTGGACAGTATCTCCCCAGGGGGCACAGCTTAAAGGTGGAGGAAGCCTCCGCTTTGAGCCTGTGCTGCTCATGCTCACCAAAATAAAACCAGCAGTGGGCAATTCGGTCTGAATGAAATCTGAGCCGTGAGTCGTTCCCCGAGAAAGGCCTTGTTCAAAATCCTACCGGAGAAATAACGTGTATTCCTTTTGGGCTTCTCCTGCTTGTTAGTTCTCCTTGTGCTGGTGGCAGGGAGAGAGAGGAGGTAGCCTTGACTTGAAAACATTCATTCTGGGTATCAGCCTCACTGGCAGAAAAGGCAACCAGAGCCCTGAGCATTACTGGGATTCCCTGCTCTTTATTTATTTATAGCTCTCAAGCTCTGCTGAAAGCAACCAGAAGGAGAAAGTACTGGGTATAGGGAGTGAGACATAGCTCCCTCCCAGCAGAGCATGAATGGGGCACCTGACTTTTTCGATCGCACTCAATGCTGGCGCAGTTAGCACAATGACACTCTGTAAATCATTCTTTCAGCACAATCATTGGCAGATTTTGTGCAGATTTTGCAGACAGATAAATTTAAAGCCACTGTCTGAAGTGTGTGGTAGATGGGGTGGCAGGTCTGCTGAAAGAAGTCAGCTTATTTATTAGAATTTGGGAGAGTACCAAATAGAAGGAGCTGATTCCTGTGGAATTAAGTGGTCAATGACTATTATTTTTGTCAGAGTGTGATGTCTTTCTTTTTCTTTAGTCTTGGNTTATTATTTTTCTTACTTGCAAGAGGCTTTCTCTGCCAGAGTGTGACGTCTTTCTTTTTCTTTAGTCTTGGTCAGTTACTGCTCTATTTGGTGATCACGAGGCGAATAAAGCCAAATGCAAGCTATTGTCTGTCAAAATCAGATATCGGGACTTAGGCTTTGAATATTTCTTGATGGGGATGCCTAAAGATGTCTCTTTGTGCATGTTAGCTTTATCAGGCTTACTTCTTGGAGGGAAATAAGCAGAAATAGTCTTAAGCATGCCTGAGTGTTTTAATTACTATATTCATAAACCTTGAAATGTTCCCTTTTTGAAGGGGAGCTGCTGTTTAAATTCAGGCTGGGAGAAGGTATTCGTTCTCACTGTTAAGATGAGCTTCCAGTCTGCACGTATCGGGATAAATATCCCTTCTGTACTTGCAGCAGGAAATGCAGGTACTCCGTTTTTTTCCCAGGTGTATGTACTTTTCACTCCTCTTGGATGAGAAGCTTTCCTGATTCTTTACCTCCGGGGGGGGAGGGGGAGGTTGGATGGGGTTTTTTTCTTGTTGTTTTTTGTTTTTTT
>VXBJ01008033.1:56961-77570 GCA_013400055.1 Nycticryphes semicollaris
AAACAGGTTAATCTTCCTTTAAAAATCAGGGGACATATTGGACTAGATCTTTAGGTATTTGGGCATCTAAAAAGGCAAATAGGTTGATTTATGTTCATTTTTGCTCCTTTGCAATTTCTGTGGAAGTCAGACATCAAACCTGCTACATTTCTTCTGGAAGTTTCAAAAGTATCTGGTTGTGGTTGTTTTTTAGCTCAAATATGCTAAATTTTTATGTCTATTTATTATTACAGTTAACAGTTGCTTCATATTTCCTAACCTAAATGCAGTGAATATTTGTTTAGACTGTGACTTCGATATTTATATTTAAACTTCAATTTGAGTACGTCATAAACATATCTTATTTAAACCAAAGAGATTTACTAAATATATCAAAAAATGTAATAACTGCATAGCTATTGACCTGCTGTGTATTTTCTGGGGTAATAAGCACAGTACTAACCTGGGAGCATTGATTACACACTCGGATTGATGCACCTGGGTGTAGGTTCACATCATACCGCTGGACGCAAGTGGCATTTCAGGAAACTAAAGTAGATTATGCTTAGGTTTGACTATTTAAAATTACGTTTCCCGCTTGGTGATTTGACTTCTTGAAGTCAGAGATTTTTTGAAATCACTTGGTTTTGAAGTTCTGTATCCCCAAAACTAATTTTTCTGTTGCAGTATTGCTCCACCAACCACAAAGAATAGATAAGTGGGTTTTGCTAGGCTTGATGAAATGCAGTACCACTTTTTTTTGTAGTTAAAAGTGAATTTAACTAATCTTTCCGCTCTTGAGCATTTGATCTTTAAGTTCTCCAGCAAAAACGTAGACCCAAGCATTGGTTGCTGCTCCAAAACTACACTGAAGTGTAGGGGTTTTTTCCCTTTTCCCTTCTGTGCTTCTCACACTTTGTCGTGGTTGTGCCATTGATGGTAACTGGGTTCATTTTTTCATTTTCCATATCTTTGCTGCTCCTAAGTATTGGGGACTAGCAGGAGAGCTGAGGCTATGAAGTCATAAATGGAAACTTACTTTTTGGTTACAGCAAATGTGTTTGGTTCTTGGTTGTTTCTTTTTTTTCCTCCCCTTCCCAAATGCAGGCTGAAAGTTTCCATGAAGTTCCTCCCAGGTATACAGCTCTTTGGGGAAAAATACCTTGAAGTGTTGATACGAGCATCAGCTGCATCCTGGGCAGTGGGTAGAGGCACTGGCAGGGATCACCTGCTGATCCAGGCTAGGTTCTGTCTTTGCGTAAGTTACTTTCTCCTGTGGGCACTGAAAAATACTTCCCTTATGGTTCAAGTGGCAATTAAGAATATTTTTGCAGGATTTCAAGTTGCTCAGCCAACTACATGCACGATCCTGCTCTGAAACAAATTGCATGGAAATAACATGGATCATAACTGGTTTAAGTGATTTTTATCTTGGCATTATCAGGGGACAATTTTGTTGTGGTACTTGTTACGCTCCCTGTAACCACTGGATAGTGCAGCATTTAGATTAAATGAAGTGGGGAAATGTAGGTTAAATGATCTGTGGGATTTGTTCTCTGATTTTATTCAACAGCTACAACAGGGCGAGGAGGAGAATGCTTTCCTAAAGCAGCACCTGAAATGGTGCTCCACAAGCACAATTATTCACTTTAGGTCTGGTCCTCAACAGATAACTGAAGCTACATGTAAAAAAGGAACTTGCAAAGTGGCAAAATTTAAAAACCAAATTTTAAAGAGGTTTTTGGAAGCCTGTATCAGTGAATGCAGCAAGGTGAACTGACACCACAGTTGAAGGCCAGGCAAAAGTGTGATGACTGCTGGGGGTTTGTGGCCTCAACAAAGAGGGAACTTGTCAGGGGAAGTGAGTAGAAAATTCCCATCGGTTCTTGGAGCTCATCTCTCTCAGCTCTGGTTAAGGGAGGAAGGGCTGTAAGCAGGTATCACTGAAATACAGAGAATCATAGAATGGTTAGAGTTGGAAGGGACCTTCAAGATCATGGCGTTCCAAGCCCCCTGCCCTGGGCAGGGACACCTCTCAGGGTCCCACCAGACCAGGTTGCTCCAAGCCCCATCCAGCCTGGGCTTGAACCCCTCCAGGGATGGGGCAGCCACAGCTTCTCTGGGCAACCTGGGCCAGGCTCTCACCACCCTCACAGGAAAGAATTTATTTCTCGTATCTCATCTAAATGTCCCCTCTTCCAATTTAAAGCCATTACCTCTTGTCGTGTCACTACACTGCCTGACAAAGCTTCCCTCTCCAGCTCTCCTGTAGCTCACTTGAGGTACTGGAAAGCTGCTATGAGGTCTACCTGGAGCCTTCTCTTCCCCAGGTTGAATGACCCCAGCTCTCTCAGCCTGTCTTCACAGCACAGGTGCTCCAGCCCTTTGAGCATCTTTGTGACCCTCCTCTGGACCTGTTCCAACAGGTCCATGTCCTTTCTATGTTGAGGACTCCAGAGCTGGACACAGGACTCCAGGTTGGGGTCTCACAAGCACGGAATGGAGGGGTAGCCTGCTGTTAGCCTGGTTGTCAGCAGTGCCAACGCACAGCTAGTGGCACGGAGGGGCAGCCAACAGAAGCTCAAGTCTTAGCTACGCCAAAAAAAAAAATAAATAGTGAGCTTTTTGCTTTAGGGGCTGAGTGCTTTGGCTTCAATCGGTGGCCTCATAGCAACTGTTCGAAGCAGGACCAGCAGCCTGCCAGTACATCCTGTGAATGCTCACCCCTGCTGCCTGTGAAAGGGCAGGCGTTCTGCTAGAAGTCTTCACTCAACACATCCTGTTGGCTTCAGCCTTTCTCGAACACACGCATGGGCTTCTGGCCTGCTGCCCTCCCCTCGTGTCCTTGGGTGAAATGCAGGCTAGCAGATGACTTCCAAATGTTTAACAGAAAAATTGCTCTAAAATATTTATTCAGTAATTGGGTTGAACAGCTTTTGCTCTCCAATTTAATCAAGTATTTTATACCCACTTCAGGCTGCAGGTAATAGACTGAACTGAATATTTTGGACCTTACCTCTTTTGCATTATTCATAGCCTATTTTCTCTGTTCTCATCTTGTGAGATAAATGACCTCTGTTTTCAGTCGCTAGGTTTGATTTATTCTTTCTTCAGCCTGTGTAATATTTAAACAATTCCGAGACAGATTTGGAAGATAACTTCTTGAAGACACAAAGTGTAGGATTGCATTGATCTAACGTCCGCTGATGCATCAAAATGACAGCACCCATTTGAGGGGAAAGTGGACCAAGAAGAACTAATATTTGAGGAGTATAAGTTGTCTCTTCGACAAACCAATGGGGTTTTTTTACTGGCAGTATTAGAAAACTAGTTCCTTTTAATCTTACCTTGATGAATCATCTGCTCTTTGATACTCTAAGGCTATTTAATACCAGAAGTTACATACTGTGCTTTTTGGCACTAAACCTGTTTCAAGAAGTTTGTGCCTGACGTTTTTCCTGCTTAGCACACCAGTTGCTTGACTCTGGGCAGTGCAACAGCCTGAGGGGCTGTGCTCCAAGGTGTGCCACATAGAGAGGTTAAACCTAAATCATATAGAACAGAACGAGTAAAGACTGGAGGGTTTAAGTAATAGTGATGCCCCGGCAGCGTATGGTTGTACAGATGGCTGAAGGTGAACGAGGAGTTTGGGAGGGATAAAGTAAGGGTTGGCAGCAGGGAGAATTCACCTCTAGTATAAAATGGAAGTTTATTTTACAGGAAGGCAAACATAAAACTGGTTATTTGAAGTTGGATAGTGTATTTTGACCTGTGAACTTCGCTTTCAGAGTTGGGATGGCCTTTCTCTGCTTGATGTCAGTGTCAAATCCTTCCTAAGGAGAAATAAAGTTTGAGTGGAGAAAGAACACTTTCTATGTGATAAATCCCGTGCTCTTTACCTGAATTACCTCTCTTGGTGCTTTCCCGCATGAAATCTTTCATTTGAAAGACCCTAATGAACAAACTGCTGTGCAAAAGCAGAGGGTTGTAGAGTAAGGCAGTGACCGCTTGAGAAGTGGCACAACCAGTTTACACTCACTAGTTACTTTAAATGGGGGGGGAAATAATCTGTTTTCAAGTCAGAGCTGACTCTTGAAGGGCTCCTTATGCAGGAAGCTACAAAGCCGAGAGTGCGTGTGTCCACATGCATGTGCCTGCGTTAGGGAGCTGTTCTGTGCGATGTCTGCTCTGTTATATCTCCTTTTCTGGCAAGTCCTTGGAAATAGTTTTGTGATTAATCGAACTGTTGGCATACATCACAATGCAATGAGCTCATGGATAAACTTGCTTAGAAAGTGCTTTTTCAACTATTGTAGCAAATGTAGCCAAGCATTGAAACACTTCACCTTTTTTCTTTTTGCTTGCTTGCTTCTGTGCCAAAATATTTTAACTGCATTAAATATCCTTGGATATCTTTGCATGAGCCAGTGATAACTTTCCTTATGTCTGTGAGCCAAGAAGCTAATGAAGGTTGAACAGTTCAGCAAAATGTTGTTCTCGGCCTTGCTGCTGTACGGAAATGGTTGTGAAAGTTTGCCTGGGTTGTTACAAAGAGCAATGAGCAGTCAAATGACAGGAGGCAAGGACACCTGAAGAGGGTGGATGCTATGAAAGCCTGTCGAGAGCACCACCCTGCGTGCAATACTTGGTTGCTCTGCTATGGGATGTACTGGGCTGATGATAACACAGGGAGGTCCAGGTGTCTGTAAGCTTAAGACAGGGGAAGTAGGTATGGGTTTCCTTCAGGTAAATCTGACTTGCAGTTCTAAAATGTTAAAATACTTTATGGCTGGTATCTGGGAAGAGTAAAAGGAGTAAAAGCTTAACAGGAGTGAAATAACTGGCGAGGCTGTCAGAAGGCAACCTGCTGGAAGAGGAGGTTTTCACTTGCTGAGCACATGCAAACGTGCTGGTGAAAAAGAACCGCTGAGGCTGTTCGTTGGTGACGTGTTGCCTGCTCCCAAAGCACGGGTTCCAGGTTCAGTTGCTGCACTCTCAAACACTCAGGGCGCAAGAGGACGGGGGTGACATTTGCACATCTTCCTGCGACCTGGTGAGAAGCCCCAAAATAAGGTGTGAAAGGGTCAGCTGAATGTGTTTCAGTGCAATGTAGAAACAGGCTTCAAGTTTGTACCGGGTTCCATTTTGACTTGGCTTTGGATCCTTGTCTCTCCTACTCCATGCTGCTGAGTCTGGTGATGTGCATCTGCTTCCTTCTGCACGCTCTTCGCCACCATAAATGTGCTCCTGAAGAACTGCAGATAAGCAGTATGGAAAATCCTTTTCTGCTGTTTTATTCTTCCAGCAGCTTTTAAAACAAACAAAAACCCAACCCAAACAAACCTATCAAAAACCCACCCAAATTCCACAAAATTAAATACTTTTTGCTTCAAAGCAACTTAATATTTCTGCATATAAATATCCTCCCTTCATCTTTGATCTTCTTTCTCTTTCAGAAATGCAGAGTTTGTTTTCCCTACGCTATGTGATTTGAGCTCTTCAATATGCTATTCTGTAAACTGGTGACTGGCAGAGGTTTGTGCCACACAAATTTGAAGCCCAAACTGGTAGTCTTTGACAAAACTACATGGTTTTTTTCACTTTGATGCTAATCCTATAGCCCTTGACTAGTCATGCAGTTATAAAGAGGAAGCTTTAGATTTTTGTTATTCCTTCCTGTCTGTATGGAGGAGTACGTGAAGTGTTTCTGTTAGCAAGGGTATGTATAGTATATGGTGTCCCAAACAATGTTTTGAAGATGCTGAGGTCAGAAGTGTGGTGGGGGAACACTGTAAACAGGGCAAGGGCAGCCTCTCTTCTACATGAGAAGTGCCAAATGACTAGTGACAGCTGATGAAACAGCTGCAAATGTCACATATGAGGTCGCCCAATATGTGGCATAGCCTGACCGTGTATCACTTCTTGTATTTTAGGTTTGCTCTGAAAAGATATTATTAATAAATCCAGATGACTCTGCTTTATTAGTCCAGTTCAAGACGTGCTTGCTCACTGCCTTTCAAAGATGACGATGTCTTTGGGTTTAAGGACTCAGCTGGGCTTTTGCGATGCAATGGAAATGCTGTGTAAAGATCTTTGCTTTCGGCTCACTTTGTCTAGAGAGAGCTCATGGAAAACGGGTCCAGCGGAGGGCCATGAAAATGCTCAAAGGGCTGGAGCCCCTCTGCTGTGAGGACAGGTGGAGAGGGTTGGGGTTGTTCAGCCTGGAGAAGAGAAGGCTCTGGGGAGACCTTAGAACCCCTTCCAAGTCCCTAAAGGGGCGCCTGTTGTCCAGAACTGCAGTATGACTATCACTTTAGACACCTTCTCGTGTGTCGGGTGTGGGTGCCACATGGGCTGTAAAGAATTGTGTAGCTTGTACTGAAGACCTTGCTGCTTGTTGGCAAGTGGCATTTAAAAACAACAAAACCACAAACCTGGGAAATTGCAATCTGAAGTATGTATGAACTGGTTGAATAAAATCTCCCATCACCTGTATGTGCACGGGACCAGTATTAGTTGTTTGCTACGTGTGGTAAACTGAAATGGTGTTCTCTGGAAGGGGGGGAAAAATCAGGAGTACAAACGCACTGGTTCAGAAAAATAAACTTATAGTATAGTAGTTCTCTCACTCATCTTTGGGTTTTTTGGTTTTGGTGTATTGATGTTTGTAATGCTTTGGAGTTACCTCAAAACTCCTAATTTTTCCTCTCATAATTAAAAAAAAATATTTAAAAATTCTCTGCTCTTTCAGCTTGTGCCAGATTTTCCAGAACTTTGTGTTTTAGTGGCATGGGCATCTATGAGCTTACCCTGATAGAATCATTTTTGATAGCTCATGAATTTGATATTCATCTTGATCTTGTTTATAGCTACTAAAACCACTACTAGGTGATGGCTGCAGAAATGATGGTGGCAGGAGCTTGAGACTCTACAACTCGTGCGAAAGGGTTTAGTTGTAACTACACAAATCAGGTGTACTATTAGCAGCAGTTTCACAACAAGCCAGACTACTTTGCATGCTTTCTCCTCTTCACACAGTTTGTTCCACGGCTGTGGTGGCCACAGTGACTTCTACAGAGAAGCTCTAACCTCCTGCCCTGTGAAGTGCTGGCAGTCTGCTTGGCTGACACATTAAGGCAAATAGAATCATAGACTCATTTAGGCTGAAAAAGACCTCTAAGATCATCAAGTCCAACTGTTAACCTGGCATTGCCAAGCTGACCACTAAACAATGTCCCCCAGCACCACGTCTGCGTGTCTTTTTAATAACTCCAGAGATGTCAATTCAACCACTTGTTCCCTGGGCAGCTTGGCAACCCTTTTGATGAGGAAATCTTTCCTCATATCCCATCTAAACCTCTCCTGGCACAACTTCAGGCCATTTCCTGTTGTGCTATTGGTTGTTACTTGGGAGAAGAGGCCTACCCCCACCTCTCCACACACACCTTTTAAGGAGTTGGAGAGAGCGAGGTCTCCCCTCAGCCTCTTTTTCTCCAGGCTGAACACCCCCAGCTCCCTCAGCCTCTCCTCACAAGACTTTTTTCAGATTCCTCACCAGCTTCATTGCCCTTCTCTCAACATGCTGCAGAATCTTGTCTCGTATCGTGAATCTAACAATTCACGATAACGTGAATCTAGTCTTGTATCTTGAATCTAACGTCTGCCTTGTGGTGATGAGCCCGAAACTGGACACAGCACTCAAGGTGGGGCCTCACCAGTGTTGAGTACAGGGGGACGATCACCTCCCAAGTCCTACGCGCCACGCTGCTCCTGATCCAGGCTGGGATGCTGTTGGCCTTCTTGTGCCCAGGTGGCCACTGCTGCCTCATGATCAGCCTACAGTGGACCAACACCCCCAGGTCCTTTTCTGCCAGGCAGCTCCAGCCACTCTGCCCCCAGCCTTTCGTGCTGCAGGGGGTTGGTGTGACCCAAGAGCAGGACCTGGCACTTGGCCTTGTTGAGCCTCATCCTATTGTCCTCAGCCTATCCAGCCAGCCTGTCCACATCCCTCTGTAGAACCTTCCTACCTTCCAGCAGATAAACACTCCCACCCAGCTTGGTATCCTCTGCAAACTTACGAACCCATGCTGGCTGAGCCTGATTGCCTGGTTGTCCGTCATGCACCGCATGATGGCACTCGGGATGATCTGCTCTGTGACCTTTCCAGGTACCAAGTTCAGACTGACAGGCCTGTAGTTCCCAGATCCTCCTTGTGGACGGGTGTCCCATTTGCTAGATGCCAGTCAGCTGAGACATCCCCAGTTTGCTAGGGCTGCTGGTAAATGGTGGAAAGTGGCTCAGTGAGCACTTCTGCCAGCTCCCTCAGTCCCCTTGGGTGGATCCCATGTGGCCACACAGACTGGTGTGTGTCTAAGTGGTGTGCAGGTTGCTAATGATTTCTGTGTGGATTATGGGGGCTTCATTCAGCTCCCTGTCTTCCAGCTCAGGGGGGCTGGGTACCTGGACAATAACTGGTCTTACTGAGAGACTGAGACTGAGGCAAACAAGAAGTTATGAACTATCTCAGCCTTTACCTCACCTGTTGTCACTACGTTTCCCCCACTCCATCCCCTAGAAGATGGAGATTTTCCTTAGTTCTCCTTTTGTTGTTAACGTATTTATGGACATTTTTTTTATTGTCTTTTATAGCAGTGGTCAGATTAAGTTCCAGCTGGGCTTTGGCCCATCTAATTTTCTCCCTGTGTAACCTTGTTATATCCTAGTAGTCCTCCTGAGTTGCCTGCCCCTTCTTCCAAAGGTCATAGAAATTACTTTCCCCGCACACCACACCCCCCAAAGCTCTCTGTTCAGCTAGGCTGATCTTCCGTGCCAACTTGTCTTCTGGCACATGGGAACAGCCAGCTACTGCACCTTTAGGATATCCTTCTGTTCAGCTTTCCTGCACTCCTTTGCTGCTCAGAACTGCCTCCCGAGGGACCCTGTCAACCAGTCTCTTAAACAGACCAAGGTCTGCCCTCTGGAAATCCAAGGTGGTAGTTCTACTAACTACCCCCCTTTCCCTTCCCCCATTACTTCTCCAAAAATCAAAAAATACCATTTTGTGATCTATGTGCCCAAAGCACGGGCAGTCTGTGTTGTATTTTAAAGTCAAGACAGTAAAGGGGACCTTTAAAAGCCTCTCTGTAACTTTATGTGGTTCCCCAGCTGTGCCAGGTTAGCTGCTTCTCCAGGTCCTAGGGTTTTAAACTGCTGTTGTGGCAAAAAGTTGGGGCGGGGGAAGGATTCCTGTGATAGGCTTGCCAAGAGGCCTTCGATTTTTGTTCTTGTGAAGGGTAAAATAGTATGAGAAACATTCGTTGTGCTAATGCTTTGGTGATTTCTGTCATGCGAGATCCCTTTTAAGGGCTGTGGAATACCTTTGGTCTCTATCAGGCTTCTCTTGCTCCCAGGTGCTATAACGTATAGGAGATGGAAAGAAAAGGTGCTAGTCACCCAAATGGCTGTTGTGAAACAAACCTTCTGTGAAGAGGAAACGCTGACACGAGTTGAAAACCTCCGTTGTAATCAAACCTCACTACAAGCAAGCTCTTTGCTTTTTCTTACCATTCCCGGTGTCCGGGCAAAGCCAGTTATTGCACAGAAGGCAGCTAACTGGGGACACGTCTGATGCTTCCAGCTTTTCGTGTGGTCCACTGTTGAAGAGAAACTTTGCCTTCGTCTGGCAGTTTGGAAAGCCAGAAAGCAGGTTAGCCCTGCTGTTGTACAGACGCTGTGCAGGTGCACATGTTTGATGTAGCTTGGGTTCCCCTTGAGAAGAATGTCACAGGCCCATCTTTCTTTGAATAGGGGCTCGCACATCTGCTCTCTCTGTCTGGCATTAGGCTGAGGTTGTGTCCTGGCTTGAGGTAAAACAGAACCAATTTTCTGGTTTACAATTTTACTTTTTTTTAGCTGGGCCTCTTCTAACTCACTAAACTCTGGAATTAACAGCAGATTGGTCAGAAACTGCTCACTCTCAGGGTGATCAGACCTGATCACACCAAGGGATGGTGCAGAGAGGCCCTGGCTTATACTTATTGCTGGAATAACCAGGGGCAGGGAATTGCAGTGTTTGCCCCGTTGGAGGGTGGGAAGCGGGAAAGTGTTGAGGGGCCACCCCTGTGGGGAGGAAGGGATAGGACAGGTGACCCCAAACTGAGCAGCTGGGATATTCCATCCCATCCCCATCCTGCTCAGTACAAAAGCTGAGGGATCAAAGGATCAACTCTTTCTTGGATGGCCGATGTCCAAGGAGGACCCTGTCTGTTCCTCTGCCTCTGATCCCAGTCTGAGCGTTCCTGACTCCAGATTAGGAATCCAGCTCCTGTCGATCACCAAGTCCAGTCTGGGACTTTTCCTGATGCCTGCTGGTGAGGTGATTGTCATCCTGGGAGCTTGATATGGTTTTGTCTATATTGCATTTATTTCATTTTTTTTAAATTATTATTATTTAGTATTAATATTTCATTAAAGTAGTTGAGTTCATTCTAAACTCATATATCTCCTTATGTTCTTCCTCTCCTTTCTTTTTTGGGGGAGGAAGGGCCATCTGTCAGTCTGTTTTTGGTAAATTTGGCTGAAACCATGACAGGTTGCAATGTGTTTAGTGAGATTCCAACCAAATAACTAGGCAAACTCTGATACAGAGCAAAGCAGATGTGAATTTTGAGGAAACTGATCTGAGCAAACAGGATCTGATTGAAGAAAGTTTCATAGCTCAGAAATAATGTCGTAATTTCAGATGCAGTTCAGTTATGAGCCAGACTGCAACGTGTTTGCTGTTGTGGTTATAAATCCACTGGATTTTGTAACTGCCTTTGATTCTCGCCCTGAGAAGGAAGACTTGGTGGTTCAGAAACAAGGCATGGAGGGAGTGAGTCGCTGAAGCAGCGGCTAAGCAGGTAGTTGGCAAATTCAGTAGCTGTGGCTGGTGCAGCAGAAGGTTTTGGTGTCACAGACTGGCGAAATGGTTCCTCCGTGCAAATTCATGTTTGTAGAGAAGGTTTTCATAGAAGAAGAAAAGAGCTGTTTTGAACTTGCCTGTTTATGACTCCTTGATGTTCTGGCAATTGATTTGGACTCAATGACTTGTTAAATGATTTCTTACTGTTGACTACTTAATTTAGGATCCTTGAAGGAATCACCAGGTGGAATAGGTGGATAAACAGATAAAGCAGCCTTTTGAAGTTGGAGTTGATGGGCTCTAGTACCCTTTGCTAGAACACGCCACAGGAAGTTTCAGACTTCAGGCTTGTAAAAGTAGGAAAGCTTTTTGTACAATCGGTGCCCAACTACAGAGAAGTGATAGTCTTCTGCTCAGCTGTTCCAACACATACGTGTAAGTAGTGCTCTTCAAGTTACCACAACATCTAGCTGTTGTATTGTCATTTATAGGTCACCACGGATGCAGGTTGGGCTGCAGTTATAGCTGCTTGTCTTGCCTCCCTTGTTAAGGGTAAACTGTATATGGTTCCCCAAGCAGTTCTTTAACAGCTGCACCCTGTACAGTCTAAGGATGGGAGCTGGTTGTTTCTCTGCTAACGTTGAGCATTGCTCTGTCAGATGGAAAAGATACCACATGTCAGCTAATGATTTGCTTAATAGCGCAGTTAAGCACCAGTGCAATCAATCTAGTGACAGAGTTAAAATTATCTCCTAATTACTTTGAGAATCAAAGAAAACATGGCTTGTGGGGGGAGGAGGGAAGTGGGGAAATAGATTGCATTTAAATGCAATTCTATGAAGGTTTGGGGGCATAAAAGGAAGCTTGTGTCACCCTGATGCTAGTGTGAGTTACCTCTAGCCAGATCAGAATGAGCATTTTAAGCCTCTTGCTGGGCTGAAGATGGTGTGAGAAAGCTTATTGAAATTTGTTTTGGGCTATGCAGGCTTTATTTCTGTTTATCTTCCTAACTTCCTCGTATAGGAAGCCTATGTGTGCTTGTTTTTCTTGCCCAGAAACAAGGTACCACTGAAACTAGCAACTTCTCCTGGTTGGTTCTTTTAAACGGGCGATAGTGTGGCAGTTAGAGCACCTGGCTATAAATCTCCCTTTACCCAAAAGGCTACAAGATGGACCTTTACAGAATTGCAGGGGCTTGTTTGTGACTCGGTAGTGTGGAAAGAAAAGTCCTCAGGGGCTCCTGCAGCTCATGCCAACTTCCTGGTACGCAGCAAGGGACTGCAGCGCCAAAGATATCTCTGCTGTTGATCAGTGAAGTAACAGCACCACAGCGTGAAGTTGACTTGGCTTTGCACGCTCATGGCATGCAGCCAGCAGGGACACAGAGTGCCCTAACTTCCTGCTGTGATTTCTGGGGGGTTTCTGGGGGCTTAAACATCATAGAAGCTGCCACAGAAGCCCAGGAAAATTACATACATGACTGACACTTTAATAAGAGGAGCAGTTTGGACAGGATGCTTTCCTAGAGATCTTTCTCCTTTGGAGAAACCAGGTATTCAATCGTCCTTTATCCTTTAGGACTTTCTGTCCGGAAGATGCAAAATTCCAAAGCAGGAGTTTCAAAGTAGCTGAGTTAAGAACAATAAAAATGTGTGGGAAAACTCCCTCTCCCAGAATAGGTCCCCTCATCTGCCACATGCTTTCTTACAAACTTTTCAATGGGATTTTCTCCAAAACCAGCCTCCAAAACCAAAAGGGTTGTGGTTGTTCAGTGGTCTTGGAGAAGATGCTTCTGAATTTTGCAGTGGTCTGGAGGATGGAGATTTGATAAGCTTTTTGTAATCCAAAGGGTCGTGGTGTTCAACTCATTAAATTTAATGCACCCCTCACAGATGTTTCCAAACCAATGACCACTAACACACTAAGTTCTAGGCTGTGAAACTGTTACTGAATCTCCTTGTGGCGGCTCTTATGTTGAAAGTGGAAATACTTTTTTTTTTTATTTTATTTTTTTTTATGAATTAGGCGATGGTGGTGGCTCCTTGGTGTAACCAGGGGCTTGTGACAACTTGTAATTGGTGATGGCCTCATTCAGAAAGGCAGATGGGGTTCTCTGGCCTCTTAAGTCTGTCCCCATAGAGAAGAAACCTGGGGTTCAAGGTTGAAAGAGCTTTAAGTAATTATTAGCATTGGATAAAAGCTAAAGTCCTCATTCCCAGGCCTGTTTACTCTAGTGATAAAGCATTAAAAAGGTTTTTAGAGAAAGAAGTGTGGAAAGTGTCCTATTCTGCACAAGCTGAGCCTCCTTGCTTGGATTGAAAGGATGTTTTCTGAGGTCCTTGCCTTGATGCCTGTCCCATTGGATTTTTTCCAGTGAGGCTTTTTCGCTCTGTTTCCTGTGTATTTTTAATTTTCCTGAGAACAATGATTCAGTTTTCATTAGCTGGTTGAGACCGTCAGTGAAAATATAAACTGTAAAGGTGTCGCTGACAGCTTGTATAATTTAGAGCCAAAATTGTCAATTGCTGCCTTCTAGTCCACTGAACACCTATCACAATATATTGAACTCAGTTTAATTGATTTGGAAAAGCTTTAAGGGAGTGACCTAGCCAAAGATCTCCCATTACTTTCCATTCCAAATCCCCTGCTCCTGGATGAGCTCTCTTCCCAGGGCTGTTGATTCTTAAAGGGTTTTAATGACTAGGAAAATGATCATTATTCTCGTGGTTTGTTTCTAAGGCTTCTCAGTCTCTTAATATGAATCAAGCCTCAGTGTTCACATTGGAAAGAAGTGTCAGCTGCAGCCCCCTTTTGTACCATTACAAATGATAATTGTGCCAGTAGTTCAAATTGGCTTTGCAGGACTGGGTGCTGAAAACTGATTTGGTTTGTGTTGCATCTTTCTCATGTCTTACTATTTGGATGAAGCTGCAACAGTTTCCACAGGGAAAATTTTTAGATGGTTAGAAGTCATAAACTCAGAGCATGTAGAAAATTTTTAAAATAAAAGTGCCTGAGCCAAAATATCCGAAAACTTTTGATTAAAATCCTACTGACACAATCCTCCTGGTGTGGGTGATAGAGAATTAGTAGAAAACAGTATTTTAAAACTGAAACCCAGAACAGAACCAAATGTTTGGGAACTCCTTTCATAATGCTCCCTTCTAATCCTGGTTTATTACATAAAACAACAATGGATAACTCGATAACAATTGAAAATGTGTAGGAAAGTTTTTAGTTTGTTTTACTTTAAGGTTCTTTTAGTCATTTAACTTAGATGATTTGACTTAATCATTATACAAACTAAAGGTGTGTTTGTGCGTAGTGCATGTGCCTGTAAAACTAGTTTCCGTGAGAAAGAGGAGGGAGGTCCAGGAAGTGACAGAATTAATTGGTGCTGAGGAGGACCTGCCCGAAGGCTCTGTGGTAGCATCCACTGGGGAGAAGCAGAGGTTCAACCTCTTGTCCCACCGCACTCAGCCTGCAGGGGAGGGATGGACGTGACCGAGCTTGCTCTGAGCACAACATTGGCTCTCAGATGAAATGATTGACTTTGGTTATTAGCTTTGTGTAGCTGTTAGTGTATCTGTCATGCTTTCGTGCGTTTAAGTATAATTATGTTATTCAGTGCAGGAGCTAGTGACTGCTACTAGGTGATGCTGTTACAGTCATTTCCTTTATCAGTGGTCAATTAAATAAAAACCTTTTGGTCTTTGGGTCTCAAATAAGGAATTTTCCAGAGATGACTGACAATGAAGTAGTCAATGCAGGCACTGGAGTTCAACTGGCTGACAATGTTGAGAGCAAGGGGTTGGGAGGAGTAGGCCCACAGCTGATAAATGCTTGCCTCCTCCAGAGGAACGGGACCAAAGTGGCTCCTCTGTGCTTTTCCTGGCCAGGCTGGAACTGTAACACAACAGCATTGAGGAGCTTGGGAAATACTGCCAAGCTTGTGTTTCTGAAATCATACACAGCATCCCGCAGAGTATCATATGGCTCTTGCTTGTGCTGTACAGAAGGGGTCAACCCCAGTTTCTTATCTCCTCATAGAGAGGCCAGGTGAGATGAACTGAGGAAAGCCTAACTAGGAAATCCTCAAAGTTGAATTTAACAGGCTATTTAACCATCAGGTTCAAAATAAGCATGCTTCTGTCCTTACTGTGCTTCCTTAGTATGTCAGTAAAGATCTGCCTGTTCAGAGCACTGTCTTGCACTTGTGTTTAACTTCTGCTGAGCTGTCTTCTCTAGGCGTGTACCTGTGACGCACCACAGGTGAGCATTACACAGTTTCCTCTCTCGGGGTGGAGGTGGGAGGCCATCCTGTGAAATAGTCATAGAATCACAGGATTGTCCAGGTTGGAAGGGACCTTTCAGACCATCCAGTGCAGCCATCAACCTCACTCTGATAAAAACCATCACTAAACCATGTCACCAAGTGCTACTTCAACACGGCTTTTAAATACCTCCAAGGATGGTACCTGGAGGTGCACTTCCCTGGGTGGACCATTCCAATGCTTAAGAACCCTTTCCTTGTAAAAATTTTTCCTAATATCCATTCTGAAATGGCCCCTGGTGCAACTTGAGGCCATTTCCTCTTGTCCTGTTGTTTGTGACTTGGGAGAAGAGACAGACCCCTGCCTCTTTACACCTTCCTTTCAGGGAGTTGTAGCGAGCAAGGTACATCATATAGTCAGGAGCAAGGTACATCATTAACTAAAGGATATTAAACATTAAAATATAGGGATATTGAGTTTGCATATAAGCTTCCTTCATCTGTAGTCTGATAGAACAATGAAACAGTGGTCTGTAATGGATTTAAAATATTTTTGTTGGAAATTTTTTTTTTTTCCATTTTCTTGTTGTTCTCCTTTGACAACAACTTGCCAGGGAACATAAGTAATTTAGAAGTCAGAGTGGCACAGTAACTATCTTCATGGCAGATAGCATATCTGGGGGAAAAATGTCAGGCATCCATGCTTTATCAAATGGAAGATTTTTCCAGGGCTTCCTGGTGAGATATGTGTGGGACTAGCAAAAGGATTGATTTTTACTATCCTAATCACACCTGGTAGTGAGCTGATGTACAATGAATGTAGACAGAGCACACCAAGTTGAACATCCTGTGCTTTGTTATTTCTTACAGAAGAAACCTGGCAATGCTAATTGACCACAGGTATTTGTAGCTGTTTACCAAACCTATGGTTTTTGTCTTAGGACCTGAACTGAATGTGAGAGTATCTGTAAAGCTAATCTGATGCTTCTAGCAAAACTCCTCAACTAAGTGTCTCATTATGTATTTAATCCTAAAGCTAATTGGGTCTCCAAACTTACACTGTGAAGCTCATCTTGGAGAGAGTAGGAACCTCAGCAGAGGTTACTGACACTTCTGCTCCACTGGCTCCCTTTTGGACCAAACCTGGTTAAGGTTAGATAGAGAGCTGAGGTTTTTTTGTGTGTTTTTCTTTCTTGCGTGAAAACCAGCTGCGAATCGATGGTGTAGGACTCCTCCAGTACTGGGATGTACTGGGCTGCCATGGCTTGCAGAATGTTGTACCTCTCTGTACTTCAAAGTGAGTGTTTTCTCTGAAGCTGTACGTATGCTGGCGCCGACTCCAAAGTCTGCAAGAGCCTGCTGTTTCTTTTCAAGAGCTGAAAGCAAGGTTCCCTCATTTCTGAGTTTATTTCCCTGGAAAACCAGTGTGAGTTGGCTGCTCCCCAGCATGCACCAAGGCAGAAGGAATTTCCTTGCGCTTGTGGAAATCTCACTTCATAACTCTGCTTATTCTTTCATTCTTGATGTTGTGTGTGCCAGAGATACGTCAGCTGCTGTTTCCTCTTTATGCGGTATGGCAGCAAGGTGGGAGAAGAGGGGTAAGAGGGATTCTTTTAAACTGGCTATAGCAAAGCCTAAAATGAATTGTCTAATAGGGTTGATAAGTGCCAGTGGCAAAAAACCCAAACAATAAAAACCAAACAGCAAAACAAAAGTCAGGTGCTCTGAGGGAATTCCTGAGGGGAATCCATCTGATACCTTCTCTCTCTCTGGTTATACAAGCTTCTGTGGTGAGTGGTGCATGCAAAACCATGCACCCTGAAATCAGCGGGATCAAAATTCACTAAATTCTTCAAACTGCTTTTTAAACCAGGGTTGGGAGCTCTTTTAATTTGAGAAAGGAGGTACTGCCCTTCTCAACACGGGAAGATTCAGGCAATGAATCTGGAAACAAGGGAAAGGAATTTAGCTCTGCCTTGTCTTTGTGCTCAGGTTTCAAAGCTGACACAGCCTTAAATGTATCACGGTATTTTGTTTGGTTTCTGTGTTTCAAGCCTTCAGAAGGCAAAGGAATTAAAATTCTCAGCTTTTTTTTTCCCCAGTAACCATGAGGGCTACATTAAAGAAATGGAATTCAAACCATCCTACTCCCATAAAGCAAAAATGCTTTAATAGTGAGACCATGATCTGGCATCACAAACTGTGAGGGAGAGGTTCTAGCCCCACTTTGGGCTGCTATACAGGTAGGAAGGACTGTGCAAAATTTAGGTGAAAGAAGGGAGTATGGTGGTCTGGTGTACCATGGCTATTGTATGTTTCAATTAAGTAAGGATAGTGTAATTCTCAGTAAGTTGTTGACATTTGCAATAAAATTAAGACTATAGATTGAGAAAAGGTTTTGTTTGGGGGTTTTGGTTTGTTGTTTGGGCGCAAAGTGTGGATGGTGACAAGGGAAGCACATGTTAAAAGCAGTAGAGACTGCTTGATTGATGTGCTTAATGTGTCTGTTAAACTTTTTCTCTTTCCGTACCTCCTTTTCCCTCTCTTGCCTCCTAGAGGCTCTGTCAAGGCCATCAAAAGCAATAGTGTACCTTTTAGAAGACTCATGTTGCAGCATCTCCACAGCAGCAGAAGAAAGGCACAATAAAGAACAATGGGCAGTTACTTCTTTTCTTTTTTTTTTCTTCTTTTGTTTTTTTCCTTTTCTGCAAAGAATGAATCTCCTTCCTCCTACCCTGACCTCTTCCTGGACACTGTGGTTTACCTGTTCCTCTTTAGGCAGATGGGCAAAAGAAGTAGGATGAGAAGGGAATATTTATAGCTCACCCCCTGTTTATGTTCCTTTCCTAGCAGATGTGATGAAGCTCTGTACCAAAGATGGAAGAAAAAAAATTCAGGCAGGAATGAAAAGTGTGGCAAATGAAGACCATTTGCTAATGTGTAGGTCCTGCAAAGTGCTTCCACATGCAAAGATTAACACTTCCCACATCTTACTGGCATTGCCTTTTTTATGTCCATCTCCTGAGCCTGATTTTAAAACAAAAAATGAAAACAAAGAGGGAACAGCTCTGCAGTTCAGATGGGTTCTCATTTGCTTGACCTTAATCCGCAGAAACATTGCCCTACGGAGGAAGCGAGTGTGAAATGTACTTTTAAGGGGCAAAATCTGACCTCTTGAGTGGGCGTACTGGCAAAAAGAACAAGAAAAAATGAATTCAAGACAGTGGGATTTAATCAGGCAAGCACTCGGGTCCTGGGAGACAGACTGTATGGGTTTTTGGTTGGTTTTTTTTTTTTTTTTAATAAACAGAAGGCAGCAGTTTGGACTTGTTGGAAATGGGGGAGAAAATGGTCCTGGGGTGTGGGCCTGCAGCCATGCTGCAGGAGCACAGCTCCCAGGTACATGGGATCTCCTTGCCACTCTCCCTCCCCTCTCTGGACAAACCTTTGGGGGATTTGCGTGCCAGTTTGCCACAGGGTAGCCAAGCCCTGTGGCGCAAGCACTACCTTTGCTATATTATTGCATACCAGGCTCTCAAACAGAAGCACAGTGTGTGCCTTGAAGGAGATACTTATGTAATATTTACCATGAGAACGTATCTGGAGGCCATAGCGAAAGGTTGAAAGGAGATCAACCATACGAGGTTACTAACTTAAGTGGATCCCTGGTAAATTTGGTCTCTATTTCAGGAGAAGATTGAGATTTTTTTTTTTTATTTTTTTTTTTCAAAGGGAAATCATGGAAGCAGGCCAAGGTGTCCAGATGTCTCGAAAGAATGGAGGTGGCAAAGAAGGGAGTAAGCAATGCAAGCAAAGATCTCCGATGCCAGACTGGCATCTCTTTGGAGATTTCTGAGAGATTTTCTGATTTATGTCTTTGGAGGTCCCTGAGAATGCTGAAGGAAGGCATCCAAAATTAGCAGGGTTGGGCCTGGGTGCTGGCAGCCACAGTATACCTCTTGACTGGCATCATGGGCATAAGGGCCACAGACAAGTCTCCCTGTCTCCAGACCCACATGAGGGACTGCTTTAAGTGTCCTCCTCATCTGAGGACTGGACGAGTCTTGTCTATGCTTGGAGCCATGTATTAGTTCGTGAGAGGAGGACTTTATTTGCAACTTTTGCTTTTAATCGTTGCTGTGATGGGTGCCTGGGAGCTGTGGTGCCTCTGTGAGGAAAGGCTGGGGTTGCCAGTGGTCCCACAGCCACACACAGCTCAGCCCCGATGGTGGTGCCCTGAGGAATCTGAGGTAAAAAAAGTTGAAAAATGCTAGAAAAAGGAGAGGAATGAGGAAAGAAGTGTGAGGAACAGCCCTGTGAGTACTTAGGTGAGAGGAGGAGGAGAGGTGGGGTCCTCTATGGGCTGCAGTGCAGATGTTTCCAGAAGGTGGGGGAAGGAGTTGGCAATGAAGAAGTCTGGTGGATCTTGGAAAAAGGAGTGAGGTAAGGGAAAAGATGTGCTAATTTCTGTCTATTTCTTGCTATTATCTACCTTAACGGGATGTAAATCAACGTTTCTTTAGTGGAGATTTTTATGCCAGTGATGGTGATTGGTGAGTGATCTCCCTGATTCATCTGTTGCCCTCCCTCCTCATCTTTAAAGAGAAAAAGGACAGAGCAGCTGGCCACAGTCAATCCACCACAGTTATATGTACTTAAATCCAGTAGAAGCTTACCTAATGGTGAAAAAATATCAGTAATTCTGGTAAGTTACATGTTGTGGAGCTCAGGCAGCATATTTCTGGTCAGAACAGGGTTTTGCTCTGCCTCTCTTTTGCTTGGCAAACACAGCTGGTGTGAGGGGAAGCAAAAGGGGAGGACAAAAGGGGATCCCACTTACCATGGAAGTACCATTTCAGAGAGAACAAAATGTAAGGCTGAGTACAGAATCAGAAGTAGTTGGAGCCCTGAAGTGAGGGAAAAGATCTATAAATGGAGCTCTTCAGCACTTTGAGGTAGGTAGTTTGGGTTACTGTGATTGCACAGGGAAGCTCGCAGCAACTTTTGTCACTGAGATGCTGGCCAGAAGGTTTTAGGATAACCTCTGTTGGAGCCAGGAAAGACACTCAGTTTTTCATGCTGTGAGAGTTGGAATGGAGAAGATAATAGCTGTTGCTTGTTGGAAAAGGTGAGCTGCTTCATGTCTGACTTAAGGCAGCCTCATTTAAAGGAGTCCCTTCATACATTGTGAAATACGTGTTGCAGGTGGCACTTGCAAATGTGTCTCTTGAAGATTTCAGTAATGGTAAGAAATTTTTAAATGGAGAAAAATTCAGGAATATTCCAGGTAATGAGTGAGCAGCATGTTTTACTTGTGTTCTAGAGTAATATCTTAATATTTTCCACGCTTGAGGTGTGGGATTTTTTTTCTGGACAACTTCTTTTCTGATTTTAATTAGGGTTTGGAGACTGGGTACCCCAAAGTTGTTGTTACCTTTCTATCAATGATAATTA
>VXBJ01008033.1:78161-159560 GCA_013400055.1 Nycticryphes semicollaris
TATATATATAAAATTTTTTTTAATGTTTTTTTCATCTTGTGCCCTTAATCATTCTGGGAGCAAAGCTGCTGCGTAACCCAAGCCTCTTAACATGCATCTTACTGCAGATAATACAGGAACAAATGGATGTAAGTGAATTCCTGTGTCTGTTCTCTTGAGACTCAGAAAGTAATTCTGGTCTTTCAAGCTTCTGATTTTGGTGGTTCGGCTCGGGTGTTTTTCATACTCCAAATATTGTTTATTTTTGAAGTGGTGGTCAAGTCTGTCTTAACTGACACCTAGATGTAACTATTCCTCACCTTGCTGCTGAAGTGGTGAGCTGTCTGCAGGCAGTCATGAGACCTGGTCAGCAAAGCTTGAAACAAGTTCCTCTCCCACATCTCACCCTGCTTCAGTCTCAAGCTTCAGCCTTCTGGCACGTTTCTGTCTAGAACTGTTGAATTGCAGATGTGTGATAAAGGGTTCAGACGTTTCTATCCATCTCAATTTTAAAACTACAGCTACCCTTCAGGAATAAAAATGATGGATGATTCCTTAAGCTCTCACTAACCTTGGATGACAGGAGATGGCGTTTAGGTCTCTGCTGACTTTGAGATAATTTGTTCTGTTTGGTTTTTTTTTTTTTTCTTAACCAGTAGAGACTGTTTTCTTTGATAAGAAATTTCTAACAGCAGCACGTATGGCAAGGCGCAGTTCAGAACTGCAGGAGTGATAGATACATGGAGTTTAACCAGTGTCTCTTTCTGTAGTAATGTAATGGCAGCATACTGCTATGGGGTTAATGAATCAGCGTTGGTTCAGACCAGAAGCAGGGTGAAAGAATTATCAAGAGGTTAAATCTGGGGACACCTCAGCTTTTTTGATGAGTCACCCAACATGCCCTGTTTTTCAACCCGCTTTGCCTTTTCCCCCCTGTTCTTGCCTCTATTGTATGAGGGCAGGAAACTTCTGGAGCTAGCTTATACCTGTCAAATATCCATGGCCTTAAGGTAAAGNAAGTGCAGAACAGGAGCTCTGACAGATTGCTCCCTTTTGTCCCATCAGAGTACTCGCTAGTAGCTAAAAGGCTAGTTTTTCCAGTAGGGCTTTGGTAAACTTTGTCACCCATGTAGAATTGAGATAGCTACATTAGGACCTGTAGAGATGCTGTTATTTTTACCTTTGGATTGTCCAGTATAGAGAATGCTGGAGGAAGTATTAGTTTGGGACAAAGGACTGGGATATAGATATATATANAGTTCCTCTCCCACATCTCACCCTGCTTCAGTCTCAAGCTTCAGCCTTCTGGCACGTTTCTGTCTAGAACTGTTGAATTGCAGATGTGTGATAAAGGGTTCAGACGTTTCTATCCATCTCAATTTTAAAACTACAGCTACCCTTCAGGAATAAAAATGATGGATGATTCCTTAAGCTCTCACTAACCTTGGATGACAGGAGATGGCTTTTAGGTCTCTGCTGACTTTGAGATAATTTGTTCTGTTTTGTTTTTTTTTTTTTTCTTAACCAGTAGAGACTGTTTTCTTTGATAAGAAATTTCTAACAGCAGCACGTATGGCAAGGCGCAGTTCAGAACTGCAGGAGTGATAGATACATGGAGTTTAACCAGTGTCTCTTTCTGTAGTAATGTAATGGCAGCATACTGCTATGGGGTTAATGAATCAGCGTTGGTTCAGACCAGAAGCAGGGTGAAAGAATTATCAAGAGGTTAAATCTGGGGACACCTCAGCTTTTTTGATGAGTCACCCAACATGCCCTGTTTTTCAACCCGCTTTGCCTTTTCCCCCCTGTTCTTGCCTCTATTGTATGAGGGCAGGAAACTTCTGGAGCTAGCTTATACCTGTCAAATATCCATGGCCTTAAGGTAAAGTCTTTGCAAATGCTTAGCTGATAATATCTTTCAGTTATGTAGCTATTTTGCAATGGGGTAACACTGAGTTTAGCAGGTTTTAGGGTTTTCTGAAAACTGCTACGAAATTGTTGGGCTGCTGTGCAAATCTGATAGAACTATGCTCCTGGTGTGCATAATTTCAAAAACAGATAATTAATGACATGTAAAAGAAAAGAGTAAAGCGGTGAAAAGCACGCACCTGAAAGTGCTGGCTCTGCCATGGGGCTGGGTAAAGTAAGTATATAAACAGCACTTTGTGGTAGTACTCTCTGACAGGAAGTTTTGTGTCTCGCTGTATAAACTCTGCCCACCTATTGTTGTATTGGGTCTGATACTATTGTTAGAAGGATTAAAATTAAAGTTGTTTAAAATAGGAAAAGTTTGGAAAACAGAAAAAATTGGTTAAAATTGTCAAATAGGAAAAAATCTTTTTTTTTTTTTNTTTTTTTTTTTTTTTTTTTAAAACTTCCCATAGAGACTGCCTCCTTAGGTCAAATTTTGTTCCAAAAACTAGATTACATGTGATGTGGCTTCTGATCATTGAAGCTTCTGACTTTTTATCATAATACAGTAGTGATTCTGAAACGGCAGGGCTTGATTTATCCTGGATGTGAAGCTGTATCTGTGTTTCGCTTGGGTGTTTTTTGAATTTTAAAACTGTTTCTGTTTGAGGGAAGGGGTTCCTGGTTGTTCAGCAGTAACACATGGCTGTTTGTCAGTCCAGATAACTTGCTATTTTCAATTGTAAAAATGGCAAATTTGCCCTTTGGTTCCCAACACATAGTAGGGTGTGTTTTTTAATGTTACTTTTGCCAAAACATGCAACTTCCTATTTCAGTTCAGTTACAGTTGTTTAATGCCTTATTCTTTTTTGCTGTTAGCTGCCTGTTTGGACTGCAAGAAGTTGGAAATGCAATTGCAAGGAGAAAAATAGAATATGAGTTGACTGATTTTAATTTCTCAAGACTGAGCAAAATGGTGTGTAGATACAGCATAAATGTGAGTGAATCTCCAGAGCTGTCAATGCACTGACCGCCTGGGCCATAGGTCCTGCTCTTGAGAAAGACTAGTGTAGTTGAAACTCTCCTCCATTTGTATAGCAGGCTTCAGAGGAAAAGTGAAGTAGCAGATAAAGCTGTGTAAAGTAGATTATTGAAAGCAACCTCACAAAATATGGAGGTCTGGACAATTTGGCAGAGAAATAATCAACAGCCTGTGTTTTGTTTGCAAACTTCTGTTAGAAATCTACTTAAAAACCAAGCCCTACCTGAGAGATACCTTTAGAGAAATACAGGTTTGGCAGCTGTATTTTAGAAATCAACAAGCAAACAAAAAAAGATCCCAGACTTTAGGAATCCCCATACTGGACTGCAACTGTTGAAAAACCTGAGTGCTAGTCACAGAAATACATACCATTGCAGCCAGATAAAAGCTGGTGTTGCGCCTTGTTCTTTTTAAAAATTGGGAGGTTTTGTGCCAGTATTGTAATGTGGGGAGGAGGATTAGTATATAACTAGTGTAATTTACTCTAGAAGACAGACTTGAAATTAGTCTGATTCTCAATTTTCATGAACACATTAGTCCCTTGCAAAGGTTGCAGAACATACGAACCATTCGTGAGCTTTCTTCTCTGATCAGGCTCTTTTTTTCCTATATCTCAGTATCACAATTCTTGTTTTCATCTTAAACAGTTTGTTCTTCTACGAACAGGCCTGTTTACTACTTGTATCTTTGAGTTTGGCTGCCCTATGTAAGGCAAGAAAAAAGGACATGTGAGCAGAGAAAACAACTCAAGAGAATTAACCTCTTTACCCACAATTCCCTTACCAGGCTTTACTCTTACGCTAAAACTTTTTTCTTTTTAAACCTTTAAAGACTGATGCTTTCTGTGATTTGTCCTTTCCACGTCTGTATAGTTATCTAAACTGATTTCTTAAAACTGATTAGCTCAATGTGGCTTTAGAAATACATTTTACATTAAGGGAAAATAAAATGAATAAATCACAGCTGTTGTACACATTCTCACCTTAAAGTATGTACGTTGAGAGCGAGGTGTGTAGAGGTGAACTTGGCTGAGGGGGGAAGCCCTACTGGGTGGCAGATGGTAAGAGAAGAGGCTGTTCTTGACAAGTGCTCCTGTTTTGTGGTTACCCCTGTGGCGGATGGGAGGAAATGCCTAGCACAGGCCTTGGGGTAGGTGGTGGCCAGAGGGGGGGACAGGAGGTGGCACCGGGGTGCGATTCTGCCAAAACCGTTCAGCGACACTGAACGTGTGTCCTTTTTGCTGTGCTTGTGTTTTCTAGGTGCATCAGAGGCTTTCTCCTTGGCAGAGCGTGAGAGTGGTCTATTGCAGTACGGTAGTGCCCTCTGATGGTGAGTACCCACGTGGAGAAACTCTTGGCTCACTTCTGACTTCGATAACTTAAATCGTGTTCCCTGACCCCTTTTCTGGTTGAGGCTTTTTTTGGCTAGGAGGTAATCGAGTTTTGAACTGAGGAAGTGACAGAGAACAAAGCCAAGATAAATTAAGGGAATTATCAACTTTTCTAGTAACTGTCCTTAAAAATTCAGACAGTAAAGATCTAATTGCGTGCAAATGTGTAATTCATTTTTTTTTACCAGGCTTTTTCCTGATGTGGCCATGAGGTCTGTGTGATGCTTGTGTTTCAGTGTACTGTGCGCCCTGTTAACTTTATAGAATGACAATGCAGCTCATGCCAGCCACAAGCAGTTGAAAGTACTGTTTGCTGGAGTGAATAAGTTGTGAAGGCAAGGCAATTTTATTCCTTTACTTAAACTCTGGGACAGCTCAGACCTTAAGCTTTTTTTGATAAAGTTGGCATAAGCATAAAGCAAGAAGAATGCCCTAGTAGAACTTTAGCAATCTCAGCTATGCTAGAATGCAAGGAGGAGACAAGCAGCTTTGAGATGGTTGCCTGCTTAACGTCTGCATGCCATGCGCCAGGACTAGAGCACTTATGCTGACTGACACATTGTGGATCCTCTCCCCATTAAAGCTTGTTAATCAAGTCTAATAAAGTAAAGGGTTCCAGCACAATTGCTTCCCCGGCCAGGACAGTGAGTGTGTGCAAACACAAAGAGAACATGACTCCTGTGAAGAACTCAAAATAAAAAAGGGAAGGCTTAAATAGGCAGAAGTATAGAAGACATATGTAAAGGTTGAGAGGATAATGTACGTGCATAGCTGATTTTTACCTCTCTTCATATTGTGCCTGAATATTTCTCTTGTTGTTTCTTCCAATAACTTCACCTCTACCAGCAATAAATGTTCAACACCGACTCCTTTGACCACACCATTTTTTTACTGTACCATGTTTGGGCCTAATGTATTGCTTAAGTCGTTCTTATTCGAGAACAGAAATCTTTAAAGAAATACAAATGACCTGTTACTGGGGCACATATGGTTGAGTCAAAACTTTGTGGTGCTTGGATGCAATTCATACCTCAAAGCAAATTCACACTTAATATGGCATGTAAAGCTTTTAAAATCCTTTGTTGTCCTATTTAGCAGCATCCTTGGCCATGTTTTAGGTGTCTGTAAATGTAAGTGAAATACTCAGGTATTGATGTTGTGTACAGTTACACTCTTTTACTTGTTCTATGTATTTAAACACTGGCTTAAAATTTAATCAGTGAAGATTAGTCAAAATTCTAGCTCTATAATTACTAAAATGCCAAAATGCGTTGTCCACCTAATAACTTGTAGTTGCCTTCATGCTGTCAGAGCAGCGGGGAGCAAGGCAGAGAGATGTATCGCACTGTTTCGTTAATAACTTTTACTGGAGCTGTCTCTTAGGTTTGTGTTGCTGATGCAGCCTGCAGATTTTTTTTTCTTTTCTTTTTATTTTTTTTTTCTTTGCCTCTGAGCTCTTCCCTCTCCAATGCAGTAAAAATCTGACCAGACATTACTTGCGTGGGAGGTGATGAGAGGATCAAACTGGAATTATGGACTTTCCCCACCAGTAAATTAGGCTAGAAAATTACTTTTACGAGCTTTTTGTAAGGATAACATAAAGCAGTTGTCATTCCAGACTTTTACTGAATCTGTCCTCCAAAAGAAATAACTTGGTCTTTAGTACTTCACCGAAGCTGGAAATCTTTGAGAGAGCTTTAGTGTGTGCTACCAATGGCAATGACTTGGTGCAGCGTGACTTACTGAGTTTATCACTGGTCTCTGTCTGGTCAGTGGAAGATGAAAATGCAGCAGGGCCAGCGCTGGTGGGCTCTTCCTCCACAGCTGGCACACACAAAGCTGCCGCGGTGGGGATATTTTTAAATAAATGTTTTTCATGTTCTGGGGTTATGTGGGCAGTACACAAGTTCATGTTGTATATGCTGCTCCTAGAACCAGAGAATTCAATACTTAAGTGATTATTTTAAGCTTCTAAAACATGTTGATCATTCCATCTGAGCCTGCCATCACAAATATAGTTAATGCTAATCTATTTCTTACCAGTCTCTTGCTAAAATGCTTGAGTGAAAGAATGCAAAAATCTGATAGCTGGTGTCATAACAGCTGCTGATAGGGAGGTTGAAATCCTGTCTAACTGTCCAAATAAATTGGCAGTTTGCTTTATTTTTTTCAGTAAATATCTGACTGTTGTCTCTGAGCTTTAAGCTTCGAAACATAAAGCTACTAAAATCCTGCCAGGAGTCTGAGTCTTGAGAAGAGGCTTTTATAAGCTTTCAAGTGCTGGGGCCTTTTGGGATGCTGTAGTTATTTTAGATGTTCATACTTGGTCACTTCCACCTTGTCTGCAAACATAACTTGAGGACCAATTTGTCAGCATTGGATAGCAATCCCCTGGAAGAGGGGGGGGGGGGGGGGGGGGAAACATTTGTATGCTTGATTCAATTCACAAAGGCACATGACAGTAAACTCAAAAGCCCAAGAGAACTCGACTGGCTTTATAAAAGTGTACTTGGTGCATCCTTTCTCAACAGCCGCCCTTTTCAGAAAAGTATGTTGCCCCAAGACTTGTCCTAATATGCAAATGATCTTGTGATAAACAATTTCATCATCTGGCAGCAAATCGCTGAAAGGAGAGGTAGAAAGGCCATTGGTGGCAAAACTTTCTGAACAGTGGAACACTAAGAAATAGTTTCCTTCGGTAGTTAAAATTACGTTGTTTGCTTCTATTTCTACTTGTCTTGACTTCTTTGACCCACCTAGTTTTGATGTTAGCTGCTTAAATTGACTTGGCGTGTCAATACGTGAGTTAGATGAGCTTAAGTAGACGGTGTGGTTCACGGCGTTGGCCAAGGCTACAACAGGTGGGAATACTAAGCCAGATGCAGCGTGGGTGGGTGTGACTTTAGGCATGGCAAGTGCTCTGTGCAATAAAAAAGACCTTACATTTTTACATAAGAAAAATACGTAGCAATCCAAAGTGAATCATTTTTAGGTATGCCGCTATATCTTAGCAACTACTGCACTTGGGGAAAATGCCGAGTGTGACTCGGTAGAGGGCTTAGGGAATATGACCTCTTAACTTCTTTTTTTCTTTTTTCTTTTTTTTTTTTTTATGTATGGATATCCTGAAGCACACAGAATGAGCTGTCTTTTTGGCAGTAAAATAATAACTACCTTCCAATTCGTTCAGGTCACTACCACAAATTTTAGAGAGGTGCACTGACATCCTTAAGAATACTCTTAGAAAAGCTCCTGACAACACTAAAGAAATAAAAAATATTTACCTACACCCAAGCAGTAATGTCTGTCTTCTGAAGTCCAAAGTGTGTTGATCCCATCTTAAACGACCTTGTTGCTAAAACTCAGAGCAGAGCACTGTTCCTACATTCTCGTACTCCTGACTGCTCTCTTAGATATTTGCTGTCTTAGGGCAAAGAGGAGGGAACCAGAACTAAACAAGAATAAGAGGGTTTGAAGTAGGTCCTGCCTTGATATTTCCTAATATACACAGTCTGCTGCTGTTTTATAGGCTATAAATCTTGATAAATTGCTCAGTGTTTTGTCTTCTACAGTCCAAAATACTTAGATTCTCAAAAACTAATCAAAACATACTGTGATGCCATGTTGCAGCTTTTAGATACCATGTTGACTTTGGTATAAATGTGGTTGTGCTTAGACTAAATGTCTTCTACTTTTCCACAAAGCCCAGAACATTTAACAGATAGTGCCAAGTCAGTGGGAGTGAAAACCCCTGTTGTCTCTCCATTTTCCTTTGATGGACATGTCTCTTGATAAAAGATGAATCAAACATTGAAAGTATCTTTCATGTTCAGCTCATAACCATGTTCGCTTTTTTCTCCATGGGACGAATACAGAACTACTGCGAGAAGATATGTTACTTTTTAATGGTAAACTTGTGTTTTTGTCGTCTTTGTAGAAGTGACAGTGGTTTACCAAAACGGGTTACCTGTGATTTCTGTGAATCTTCCGTCCCGGCGTGAGCGTTGCCAGTTCACGCTTAAACCAATCTCGGACTCTGTTGGTGTGTTCTTACAACAGCTGCAAGCAGAGGACCGAGGAATTGATCGGGTCGCAATCTACTCAGCAGGTACCGTTGTTTCCAAACTAATTGATTTACTTGCCAGCTATTTTCATCCAGCCTTTTGCTTTTTAGGTAAAAGCTTGTTACGGTGCAAGTTCTTGGATGTTCCTGAAAAAGTAGAAGGTGGAAATGCCATTCCTAGAGCAAGAATCTTGTTAGCTGTCCCTGTCAGTGGAGGCAGGCAGGCATATCTTCCTAAAGGAAATCTGAGTGTAGAGGGGAGGAGATGGAAAACATTCATAATGCTTAGCTTATCTCAACTAGGATTAACGTCTATGTTTTTGGTGATTTTCCCACCATTTAGTATGAAAGATGCAAGCTATGCAGCCTGTGTAAGTGTTCTAATCCATTCATAAGTAACTGGGTGTAATAGGCAGTGCGAGTAAAACAGTATCTTGCTTAGCTAGGAAAACTCAGTCATATTTCACTTAATGTCATATTTTGCTATGTTTTGCTCAGTTGCTATGTGTCTGTTAGCCACCAAAGCTCTGAAATGTTGAGGATGTCTTATGAAAGTGCCATCAAAGCAGATATTTTGCTTAAGCTGTGCCCTGAGAGGAAGGTGTTTGCTAGGTTAGTGATATCGAAGCTGTCTGATACCAGAGATTTGAAATAATAATTTCTAATGTCGGTGGGGAGAGATGAAGTGTCAAGTAAGTGGATTGTATTGCAAAACGTAGTAGAATCATAGAATGGTTCAGGACGGAAGGGACCCTTAGGGTCATCTAGTCTGACCTCCCTGCAATCAGCAGGGACATCCCCAACTAGACTAGGTTGCCCAGGGCCGCCTCAAGCCTCCCCTTGAATATCTCCAGAGAAGGGGCCTCAACCACCTCCCTGGTCAACTTGGTCCAGTGCTCCACCACCCTCCTAGTCTAATATGCAGTCTAAATCTGCTCTTCTCCAGCTTGAAGCCATTGCCCCTCGCCCTGTCACTGCAGACCTTTGTAAATAGGCTCTCCCCAGCCTTCCTGTAGCCCCCTTCAGGTACTGGAAGGCTGCTCTTAGGTCTACCCAGAGCTTCCTCTTCTCCAGGCTGAACAACCCCAGCTCCCTCAGCCTGTCCTCGTAGCAAAGGTGCTCCAACCCCTTGATTATTTTTGTGGCCCTCCTCTGGACCCACTCAATCAGGTCCATGTCCTTCCTATGTGGGATGATATGAACTGCTTTTTATGAAATGACCCAAAATATCATAAATTTAGAAAAGCAGCTGCATACATAGCTCAGCTAGTATTTGCCATTCTAAGGTGTCCCAATCTACATATCCATTTTGACAAAGAATTTTGTCTGTGGGAAAATGTGGAAGTCCAACAGCTGGATTTGGGATGGCATTACAGCTTGCTTAGCCACAGCATGTTTAGACATTCGTTTATACTGTTTAATGAGTCCTCTGTGTTTGCCTTGCAGATGGCACACGTGTCGCCTCCTCCACAGGCATAGATTTGCTTCTGCTGGATGACTTCAAGCTGATCATTAATGATGTCACATATCATGTTAGACCACCAAAGAGAGGTAAACCAGCCAGGTTCTGGTAAATGTCAGTAATAAATTTCAGTATTCGCTTCCCTGTTAAATTGCAGGATGCATTATTAACTTGTTCAAGAACATGAAGTGTTATTTTTTAATGGAAACCTTGCGGTTTCTAGTCCTGCCCTTGGAGTCTAACTTAGCGATATCCCAAGTAATCAGCGTAGTCTGTGATGAAAAGCAAACACTCATTCTGCCTAAAGCCAGTACCCCCCATAAAAGGACTAAATAAAGAAATGCAATGTCTTTGAATTTATAAAATTTTCTGATTGCTTTTCTGTAATTAGGGGGGGGGAAATAATTGAACTCATTCTCAAGGAGTACAATATAAAAAGGACCATCTTCTAGCATTGCCAATACTTACCTCTGAAGACTTAAACAAAAGGACCACTTTTGGAGATGTTTCTCTGCTTGTTGCTTGGCTCTCAGACAGTAGGGGATTTTTGTCTACCTTGTTGTTCTGGTATTGTTGTGGTCAATGACATAAAGTTTGCAAGCAGTATTTTTCTAAAAGGAATTTTTAACCCTGGAGACAGGAAAACAAATCAGTAAGGATCTATAACTTGACTTGCCTGTCCAGTTGAGGTTAGATGGTGGAAATGCCTTCCCCTGTTTATCTGGATGGTTTTTTGCCCTAGCATTTGGGCCTTCCTTTCTTCTGCCTGTCTTCAAGCAGTACAAAATCATTGGGGAAACCATTAATGTTCCTTTCACCATCTTGGGCAGCCTGAAGAAGACAACACGGTAAAGGAAGTTGATCTATCAAATAATCAGGAGAGTGACCATACCTTTCAGGTCTCAGACTGTCCTGGGTGTCTAACTTCTAGGAAGATCTGCTGATACATGCCATCTTCCTCTGTAGATGTAGTTAGTTTCCAAGGACGATTTTGCAATGAAAACAATAAATATGTATTCTAGCATTTTACTATTCATGATATAAAAAAAATCAAACCAAAACAACAACCCCAAGTAAAAAAATAAATATCTGACTGGGGGAACTTTGTGCAGCTGCTTGTCCGTAGCATCCAGGAGTCTCTGGCACTGGGAGTGCAACATTGGGTGAGATGTTCTTTCTCCCCTGTCTGTGGATTAGATTGACCTCCACTAGAGAGGAATTTTTCCAATCTCCTTAAGAGCACCTTGACAGAAAACTCTGTTAAGCCCGGGTTTCTGAATCACTGGGTATTTCACACATGCAAAGAGTTATTCTCTGCTCTCTCACCCTGCTCTGTCTCCTGAGTGTGTTGTTTTCACACACATATAAGATACCGTAAGCCAGAGAAGTGGAGTGGGTACCTTAACAAGCTGTCTCTTACATTTGTTAGCCCCTGAGAGCGTATGATGCTATGAAGGCTAGCTGGCCTAGGCTGTAATTTTTAATACAACTAAATGAGAATGCAAACATGGTGTCTATTTCTGCACTGGAGAAATTGCTGTCCCAGGGTAAGGCAATCTATATGTTCCCACTTACCTTACGTTTGGGAGAGCAACATCTGTGCCAGTGAGTCGATGTGGTTTTGGTTAGTTCGCTTGTGCGATGTACCCGTTGTGTGCTGCTGGTATGTGAGCTCCGGGATCACCTAGGTTACATGAAATGCTGCCTCTGATTCATTTGGCAAGGAGATTTCTATAGTTAGCTTGTATTAAATGAATGTGCCCATAAATAGACACTGAGATTAGTTCTGTTAGACGTTTCAGGTATTGCTTTTCCATTTTTACAGAATCACCCTGTGTGTTTTTAAAATGGAAGTGCCAGAACACTGTAATCCTAAATACTAAGTACTTTTTGATGGTCACTTCTATAGGAACCTGTGGGGTATTTTTCTCTTCATGGGGAGAGGGGAAAGCAGTCCTTTAGCTGGGAGGGGGATCTGGTGTGCTTTGTGTGCCTTGGCACAGGCAACTGAGGCACTTCTTTCCCCTGAGCTGCTAGCATTAAAATTTCAGTTGTCCATAGCTTTTTATGAATCTACACTCTTTCACTTGTTGCTCATTTGAGAGTTGCACGCCAAGTCTAGATGGGTTGTTGCAGCTTTCCCACATCAGCTCTGTTTTCTGTGTTGAGAAAATCATGTTTTGAGAAGATAATCTAAGGTACAAACCTAAGGAAGCTACAAAAAAAAAATATTTTTCTTTTTTTTTTTTCCCCTTTTTTTTTTTTATTAGATTATTTGGCTAATGTCAGGTTCTTTTGCTGTAATTTGACACTTGGGGTTTTTTCCATATGAAGTGTGTAATATACCACGAGTCACAAATCCTTCACAAGTTGATTTCCTTCAGGAATGCATTTTGTGTGGGAATGCAGGAATAAAGGAGTTTCAGTTAGCGGCCCAGTTATTGTCTTTCTCTCTCACAGTATTTAAATAATTTCATGTCCTTCAATCCCATCACAGCATGGGATTGTCCACAGAGGAAAAAAAAAATTCCTGGCCATTGGTACTCAAAATAATTACCTTAAGACTGTGTGTTCTGGGGTCACTAACCCAAGGTCTTTGGCCACCAGCATCAATAACCGTGGTTGCTGATGGTCTGAATTCTGGCTGTTTCTTGACAGCTGGTGTGATGCATCATACTCACTTAGTTGTTTGCCTTCGTTAAGTCTTGTGTATAAATACGGATCAGAAGTAGCTGTTGATAATCTGGCAAGCTAATAGTATGTATCTCTTTTCCATGTTCTTAACAAATTTTAGGAATATCCAAAAATAAAGCCTGGTTTTCTTTGGAAGAAATTGTATTGTCTTAAGGTGCTGGAGCTCTTCCAAAGGCTTCTTTGAAAAGAAAGATAGCTTCATGTGTTTCCTGTGTAGACTAATAGCAGTTTCTGAAGAATATATGAGAATTTTTATGGATAAATGCATATAAAGCAGTCTCTTTTTTTCTCTTAGAGCTCTTAAGCCATGAAAATGCAACGACGCTGAATGATGTCAAGACATTGGTTCAGCAGTTGTACACCGCCTTGTGCATTGAGGAGCACCAGCTGAACAAAGAGAAGGAGCTGATAGGGAGACTAGAGGAATTGAAGGAGCAACTAGCACCACTAGAAAAAGTGAGAAGTTTTTCATTGTATCTTACTTATCCTCCAAATGCAGCCTTAATTTATTTCAGGGTTTTAATTAGGTCCCTGGCATGCTTCAAATAGTTTTAAGATTGCTGAAGCAGAAGATGCAGTAAGTGTATACCAAACCATGTCTGTTTCTGGTTTCTATGGAAGTATTTTGTTTCCTTGCTTTGGATAATTGGAAATTAACTTGGTAGTAAATAAAGAGTGGGACTAATGCAACAGAGCATCTCTGAACACAGAGAAATAAGCAGCTTTGCAAGGTATCCAGGGCGTGCTCAGAGTAAAATATGGATAATGGGAAGATGTTGATAGAAAAGGAGTCTGGATTTGTCTGCATAAACTAGACTCAAATCGTATGTCTCAAACCACTTGGGATTTAATATAAAAGGTGTTATTTTTACATATCTCTTCATTATGTTAACATATTATTTTTGAGAATGTAAGGTGTGTACTTCTGTCTCCTGCAGGTAAGGATGGAGCTCAGCAGGAAAGCAGAGAAGAGGACAACCTTGGTGTTGTGGGGAGGCCTGGCTTACATGGCCACTCAGTTTGGGATTCTAGCCCGCCTCACCTGGTGGGAGTATTCTTGGGACATTATGGAACCAGTCACCTATTTCATCACCTATGGTAGTGCCATGGCAATGTACGCTTATTTCGTAATGACTCGCCAGGTAGGACTTGTTGTGCTGACACTGACGCTTCCGTAGAAGACGTGCTTTGAGCTCTACTCCCTAGAAAAACAGGAAAATTGTGCCTGTTTGAAGTCACTTTGCCCCTTCCTTAGCCTGTCAGGACCTAGATGCCTCTTGATTTAATTTGTGCTGTCCAGGATGGTGGTCTGTGGTTATGGGGTATTCTGGTGGTGGTCACTGCGGTTTTCCTGGTTGTCTTACTATAAGTGCTTATGAATGTTCTGTGATTGACTGCTTTAGGTGTACAGGTTTGTCTACTGACAGGTCATGGTGTCTGTACCCACACACACGTGCAGCTTCACATGCATTGATTTGCACTGGAGGCTTCCAAGTGCTGTGATTTATCAGCCCAAATAAACTACGGGTGCATGAGATAACTGCCGAGTTCCAAGAACAAACACATTCTGACATGAGACGCTGGCCTTTTTAAAGACATAAACGCTCAGGGATTGCGTTGGAAATGCTTTTGTGTAGGTGTTTCATGGATCTGGCCTCACATCCAGATGAAAGATCCTTCTCTGGATCCTTGTAGTGACAGAATCTGTGTGGGTTTCATCACTCCCATTTAAACTTCAGAATCCCACCTAAATAAAGGGAGAGAGGGCTCAAAGAGTCTCTGCTGTCAGAAGACCATCAGAACAGATGCTGCAGGTGATATCCAAGTGGTCTTTCAGCTGCACCATTTCAGGGGCTGTAGACACATGCTGCAATATCTTCTGCCAAGTGCAGTTGGAACTTCTGCCACCTTTGAACTCAGATTTGATGTTTTAATTGTCATCTGTATCAACTAGTACCTCTTCTTCCAGACCTTCAAATTTCAGTGTTTCAGGGTTGGATTGATTCTGTATGCAGCTTTTCTCCACCTGACAGAACTGATCACTGGATGCATAGCAGGCACATAGGCTGTGTGATGTTCTGGTGCAAGTGGGAGTTAACTTCAGCAGAGGAAGACCTGTGCTTTGTAGAGGCTGTGTGGGATTTGCTGCTTGGAGTTACGCTCTAAAAAGCTGTGACTTTTCGCAGTGGAGCATCCCTGGCAAAAGCTGTGGTATTGGGTTCTTGATCTCATTGCATGGCTTCGTTAAGAGATGAACTCATGAGCAACTCTTGCTGCGTTAATTAGCTATTGCATGTTTGTGACCTTAAGAGAAAGAGAATAAGGGCCATCTTACAAAGGCTTATTCTGATATTTATAGCTGTTTCTTCCTTTCTACCCACAAACTCGTCAGCATTGGAACACAGGAATGTGTTGGTTTTTGTTCTCCCTGTATGGAAGGATTCACACATTGAGGATGGGAGGGAAGGGTGATGGTAACTCACTGCTGGAGCGTAACACACTGGTAGAGAAGCAAATGCCTGACTGTACAGGGTCTGGCTGGGATGGAGTCAGTGTTCTTTATAGCAGCTGGTATGGTGTGTGTGTTGGATTTGGGACCAAAACAGTCTTGGTAATGCACCAATGTTTTTGCTGTGGCTGAACAGTAAAGATCTTCTTTGTCATTGCTTCCTCCACACCTAGCTCGCCCAGGAAAAGGCTGAGGGTGGGTGAGGTGTTGTGAGGGGACACAACCGGCACAGCTGACCTGAGCTAACTGAAGAGATATTCCATATTATGTATCATCATGTTCAGCAATAAACGGGAGGGGGGATGGACAGGGATGACGACTTTCTCCATCATAGCTGTTGCTCAGAAACTGGCTGGGCATTAGTCTGCTGGTGGGAGGTGGTGAGTGGTTGCTTTTGCATCACTCCAGTGGGGATTTTTCTTCACTTTATTAAGCTATCTTTATCTCAACTCTTAAATTTTTCTTGGGTTTTGCCCTTTTGAATCTCTTCCCCCATCCAGCTGTGGGGGAGTGACTGACTGGGTGGGAGCTTAGCTACTGGCAGGGGTCACCCCACCACAGTGAGTGAGCCTGGACAACACTGTCTGATCTTGTGCCTTCACTGGCAGAAACTAGTCATCCTCCCAAAACACATCTGATAAATACTGTGCTAATGGTATCCTGTGTTGCATTCTGTTGTGGCTTTATTCCTGTCTTTTTTTTTTTTCTTTTTAGGAATACGTTTATCCAGATGCCAGAGACAGACAGTACTTATTATTTTTCCATAAAGGAGCCAAAAAGACACGATTTGATCTAGAGAAATACAATCAACTCAAGGATGCAATTGCTCAGGTAACAAGAACTTTTCCAGAAATAAGACAAAGAAATTACTGCTTGCTAGTTCTTAGTTGCTATTAATAGATGCACCTCAAACAAGAATGGTGTATCTTAAGTTTTCAGCTCATTTTCTTGTCACAGCCCCAGTGCAATCACTGAATAGGTTTTGATACACCCAGGAATAGAACTGCTGGATGTGTAAATCGACGTGAAATGGTTGCCTGCATCTATCTGTAAGGACCATTTAGAAACTGCTGGCAAATTTTGAGTTGCTTCAGGCACTTTATGCCTCAGAGGAGCCTAATTCAAGATTTCCTTTCTTCTCAGCTCCTACACACCAGATGGATTTAGTGAGAAATGAAGACTTGCATCCATTCAGTTCATATCTTCCTGGCATAGCACCTCAGTGCACTGGGTTACAGTCCTGGAATATAATATTCAAAAGATTTAGCTGTATTGTTAGAGGCAATGGGGGCAGATTTCTCATATTCTCGAAAAGGACGCTTTGGCAGACTGTCCACATTGCAGGATTTGTTCAGGAAAGGAGTCAGGTAGTGATCTTTCCTCATGCTTCTGAGAGCCTTTCTGAAGCGGGATGGCTTAAACAAAAAAAGCAGAGCTACCACATTCTTTTTCACTGCTCCATATCATTCTCTGTTTATTTCTAGGCTCTGGAAATGACAGTGTAGGATATCCAGGACAAGATGTGTTCTCTCCCTGTCTTAGAGAAGGAGCTGCGCAAGGAGTAGAGGGAGGTCAGGGCTAGGCTCTCTTGGCTTTATGAGAAAACCAAGAAAGAGCTCTGGGTTTTCTCATTCTGTGTTGAATACCACACCCTTGGGTAGCTGTATTTTCATGGAGCTTTTCTTCTAGACACAACCATTCCCATTAGTCTAGTTTGATGTTTTGTGGTTCTTTGTTGGTTTTGGTTGGTTTGTTTGTTTGTTTTTTTAAAAAAAAAAAGTTCCGGTGAGTTTACGGGCATCAAATCTTCCCTACAACATTACTTTTAAGTGGCTGCATGTAGACAAGTTTGGAGAAGTACAGAGCAAATGTCTTTTAGTAAATACTGAGAATGGTTTTCCCGAATATGAGCCTGTGACTTTGCTGTACTGCTTGAATGCTTCCCTTCTGGACAGGAAAAATAAGTAAATATGAAAAAGCTTTCTATTCAGTAAAGAGGAATGGTATTGGATGAAAGTGTATCGAGAGCTTGTTCTTTATAATGTATCTTTTACTTTTAGGCAGAATTGGACCTTAAGAGGCTTCGAGACCCACTGCAGGTTCACCTGCCCATCCAGCAAATTGATGAAAAGGACTGATCAGCAAAGAAGTTCTGAACCCCGGCAGAAAACCTGTTCATAGCTCTTGCCTTTTTTAATAAAAGCATTGCAGGTGGAAGCTGGGAGGTGGTGTGGGGGTGGAGGGTTTTTACCTTTAATCAAGACAAAGGACTGTAAGGGGGGGCATCTCTTAAATCTGAAGATGGGACATTGTGGAATGTTAGTTCTCAAAAGGGCTTGGCAAATAGTCACCTTTAAAAACCATCTGAATGGCAATTGTGTACAAATACAGGATTGGGGGGTTCATGAAAGGAATGTAATGCTGGGGTTGTAGGGGTGTCTTCTTCCAGCTTTGCAGGGTCTGCCTCTTGATAAGACACCAGCAGCCTGCTTAGCTTTTTAAATTTTCCTTTACCTGATTGAGATCTCTCTTTCTCTCTCAAAAAAAAAAAAAAAAAAGGAGAAAAAAAAAAAAAAACAAAAANAAAAAGAACAAAGAATCCAAGCCACCTGGAGCTATGGCTGGTGTTCAGAACTTGCACTCCACCGCCATTAACACGCACACTTCTGATCAGACCTGGTCTCTTTTATAAAGTTACTACAAGACTGCTTTCTACTGGAAAAACCGTGAGCTTCCTTTTCCCAGCCCACCCCATGTGCTCCACTGACTTCCTCCTTTGCTTATTTGTAGCACAGATTGATTGTAGCCAAGTGAGAGAAGGAATGAGTTTTCTTCTGGACATTTGATAACTGATGTTTTGGATTACTCCGTAATAACTATATAAACTTTGAGTCCCAATGCCCTTGAGCTCCTTCTAGAAATCAATGGCAGCATTGCATGAGAGGTTTTTTGTATTCAGTCTTAAGGGAGGGAGATTCCCCTCTTCCTACCCCAAATCTGATAGCCATCTAGACTACGAAATTATGAATGTTTAAAGGATTATGAAACTGTTGCAGAATCATGACTCCTGCTTAAATGAACAGTTTTGCAAAGTGGGATAATTAAACTTGATATTTGATTACTTGTGTAATGGGATAAAAAGTCTCATAATATGGTCAAAACATTTTCCTTGCTCCAGAGGCTTTTTGAAAGCCTGGGATTTCACAGTGCAAGACACAGAACTACTTCAGTTCTCTAGCACTTTCCCTTACTTAAGTAGATTTAAATGAACTTTGCACCCACAGGTCAGAATTTCTTAGGAGTGGCTAATGACATCTCTTGTTCTTAGCTAAAATAAAGAGAGGAAGGAAAGTCAAGCCATTGCCCCCTCTTCTAGCCAAGGCTGGCTGATTTCTGAGCAGTTAAATGTCTTTTCATTCAAAGCGGATCAGTCCGTTTTAGCATCCTGCTGATAAATACCGTGGAGACAGGATGAAGGTGGGAGAAGGGCACTAAGCTTTATATATAGAAAGGCTGGCTGCTTTTTTGATGTTTCACTGCTACTCCTCACTGTGTCATGGAAAGAGGCTTCTGGGTTTTTTGGAGATACATATTTTAAAAAAAATAGGAAAGAAAAACACAAATCAGTATTACCTAGACGCCAGGTGCCTTGCAGATGTGAAAACACAACTGGGATTGCTGCCTTTACTCACTCAATGGCATGTTGGACCGAATGGGTGCATGTTTCTAAGTTTGTTTTTATTTTTTCCTCCCTTCCCCTTTTCCTCTGTCTTTCAATTTAATTACATTGTGTGATTATTTTTTATCTGTTTTATCCTGTTTGTGTGGTGAGTTTTAAAGGGAAAAATGAACACAATCCTGTAGCTGAATCCTTGGTGTGTGTTTGGGATGAGGGAGGGAGCATGGAGAAAAGTCCTTCTTTAAAACAAAAAAACAAAACCTGAACATGTGTAAAATCCTGTATCATTTATGAAATATGTATAAAAGAGCAATGTACTTCTGGAACAATAAATAACTATTCAATTTTTGAATCAATGCTCTTGAATAATGTTATTTTCCTCATAAGAGAATATAATATTGTACGTGTGGCAGCTGTCTCCTGAGTTTACTCCATTTCTTTTCGTTTAGGTTGTTTCTTCTTCACCTTACATCACGTGAGGCCATGATGATGCAGATAATAGCTTTCCTGAAGACGCTTGGACGGAGACCTTGCTGCCATGCCTAGCCGCGTAACACAGGTTTCTCAGGAGCAGTTGAGGTAGCAGTAGTGAGGTAGATGTAGAGGTGTTTGGTCTAACAAAGACCTGCCTTTCTTTGGCTGGCACAGTATCTCCATGTGGAGGCTGACAAAACATGGAGACGTGGCAGGTTGCAGGATAAGAATATGTATGGATGTGTAATGCCCAGCAACCTAAAATGTACCAAGTGGCGTCAGTGCATTCAAGTGCTGTTTCAGAGGAAAACCAAAGTTTTAAGTTTCTGTTACTTTCTTTCTGGGCCCTTGAATGCCTGTGGTCTGATTTGTCATGGTGGCATACCATTTGTTCATTAAATTTGGGAATCAGCAGACTGTACTTTTCTCTAAGTTTATGGGATATGGGATGTTATGTTGAGATGTTTAGTGCCAGAAGATTTTTATTTTTTTTATCATGTCCATTGACTACTTAAAAAAAAAAAAAAAAAAAAAAAAACCAACCAAAAAACAAACCTCCATGATTGGCCAGTTCTTAAAAACAGACAACTCCTGTGTTTTTTGAAGTCAGAGAAGGGGCTTTCAGCTGCTAGTTGTTGTGGCCTACCTTAAATCACTGATGAAATTTTGGGTCAGCAGCGCTGACAGACATTATTCTTCCAAGCAGCCTTCAGTCTGCTGCTGTGTACAGATGAGCTGCTGCCCTCCCTCGACAAATTGCTTGGAGCAGTTGCATAAGAAGACATCCAGAAGAAATGAAGACTTTGACGTCTAGCACCACAATCCCTATTTTTAAAGGAAGAAAATGGTGTGGGAAAATGATTCCTGCACATGATTTAGTATTGTTCTAGAGACGACATGGGAAAAAGAGTAAAATAAGAGTCTAGAATTGTACACTTAAATATGAGCTGTCTGGTGGGTCTTGTTAGTCTGCACCTCTGGAAGGTGGTTGTCTCACTTCTCTCAGCACCACTCGTGTGCATCTGGTGTCTGCCGGGGTGGATAAGATGCCTCAAACCTCCTTGGTGCCTCTGCTTTTTTTGTCCTTAAATGCTAATATTGAAGGGCAGGGTGATGTTTGCTCTTCTGATAGACACTTGTTTATCAGCATCAACAAAACTCTCAGGCAATTTCGTGCTTCAGAGCCAGGCAGGTGATAGGCAGGTCCTGTCCCACTGGCAGCACTATGGAGCAGCCAGTGCTGCCTGAATCTTTATGTAACACTGCGTTATTAAGACCTTAGAGGGATAAACAATGGTGTGCATTGCAGTGTTCAGATGCTGCTTGTTCTACCAATTTTATTACTCATTTGGTTAACCACTGTTCTCGTGGAGGGAGCTTTCAAATACATACATGTCAAATTCAAAATTGTCTGGAGAAATTGTCTAGAGACATGATTTAGTGATATTTTTTTTTATCGGAGTTAATTTGATGGCTTAAAGGCCTCTTCCAACCTAGACAACTCTATGATTCTAAATGTGTTAGGTTCCCTTTTTGCTGTGCCTGTGGGGCTTTGCCTTTGCAAGCTTCTCCAGGGGAGGTTTTCATGGCTCCTTTTTCCTGAAGAGCAAAGAAGAAACCCTTTTTCTTTTCCCCTGTAACCATTCTGACCTGGCAGGCAGTGACAATGATCTCCTTGCTGCAAGTTCTTATACCTCCATGTTGTCTCTAGGAGGGTTTGTGTGATGCTCTGAAGCTGCTGTTGGCTATTGGACCTTGGCAGTTGTCTGTCAGACCTCGGCACAGCGTCAATCAAGTGAAGCTGGCCAAGTTGCCCTATCTTTCTGAGCCAGCGGAACAATTTCTTTGATCTCTTCTGTGGTTTTTGCATGTAGTTGTAAATGCTCCTCGCTCCTTTCCTCTGTGCCACATTGTATGACTTTATTTTCACTTAAGGAGAGATTTATATCTTAAGTATTATTCTACATATCCCAGGAGGTTCCAATTATTCCCTTTGAAATAATCAAACAAACCCATAAAGGGTAAAAAATAAAATACAGGAATGAAAATTAAACTTGCAGCGCATCTGAGCCCTGAAGTATGGGAGAAGCTGGTGTTATGCTGTCTCATCGTGGCTCTGTGAACTTGTTAAAGATGGGTCCTGCTCCTGTTTCTGTCCCTGACTACTTTGGCAGTTGTGGGTGTGCTGTCTATCCCCTAATTCCTCCATCTAGAAATTGAGGAACATAGAAAATGTACTGGGTTCTGTAGGACCTGTGGAAAAACACTCACAAAACACCCAAGTTCTGCATCACGGGCCTCCACTAAGGGAAAGGAAATAACTGGTACTCTTCACTAGGAGTTATGTACTTGTCTGATTTTAATGGGTTCTTGGTGGTTTACTTCTTCTTGCGTAGAGTTTGCTCATACTTCAAACTCGTGTTCACTCCCTCATCTCAACAGCCCTTCCCATTGGCACTGTGTCCTGGAACAAGTTGTTTACAGAAACTAGGCCTATCTCTAAGTCCTTGACATTCATGCAATCCGTCTCAGCTGCCTGTCAAGGCTCACTGTAAACATACATCCTCAAATCAATCGCAGACAGGAATCCTGTCGAGTGTGTCAGGTTCTCCTCTCTCTCAGCAGCAGGAAATGCTGATTAACTCTTCCGCCTGCTCCTTCTGGGCAGGCTGCAGGAGTTACTCCTGCACCAAGAGCTGTTCTTCACTCACCTCGCTTTCATCAAACGTTGGTGTGTCTTGAGAGGTGACTCTAACAAAGACCAAGCCCAGCTTCAGCAAACACCAAAGCCTCTTTATTCATTGGTCTGTTACAAAGGGTGTGAGGCTTTCCAACCTAGCTAATGCTTTGAAGAATCTGAGTTCCTTGCATAAGGATGGTAAAGCCCTCTAAATCTCTGCAAGGACAGAGAAGCATGGTTGCCACCTGCAAAATTAGCTTCCTTTCTCACATTAAAAACAGACATGCCTGGCCTTAGACAACAGCAAGTTTAGAAGATCCCATCTCTTGGGTTACTCTATCCCCTCAGGAATAATTGCTTTAGCTTCCCAAGGCATAGATCTGCAGTACTCTAATACAGACTATTGTTGTCTGTGGGGAAACTGGAGCTATGTAGCCTGCAAGCTATATGTAAAATACCTTGCAAAACAAAGAGCAAGCCCTGACAGAAGAGTTGCCTCTACTGGTGCTTCTGGAAGACTGAGATGGGCTTTGTCTTTCCTGTGGATCCCAAAAATGTTTAGAGGCAGTATGCTGAGTCTTTTCCAGCTTTAGACTGTTTCTTTGAACTAGATAGTTACAGGGATTTTGGGATAGTGTCACCTCTGGGAATGCTGGGGCGTCTCCTGCTTTAATCCCTTTTGGAGAACTTGATAGGGCCTGTTTGTGACACCTCTGAAGCTCGTAACTGCTATGATGTAGTTTATTTCCTTACCTTAATTGTCAGTCACTTAAATATAACTGTCAAAACATTACTAGAGTCAGACCTAATACACCACCTACAAAAATGAAAGCTGTTCCTAATGAAATAGCTCAGAGAAATATACACACCTATAACACAAATAAAAAATTCAATTGAAGCTTGTCAGTTTTATTCTCCAATGTAGGAATCAAACTCTCAATGAAAATAGCACAATAGAACTTCCTGTGGCTTGCTGTATTGTTCTCTGTTCAATTTTAGTTTCTCTTCAGGGAGTTCACATAACCACCTTTTGAGGGTTATCTGCCTTGCTGGCTTTGCATAGTGGAATGCCTTGCTAGCTTTTCCTGTTGTCAAAAAAACTTCTCTGGTTCTGCATAGCTGTCAGCACAATATAGCCACAACGATATATTATTTTTTTTTTTAATTTGTGATGGTGTGAGCAATGATAGTCGTTTATAAAGCTTCTTCTGATGTTCCCTAGAGTCGTTCACCACCGAAAACGTCTGCTCCATTGGGGTGGAGCGGGGCAGCATTACTGCACTTCACTGCCAAGGGAACACCCAGACAGAGGCTGTTGAGAACTTTAAGTACAGTCTCTACAAAGCAGGCAAATACCCAGCTCCTTGTCTCATGCAAGCTCTATATGAACATAACGTAGCTACTTTTTTCCTACTGGGATTTGAAGCTAGCACATCAACCTTGATGTTGTCCCTTAGGCCAGCCTCCTGCAGAAATGCCTACATTTGCTTGATTATGCAATTACTGTACTCTTTGCTGATGGTGAGCTTTCTGCCTGCCAGAAATCCAGGTGAATTCCTGGAGCGTGACCATTGTTCATAAGCAGGGAGGGACCTGTAGATGTGTATATGTGCATATACATTAAAACCAGAGGTTTATGTTTATTGTCTGTAATAAAAGCTTTAACTAGTGGGATGAGAGGGAAGATTCCTTTCTGCTTATTCATGTTGTCCTTGATACCTTGATAGCACTGCCAATCATGGTGCTTGGTTTGCTTTAGCAGAGAAGAGAATTCAATGTGCTACGTCTCATCTACAGATGCTTGTGGTTACGACCAACTCCATGTAGCTTGCTTTGAAACAGAAAGGCAGAAGTCCTTAATTAATCAGTTTGGTATGGAAGTTAATTCCGTACTGTTGAGTTTCTCAGTTGTGGACTTGGGTTTTGTTGTGGTTTTGTTGTTTTGGTTTTTTACAAAAAAGATCATAAAGACTACTGCAGAAAAAAATGTCTTTATTTGCCTTTTTTATAATCTCACTGCTATGGTCAGGTTGTGTGACCAGGAGTGGAAAGGGTCTTTGTATAGCATAGTTTATTTCCCTGTGGGACATCAGTCATTTATTTTGACTGATGTTCCCATTGTAGCTCTGCTCCACTCACTCATCTGCAATCTCTGCTCGGAAGGATTGGTTCTCTTCCTTTGGCCACTATTTCCTGCAGTTAAGCCTCTCTAGCTGGTGTTTTCTGCCTGTAGGGAGCCATGAAGCCATATGACTTGTGGAAGGAGCAGAGATAACAACAAGCACCCATCTGTTCTTCTTTTCCATTCCTTCGGGATGTCCGGGTGTCCCTAGTTAGAATTCTTCTCCAGATAAGATAGCGGAGGTGTCACTATGGGGCGGTCAGGCCAGAAAACAATAGTGGGTTGAGTCAAAAAAACAAGATTGATCAGTAAGTTACATCTCTGTTGTCAATAAGGGGCAGAACTGCTCTGTGGAGGTCAAGGCTGGAGTTGTACCTCACATCCCTTCAGCTTCTTCCTCTGATAAACTTCCAGGAGAGCTATCACACTTTGCTCTTCAGAAAGCTTGGGGTCAGAAGCTCCACTGAGAGGAAGACTGCAAGAGCCCCAGTGTGTGCAAGGGCTTTCAAGCTTCTGTTACTCGAGTGGTAACTGTTCCTTGTCTGAGTGGGATGTTCCAGTACTTGTTTTTCTGTATCTGCTTCATCATCCAGTTGCAGCCAGTGTCTTCGATGGGTGAGTAGAGGCATTGCCTTCAAGCCTATTCCGGTTTGCTACCCTTAAGGTTCATGCTAAGTCTTGGTATTGTTAGGTGAAAGACATGAGAAATAGCCTTTTTCTTTGAAGGTGGTGTGAAATTCTCTCCAACTGGAAAGATCTTTCTGTCACAGAGCGTGAAGCCTCCCATATTGGGAGAACCTCTGCTGCCAAGACACTGTGGGATTTTCTGCTCCCTTTGGAGGAGAGACTCTATGAGTAGATATTATGCTACTTTTCCACCTGCTTCTTTGACAAATCCTAACTGAATTTAGTGTCATAATGCAGTGCTGCTCATTTTGTTGCTTAGTCGTGCCACAGCAGAGACCTCCAGTTACACGAGTCACACAGGATTAATCTCTCTGCAGAATGCTGGGCTTATGAATGCTTGCTAGAGCCTGATTTGTCATCCAATGTATATGCTAGCACGTCAGGTGGAGAACTAATGATATCATCAAGATTACAAATTGAAAAACTTCACTTCATAGCTAATGATTGTCAGGCTGAATTGCTCAGCCCATGCAGGAAGTGTTGGGGAGGAAACACTGAGCTATGAAAAATGAAAAGCAGAGGGAGTTGGAGACAGGTATATGTCTTGTGCAAAACTCCCATACTTTTGTTGCTTGGGGAGAAGAGATGAGAGGTTGATTAGTTGCTTCTGTATTTTAGTAGATTTTTTTTTCCTTAGAAACTTGAATTGGTTTTCAGAAATTGTGCTGCCAAAGGCTGCTTGGTGTCTGCAGGGAGATTGGTTTGGGGCAGCCCTGGCAGTCCGAGGGTGGCTCTGCAGTGTTTGGAAGAGCACTGTCTGCTTTTTCGGCTTGTCTGCCTCCTCTTCACTCCTGCCTGAAGCTCCCAGAGAACTGAAAGGTGGGAGAGTGTGCTGCCCTATTCCCTTGCTCCTCCTCTCCCAGCTCCCCCTGAGCCACTGTGTGTTCATCTCTGTAAATTATGTCTCTAAATTATCTTTTGAACATTTAGGAGACAATGTGATCTCCCTATATGAGTGTTTTCAGAGTCTGTCTACAAAGGATATTTCATAAAGTTAATTATACTATATGAAAGCTAATGAGAGTGTGTGTATTTTTGGCGCTCCCTAGCTGGGAAGCTGACAGGGCATTCCTCGTTTTGCCTCATTTGGCTTTTAACAACACAAAAACCTTTTAATCTTAGTCAGTGACTCACCCTAAGGCCATACCAAATTATTTTGTGGAAACCGAGTGACAGAAGCCCAGAGGAAGCTCTGTTCAGCTGCGTACAAAGAAAAGGCAGGGATCCATCTTTCCCTATCGCAAGAAGTCCTCCAAGCTTTTAGAGGACAGGATTTAACAGTGCTGCTGCTGTCTGCGGGCACAGGGGAGGAAAGGAGAGACAGGTGAAATCGAGAGCTTACAGGGGATTGTCTGGTGAATCTCATCAGAGATTTCCTGCTGTGGGTTTCCCTCTGCTGCTCAGGAGAATTAAGGGCTGGTTGTGGTGGGGAGTGAATCTGCTTCTCTGCCTGTCTCATCAATTGTGGCACTGGAGATTCCCTTTGTAACCCTCTGGCAGCTTCCAGCTCTGCAGCACTCTTTACAACAGCTGCTCCTGCCTTTTCTGCTGGATTCGAGGCCAAACAAAACCTGTCGATGGCTAAGGATGTCATAAGGGTGTTTGTCAAGAAAGCTGTTGTATTTGTGAGAAGGTACAAGATGGCATGTCAGCGAGACAGGTATTTACAGACGGTTGCAGCTAAATAAGGGTGACTTGAAGTCCATTCTCTGAAGCACTTGTAGTTCCCACTTCAAGGGCAGTGAAGCAAATCCAAATAATGAACTGAGGTTTGTCTGCATCCAGAGCATTCTGACAGAAACAATATAATATCTTCCCCCCCCATCCAAATTGCATCAGCCTATTGTTTAAACAAAGCTGAGAGAGTAATTTTAGAACTTCCCAAAAAAATGCAGTGTGGAAAGTACAGGGTCTTCCAATCTGAGATGCATTTAATCAGAATGATTGGTTTTATTAGCCTAATTCTAGCAAATGGTAATCAATTCTCCTTATTCAAGACAGTATTAGCATTCATTTTGCTTCATAGGGAATAGCTAGTCACGGGTAAGTGGTGCTTAATAACCTATTAGATGTAAGTGAAAATGAAACCCCTGGACTTTTAGTGAGGAAGCTGCCAAATTGGGGTTAATTAGGAGAAGACTGAAAATGTAATGAACACTTCAGTTCTTCATTTTTTGTCTCCCTGTGGTATTCTTGTGTTTTAATTGTTTGCAGAAGGTTCAGAAAGGCCTCTGAAAAGGGATACACTCTTTGAGCACCGCACAAACAGACATGCACATACCAGGAGGTCCTTGTGTTTATATCTTGCCCTCATAAACAACATACTTCACTCCACTCATGAACAGCTCATCTCCTGTGGAGATCAGGAGGGTTTGTGGACTTGCAAGGAACATGACTGTGTAAAGAATTGGATGTTTTCCTCCCAAGAACACGATTCAGACCTTTATGGTCTCCGGATTTTAAGATAATAAATAAAAAGAGTTCAGGAAGCTGTTTCAGTTGCACAGAGGCAGTAACATCTCATAACCACAACAGATACTGTGAATCATGGAGGTGGTTAGCATTTGGCAGAGCAGGAAGTGAGGGACAGTCTCTGCAGAAGACCAGGGCACGTCTGAGTGGATCTGTAAATACAAGGGGCTGCCACCTTTCTCTCTTGGCCCTATTACAAAATTCTACAGAGTGCATGAATTTGAGTTACAGCTCTTTTAACCTACCTTGGCATAAATGAACATAGCTGTAGGAGAACCAGTGGAGAGCAAAGCTCCTGACAAACGGAGCAGGGTCTCTTTCTCCTCTCTCACCTCTCTAAGTATACACTCTTTATTAGAAACAGCCTGCTGGGCTATGGATCAATTTTATTATGACCTGGGCTACCAGTTCTTATATTTAGCTGTTTCAATTTGTACCTTGAAGTGAGTTGGAACTGATAAATTATGCTTAGAGATTATACATAATTACAATTATATAGAGGTCTAGTAATTGAAATGGAATATTTTCTTTCTACACTGTAAATGTAGCTCTCCTTTTGCCTACCTTGCAGTTCATGTTTTATCTGATGCTTTGCAAGGTGGTCTCTGGCTTGTGGTTGTGGCAACTCGACTGTGAGGGCTGACATGGGCTATGGATTTTTAGAGAGGCTGCATAACTTGTTTGAAGTCTGGTCCTCCTCTCCAAGACATGGTAGAGGGTTACCAGTGACTTCAGGAGGAGCTTGGAGGTGCTCAGTTAGCACATCACCAAAGGATGGATGTCCTAGGTTTGATCCAGTGCTCCCAGGATGTATCTCCTATGGCAAAATCACTCCCTGGACCTCAAATTTATGTATATTACTTTTTTTCCCCTGTTGTGTTCTACAGCAGCTAAACAGCATGTCAGACTGTTACATAATGTTGTAAGAGCTCTGTTAATTTACTTTTTTTTCCAAAACATTTAAGTCAAGCCGTCAGAATTTTCCATAAAGCAATTTGTTAGCTGGTATCGCTGTTATTCCCCAGGGATCTCTATCTATCACAATGATCCTGTTAAGCCAGGAATGCAAAAAGAAATTATCTTGTATTCCTTGCAATTATCAGTCAACAACTTGATTTGATATCTACCAGATGCTCTCTCTTGTGTCTCGCTGCATGTCTCAGCCCTGGACCCCTGCTCTGCCTACATCAGCCTGAACGAGCCCTGGAGGAACACAGATCATCAGATAAACGGTTCCCATGGCCAGCCAACCTGCGACAGTCAGATTGATGGGGAGTGGTATCGCTTCACTGGTATGGCTGGCGACGCTATGCCTACCTTCTGCATCCCGGAGAACCACTGCGGCACCCATGCTCCCATCTGGCTGAACGGCAGCCACCCGCGAGAGTCAGATGGCATTGTGTCACGCCAGGCCTGTGCCAGCTTCAATGGGAACTGCTGCCTTTGGAATACCACCATCGATGTCAAAGCGTGTCCGGGCGGGTACTACGTGTATCACTTAACCAAGCCTAGTGTCTGTTTCCACGCGTACTGCGGGCGTAAGTAATTGCTGAGGTGGCATTTCTGGAAAGCTTTTATCCCTGTGGTACGGGAGAGGCAGTGAGCATCCATACACCTGAGAGAGGTGGTGACTGGTTCCTGGCTGTCTCACCCAGAAGCGTGTCAAGCGATGCAGTGCACATGTTGGCCTGTCTCTAAGAGATCGATTGGACTGGTTCACCTCTGTGAATTACAGCCTTTGTTCAGCCAGCGGAAATCTTCCGTAGCTGACCTGGCTGCAGTGATTTAACACTCTCTGTGGGCCCTGTGGTTTGTCTTGGCATGCTACCAAAGCCAAAATTTGCATCTCTGACTTACAGTAATTAAACCAGATTGTTTCTCATCAGCTTCAGTGGTTCAGCTTTTCTAATGCGGGCTAGGTTTGTAATTGATGGACTAGACTAGGGCGTGAAGCTGTTGGGACAAATACAGTTTTTTTGGTGCAAGTTCAGTGGTTTGTGCTGACAACATTCTTGTCGTGCCCTAGATTTTTATGACATCTGTGATGTGGTGGATTGCCAGGGCTCCTGCCTGGACACCGGTGACTGCATATGTTCCCCGGGGACAACACTAGGACCTGATGGACAGACATGTCTTGGTAAGAGTGGAAATAACTTGTGTCATGTACTGATGCTTTCTTTCCCCTTTGTTTTGTTTCTCACGTCTCAGTCCATAGTCTTATCAAGCAGTATAAAAAAGGAAAAGTATTTGGAGAGTGGTTTTTCCCCCTTGCTGCCTAGAACAGGTCTTTGATATTGTAAATGGTTCCAGATCTCCCCTCGCTGGGTAAGATACAACATCTCATGAATGAATACGTTCTGCTGCCCCTGGAGCTACGCATGTACAAAGGCTAGATTTGCTTTCTTGCATGGTCCATCTGCTGAAGGCAGCAACTTCACTGTCGGTAGCAGTCTCTTTGCAAGATCATGGTTCAGCCTCATTGGTATTCAGGAACAGCTGTGCAGTCTGTCATTAGAGATTTCCTCTCACCCACTCTGTTGAATGCCTCTTTCCTCCAAGAAGAACTTTGCTGTCTGGCATAGGACTACACACTAAGCTTCACCATTCTTACTGCCTTCGTGGGGCATTGTCCAGGGCCTAGGATTTGAGGAGAGCCAAAAGACTGCTGGCAACAACACAGCTTCAGTAGTTCTAGGCAGCATGGCAAGGTGTTATTCAGAGGGCTGGCACTTGGTGACTGCACTGACCAAGACTAACACATGACCAGAGGGGAGGTGAAGGGCTGGAAGTGAAAGCAGAGCAAGGAATGTGGGCTTCAGGGATTTGTGAGGGAATCCCTGTCAACCCCCTGAGGCAAGCAGAGCTGTGGTTGTGTGTGGTGCTGGGAGGAGAGCAGCTGGGCTGCCAGGTCTTAGGAGGAATATGGTCTGTGGGGCGATGCAAGACGCTTGGGGAGCTGCAGAGTTACACTGACGGATAGGAAGAGGTGGCATGGAGAGAGGAAGGGGTGCTAGTGCTTGGTGGAAGTGGGATCTCATCTTTGTCTTTGAGGCTTGATTTGGTAGAAGAGTTGAGAGCAGAGTTGGTCCAACAGGCTGTGTGGCAGATGAGTTTCTTCCATATGGACTATAGCTGACAAAGCAGGCGTGGGTGGTTTCTTTTTTCACACTGCTCATGTCTGTGGGCATCAGGGTAGGGGGCCACAGTCGATACAATCTGTGGAGAGAGCAGCCTGGCCCTGCTGCAGATTTACTCTTGCTCACACGGATTCTACAGAACAGCTTTGCTAAAGCTGCTCCACATCTCTGCAGCTGAGTGGCTGACTTAGCTCTCTCAGCTAATTAAAGCATCTATTGGCTGCTTCTCTGCAAGACTTCTGGGTACAGAAGTGCCCTTGACAAGCACCAGCACTCGATAAATGTGCGGCAGGCTTGTGGGAAAGGATTTCCTGCAGCAGGGAAGCATGCAGAAGTCCTGAGTCTGTCTGCACGTGCTGGAGATGCCTTCATCCTCCCCGCTGCCAGGCCAGGCAGGGATTGTGCACTGCTGCCTCTCTTCATGATAACCAGATGGCACAACACCTCAACAGTAATAATCACACTGGTTTGCCTATCTGCATCCTCATCTTTCTAATGACTTTCTGTTGTGCTTAGTAATTGCACGGTCACATATCTGAGAGCAACCGGGCCAGCCTTCCAGAGAAACCAAACAAACCTGCACTGGCCTTTCCTATGCCTTTCCTATACGGAGAATGTTCTTCTTTTCCCGACTCACCCTAAGAGGGGGGCTGAAGATGCTATAATAATGCTAAGCAGCTCCGTCTGTGAACCTCCCTGTGCTAGGCCGACTTCTTTTCAGTACATTCTGTGTTAGATTAGGTCTTTGACTTTCTGTCTTGGATCCACGAACTCAGTGCATTGCCTTTGACCTCTTGAATACCTGGATCCGTGTTGGACTAAGCCATGGTTAAAATCCGTTCAGCACTCTCCTGACCCACTCTCAAGAAAACCAGCCTGTGCTCCAGAAGCGCTGGTTGTCACTGGTGCGGGAGAGCAGGGACAGATCTGCTGTGTCTTACAGAACTTGGAGGACTAGCAAGCAGAACTGCTGGGTACAGCTCTTGACCAAGCCAAACTCTAGAACCTTCTAAACAGCATCTCCATACCTTTGCCAGTAGCCCTTTCCCCTCTGTTTTAAGCATCTTTAGTTTTATTGTTAGATGGGAAAGTGTGGATCCTGTCTTATGTGTGAAAAGGGAAGTGTCGGTGTGTGTCTCCTGGACGTGCTTCCTGCCTCCCAAAGCAGGGTAACAGCCATTTTTTGGGGGGCTAAAAATATCCAGTTCGCATCACTTGCGGAAGGACATGACACTACCAACTGTGTATGTGTGGGACCACTTAATACCTAAGAGAGCTCATCTCTGACCTATGTCTTAAAATGTTGCTTGGTTGGTTTTAGCTCCTGACATCGAGTAAATGGTAACTTCTAAGCTGTTTTGGTGAAACCCTATGTGACCCTTGATTGATAACCTCAGCATTCTGGCCTGTCTATGAGAAATCATTTGTTTTGTGGCTCAGGAATAGTAATGCCCGTCCCTTCCTCTCTATTTGATTCACTTTTTGCACACAGAGATTAAATCAGGTTGAAGAATGAGAATCTCAGAGAATAAAGTACCTTCCAAAAAACATTTAAAAAGGCAGGGAGGGTATAGAGGAACTTTAGTCTTTCAAAGAGAAAATTAAGAGGAGTTTTCAGAGCTTTATGAAGAGATTCAAAAGCATCCGCTCTGTTTTTCCTCAGTAAATACCCTCAGCACCCTGGAGGGCTCTAATCTAGAGCTGAATGGCCAGCACAGAAACATGACACAGGTACTATTCGTTGGGTATATTGCTGTAGGTTATAAAAACTCAGTCTGGGCCCGTTACAAGGTTATTATGCAATTTTTATCTAGAGTCTGCTCCAGAAAGTGTGAGATGCCCGCTCAGGCACTTCTCTTTCTTCTGGACTGGAAAGGTGCACATATTCTGGACTGGAATAGCCACAGCTCTGCGGAGGGCTGCAGAGGAGCAGAGCAGGAAGGGCTATCACATGGCAGAGAGGAGCTGAGTCCTCAGGGGGTGTAGCTAAGAACTGGGCCCTTTGTCTCCTCTTTGGTACAGAGTGGCCAAGCTGCTAATGGTGGTGGTGGTGGCCTGTGTGGGCACCAGTACTCAGGTTAGGTCTCACCATGGTGAGCTGACATTTGTGTTCTCCAAGAAGACCTAAGCTTTCCGGGGCAGGGAGCAGCCAGAGCTGGAGCAAGAAGCTGAAACAATGAAATTTCACAGGACAAGGCTTTTCTTGGGGAAACTTCATTAAAATGCTTTGGTTTCATTTCAGCTTTGTTTACAGCTGATTTTTATTCTCATGTCTTTTTTTCTTCTTTTAATAGGAGTTAGATCCTTTAAAATTGCCATCGGACAGTTGGCCACGCGTAGCAATAGCAGGTGTGATACAAAAATAGGTTGGGATTATTTTTTGACTGATTCTGGTATTCACCTAATTCTGTGCAGTGATGTCATGTTAACTCCATTTTTTATGTCTCTCTGAGTGGAGTGGATCGGAATTCAGGATGAGAAGATAAATAAAATCGTGAACTCCCCAGTGTATGGAACCAGATTGGAAGTTTCCCAGTTTCTGTCTTCGCTCCAAAATCGCTGCTGTGTGTCTGCTGCCTTTCCTGAGGTAGACACAGCACGGCAAAACACTCTGCTGCTGTCAGTAGACAGAGGTGTTTAGCATTTAGTGGGGTTCCTCAGCTCTGTTGCTCTGATCCAGGTCATGAGAGCAGGAAAGCCAGTCCGTGGTCCCAATCTAGTCCCCATCTAGTGCTGCCGTGTTGCAGCCCATTTTTGCCAGCTGTGTGTTTACCAGGGATGTGTTATGACAGTGTTGGGTTGCTTTGGGTTTTTTTCAGATGAAAATGAATGTGAGCAGAACAACGGAGGCTGCAGTGAATTTTGTGTTAACTTGAAGAACTCCTACCGCTGTGAGTGCGGGATTGGGCGCACACTGGGAAGCGACGGGAAAACCTGTGAAGGTGAGGTTTCAGCTATCAGTCTGCTGGAAAATCGTATGTGATATAAATCATTCCCCCTCTCTGGCAGCACTGTTTCTCTCTTGGCTCCTTGCAGGGATTAAATGTCACTCATATCACTTCTGTGCTTGACACTGTGGTTGTTACTGAAATATCCTTCTAATCAAGCAGTGAGGAGTCTCCTTGTTCAGTTCTCCCTGCCTTGTTCACTTCTGTCAGGATTTGCCTGTATTTATCACCATAGAGGGAGAGGCAGCAGTGGATCTGGAATGTTGGTTGTCTGGCCAGGACTAGTTATTGCTGGAGATGCTGGGAATTGGCTCTGGAGATTTCTATGATAGTTGTGCGGGGGTAGATTTAGCAGTATTGTTTTCTGACAGCTAGCATTAGGTATGGGGTAATGTCCTGACATCAGACTAGAGTATGAGGGAGGATCATTTAGCCTCCCAGGATAGAGATTGAGGAGATGGGATGCCAGTCTGTAAACAAAAGCTAGATTTGAGATTCAGGCAGCATTTTGACAGTTTGATTTTTTCACACGTAGTTTAGTTGTGGGCTCTGCTCTATGCCACTGCTACAGTTACTTCCCAGTGGTGGCACAGCCAGGTTGAAAACCCATGATGAGTTTAGACTTAACTTAGCAGGGGCTTAAAGACCAAATTGTAGGTTTGACCTGTTGTCACTAACAATTTACAAATGTCTTTGAGCAGAAATATGAAAACCCAGCAAGAAGAGCACTCTGCCCCCATCACAGGGAAAGCCACTGCGTTGCGTGTTCATGGATACTGTGTGGTCTCAGACAAAAATAATAGCTACAGACATGCCTCACTTTTGAGCTACCCAGTCCCCAGAACTGAATCCATCTGCAGCCTGTGTGCCACCTTACATGAGCTGCTGTGTGGCAGACATTCCTGGTGCAGAGAGAGACAGGGATTGCCACTATAGTTCAGGGCTATGGTTTGGTGGGGTGTAGGGTGTCATGCAGAACCAGCTGTGCTACGTGGCAGTTTTTATTCCTGATCTCCTCTGACAGGGCTGGAACAGTCTGCTCTTGGAAACTCATTTGTTTCTGCCGTTCCCAAAATTGTATTTTAGGGCCTTTGATATATTATTTAACTTCCCCTTCTGTAAAAAGGAAGGTTTAACATGGCTGCTGGGGATTTTTACAATCTTGTTAGTAAGTTTTATTTCTAAACGTGTGTCCTTAGCTTTGTGAGCCATTAGAGTATGTGATTTACTTGTGGGCTACCTCACAGCTGTTGCTTTCAGCAAACACAGGAAATGTAGCTTGATTACATGAACTGGTGAGTGTGTAGAGTTAGGAGTGTCTCAAAATTTCCCTTATAATGCTTTACCCATTACTTTGACTTACATGGACTGTTCAGGCTGTTGTTTTCCAAGCAACGTGTAGGGTTGAGTATGGGATTTCCATTCTTTTCTTTACACTTCAGTGAAAACCACACAGGCATTTCTGATGGCAGGCTTAGGGAAGGGATTTCTTTATATTATATATACCATTGTTTTATTGAGAGCATCTAGCAGTATTAATCCTAAAAAGTTAAAAAAATTAAGCAGTGAAGGTTACTTTTTAAAAAATATGATGTTCTGTTACTTTCCTTGTAATAGCCAACAACAACTGGAAATGGCATTACTTGCCTTAGATTTTCAAATCTTCAGAATGTATTTAGATGACCTTTCAGGCTCTTTTTTTGCAAGTTTAGCCACTAGGAATATGTTTTACACAAAAACTCAGATCGTCAGAGAATTGCCTGACCGGAACAGAAAAGATGTAAAAAAAGATAGGACAAATTCTCCCAGTTAGCTGTGCTGCTCCCTCTCCTCTGTGCTTTAGGGTGAGAGAAAATTAGGACAGGAATTGACCGTACACTGTGAATTTGTGTCTTTCTGTCCCTGTGATAATGCATCTCAGGATAGCCCTCTCTAGGCCAACTAGCAACATTCCTGCTAAGCAAGCTCTCACAAGCAGAGTTTCATCCTCGGCCTACAAAGGGGATGCAGGAATCCACTACACCTACCTCCATCACGGCTGGGAAACCCACAGCCAAAGAGCGCATCATGTTTTCTGGTGTTCCCTGATGGGAACAGGAGCTGACTAACTGCAAGTCTGTCCTCGCCAAGACACCTCCCCTGCAAATCTCAGGGCTTTAATTCTGCTGATGACTAAGGAAGTGAGTATGGTTCCACACTGTAGAAGTTTTAAGAGGGCTTCTCCACACACACACACTTTCTGAAGTAAGAAACTACATAAAATATTTAATTTAAGAGGATGTCTCAAAAGTCAGAAAGGGCCAAGCTGAAGATGGCCTATTCAGTTTTCTTTTGTATGCCATTTAGAGAAAGTGATTTAACTTGGTAAGCTTTTTCACAGAATTCCTTGTTAATTTCATGGTGAAATGACAAACACAGGAAATTGTACAATTGAAAATAGGTTTTCACCGCACTTTCTTGGAAGCAAGCTCTGACCATGCTGTTGCCTTCGAGCTATGTGTTGGTCATACTGTAGTTAGCCAGGAATGTATGTTGAGGTCTGTGTTGCTGCCACACAGCTGCCTGAGGAGCAGGGTGTGCTGATTTTCCTTTCTTTTGCAGAAATTGAAGGCTGTCACAATAACAATGGAGGCTGCAGCCATACCTGTATTGGAATGGAAGACACATACCAGTGTGAATGTCCAAGGGGACTTGTTCTGTCAGAAGACAACCACACTTGCCAAGGTAGGTCAACAAGATCTCTGTAGGAGCTTCTATGCCAAAAGTATGTCTGAAGGAACTTTTCTTCTTGGTTTTGTCATGTCTTAGTCTGTCCTTTCCAGAGCTTTGTCATTAACATTGTTAATGGAGCTTTGTCATTAATGACAGATCATCCAAAACTGAGAGCCTGGAGACATTGCTCTTTTTACCAGGCAGGAGAACAGAGACACAGGACCCAGCTGGGTGCCTCTTGCATCATAGGCAGTTTTGGCAGTGTTCACTTGCAATTAAGATTGCTTAACATCTCTCATTACATTGTTCTGTTTCATCTATGTATGCCTTTAACGAATCTATGCTATTACAACTGGCATTTTCCATGCTTCAGACTGGGCTTTTAAAACCTCAGCTAAAGTGTTTCACTCCCTTCAAGAATGGGCTTAAAGAGAGAGGCAGGTTTTTTTTCCAAATTATCTCTGTAGCCATTCCAGTGAGCATTCCTGTGTCTTGAAGCAGGACACTAGTTCTGATACTGGGTGTTTCTGCTGTCCCTTAGAAAAGTGCCCACGATAGCAGCTGAAAACTCACTGTTGCTTCTGCTGCATAGAGGGAAGGGTAACATTATCCCTGGAAGACCTGCCATCTGAACTTTACTCCATTCCTGCACACAAGGAAGTCCTTCTTGATGATTCACTTGCATCTATAGCATGCACACGGAATAAAAATGTTCCCTGGTTTGGGTTGCAAGAGCTGAGTGAGATTTCCTTTGCCATTGCATCCAAGCTCCCAGGGGTCAATTTAGCTCTGCGGCAGAGAGTGCAGGGAGCAGAGGATCAGGGAGAAGTTCCTGAGGGCACTGAGGGTTAAGCAGAGAGTCTATAGCTCCTCATGCAATGACTTCTTACAATCCAGGACTTGCACTGAGAATTCTTCTGGGGCTCATAATGCCACAGGTAGCTGAGCTCCTGAGGTGCCGAAAGCATCAAGCAGTCTGTCTGTCTTACAGAGAAGATGTCTATTATGATCCACTGCTGAAGTCAAACCTGCATGTTGAGGAGATCTGTGTGGGCATGTGAAAGGAAGGCAGAGATAATGCTCTCTAGTGGACCTCATCTGTCTTCTCTGGCTACTTCTCAGACCTGGCAGGTTCAGCATAAAGCTGGACAGTACACTACTGCCTTGGTAGAGACAGACCTCATAGCTCTTTGCTTGTCCTGCCTTGGTACCCCTGTGAAGAACTTGTGTGGTTGCTTTCAGACATTTCCATGGGAATTGGCTAATGGGCTGAACTCAGGCCATAGCCAGGGCAGCATCTAAAATGCAGTGAAAGGGGGTCTGTCATGGCTAATTCACTTAAGCTTTAGATAATACCAATGAGCTGGTGTGCTCTGTGCTCGGAATCTCCTGTAGTCTGATATATTACAAAGTGCCCAGAAACCAGTTAGAGGAACAGATCAAGACTTCGTGGTGGCCAACAAGGCAGGTATGCCTCAGAGAGGAAGTTGGAATTCTTCTACCTGTTGAAATTTCTGCTTTTTAAGCTTTTTAGGAAAGCAGAGTACTGTTTTCAGGAGTGAATGTTGCACATGTGGGAGTGTGCACTACTTCAGCAGTGCTTACGACTCCACAGAGCCAGGTGGGGAGGAGGAGGTGGGTTTTTCCAAGACCTGTGATTATATTTACTGAGTGAAGGTCTGATTGATGGATACAGGCCAGAAAAGAGAGAGGTTCTTCAACCCTGACTCTCTGAGGCAACCCCAGCAGGGTTAGAAGCCCATGCATTTCCCGGCCAGTGTTTCTCCTTCTTCTGAGGCTGCTAATGAGAGCAGCAGCGCTGTCGGGTGCCAAACTGCGGCTCAGGATGTGGCATCTCATAAAGCAGAATTGCTTGTTCTTTTGCGTTTCATGAATTTATGTCCCCACGCAGTGGTCTGCAATTTTGAGCAGAAATGACAGAATATATCTGGAACTGTACCACACAATTTTTTATGGCATCTAATCAGGTTTATAGTGGTACGATTAACAGCACAGGGCAGGCACAGTTGCCTGAAGCAATTGGATCTGCAGCCTCCTCTGCACTGTCTCTACCTTCAGAACAAACATTAATAATCTTCCATGGGAATCACAGTCTTGGCTACAATTTTCCCACAAAGATACCAGCCAACAAAATACTTGGGATTTTTCAGACCATATGAGTACCTCACCTCTTTCTGAAGTGTGGAGGTGAAATGCTCTTCTCCCCTCTCCCATGGCCAAGCCTTGTGTGCAGCTACGCAGGGTGCGATGGCATAGTTTAGTCACGTTTGTAGCAGTGGTTCAGGTCTCCCCTGTACCAGGAAGCCTGTTCTTCTGAGCACTCTGTGCAAAAAGATAATCTCTGCTCCAAGCAGCTGTACTTTGAAAGGCCAAGGAAGGAGGCACGGGCTGGACAAGGAACACGGTGCCAACAATAGCAGACAGCAAAATGAGTGTTGGACTCACCACAGAAGCTTCCTACCAGGGTCAGGGTATTTGCAGGTGTTGGCGCAAAGCAGACTTTCAAGCAGTAATGAGGAGCCTTTCCCAGTACTTACAGATGCTCTGCAGAGTATGAGGGGGTAGAAATTAAATGTCTGACTGGCAAAGACTGGGTGAGGCTCTCGGGAGCCTCACAGGCTGGGGTGAGCCCAGGGCAGGGATGGAAGAGATGGGTGCTGACAGCTCTCTGAACAGATGCAAGAAGTTGTGAATATAGCGAGGATTCCATGGCACCCAGGATAACTCATTTCTTCTGGGCATCTCTCTGGCAGTCAGGACCTCATCACTTGTCCTGGAATATAGTCACAGCTGCCTTGCCAGCTCATTTTCAGCTTCTCCCACAGTGCTGTTGCTGGCAGTCTTGGGGGAATCAGGCCTGCTCAGAGCTGAATCACGCTGATGCATGTAGTCTCTCTGCTTGCAGTAGCACCGTTAAATTGGTAGAACTGAAACACCCTTCTCAATATTGATTACTCTTGTGTGTACAAGTGTCTAGGGCGGTTTGTGTTGCATTGCTGGTTACTCTGAGACGGTTAGCATAAGTAATTTCTCAGAGTGTTTTCCCAAATAGCGGTGGGTTGGCTTGAATCAACTCCTGGCAATGCCAGAGCAGAGGTTAAATGCGTGTCTCCTCTTTCTCCCCCTTTGTGCTAACCAAAGACATTTAGAAACAGAAGTAGCCTGAACCAAATTGGTCCTAAACTTTGGAGAATTCCTTTTTTCTTTTTGTTCATCTTGCTTTGCATTATACCTTTAGAAAAGCATTAAATTTCCTTATTCATCAAGGAATCACTAAACCAGTAAAGCTTTAAATCCACGTTGAGCCAATCAGTTCTCCAAAGGATACTCATCGCTGCATTGCACTGTGTTCTCAAAGTCCCCTTGTCTCCTTGTGAGCTTTGCCATTTGACGTGCTCAGTTATTCCCTCTTGCCTTCTACTGTGGATGGAGGAAAAGTTAAGGTAATGCTCAGTTCTTTAATTTTCTGTTCTAACCCAGCAATGCCATTATGAGAGCATATTGCTTTGGGCATACAGCATACATTTTAGCATATCACCTTGAAAAGATCAACTTTTAATAAAAAATGCTCCCTGCAGGTACACAGTAGCTGTCACAAACACTTAGCTGGGACAGGAGAATATTTTTTTTGGGGGAGGGAGGGGCACAGATAAAAAGCATGTTTTAGCAGTGTGCTTTTTGTCGAAGATCCTGGATTATACAATTAAGGACTGAAATTAAGGAAAGGCAGATCATATGAAAGTTGAGGATTGGGACTGTAATTGATTTTCGGAAAAAGCTTGGGGAACTCATATATTTCCAAAAAATTTTGTCATGTCATTTTAAAATGAAATAAATGGAAATTCTGGAGAGCATTTATTTTTCCGGCTGAGAAGAGGCCAGAATAGACACACCAATATGTATACACCCAAGGAATATATACAGCAATTACTTTTTTATTAAAGATTATTCCCTCTTCTTCCTTTTTTCTTTTTGTTCAGTCTCTCTGTTTTCTCCAAGTCTTACGTAATGGAATTTTAATTAAAAAAAGTTCACGTGGAGATCTGTATTTAAATTTGAAGGTTGGAAGGAGGTGAAATAAGTGAGCTAATTGGGTTTGTTTGTCAGAGCTGGGTTTATTGCTTATAAAAATATTATGGTGTTTTGAGGTGCTTCCACTTCAGCTCAGCATCTATATGGAATTACTTTGCCTTGTTTTGACATGTTCTGGGTTTGATGTAAAACCTGATAAAGGGTCTCAAAATATGGTGTTGCCTGGGGTGTTGTGAATTTGATATCCGTATCTGGGAAAGGCTCTTGCCAGGACATAGTAGTGCAAGAGAGAGACTCCTTAAACCTGTGCTGAGTACGAAGTACAGCTGGAAATACTGCATAGCTAAGTTTCTGCTGCAAGCATAGCGACCGTCTTTGTTGTCTTTTGTGGTGTCTGCACCAGGGGAATTTGCAGCAGCGGTAGCTTGGGAGGTTTGTATTGTGTAGATGGGAATGTAAGATAGGTAGGTGGTTTACTAAGATTAGACACTATCATAAATGCAGCATAATGATAGCCATTTCTTTCCAGCAGTAGTCATTGGTATAGCCCTTTCCCACCTCCCTGGTACTGATGCTCCTGATTATTTTTGTAGTGCAAAATGTTATTCTGGGGACTTTTCTTGTAGTTCCAGTGCTGTGCAAGTCCAGCTCTATTGAGGTGAGCATCCCAAAGGACCTTGTTGGAGGCCTGGACCTTTCCCTCATCAACACTTCCTGCAAAGGAGTATCCAATGGCACTCACGTCAACATCCATTTCTCCTTGAAGTCCTGTGGCACAGTTGTAGATGTACGTATACCCATTGCTGTCCTGTCTCTTGGGATCTCTTGGATCTGGGGACTTGGCTATGACTTACTTGGGGAGCAAAGTTGATTTAATTGTACCATCAGAGCAGTTTCCTGTGTTGCTGTGTAGTTGGCCTCAGACTAGACCTGGGGTGGCATCCCAGATTAGGAGAGCTCCAGTGGTTTGCCCCTCTCAGCGTGGGTGCTGCTTTCTGCTCACCCAGCACTTCACAGAGGCAGCTTCATTATCATTCTACTGCAGAAAGCACAAGTGGTGTCACTCATCACCCTCCTGTTGAGACAGAATCTGGTCCTCCAGTAATGTTTCAAATATTATACTGGCAACTGGTCACGATCCAGAGAACTCATTTTAGCAGATGGGTAGCAGTTGGAAACAAATTCCTCTGCTTCATGCAGTAATACAGTGCATCAAAATTGACAACAAACTGATGCAGGCCCTTAGGTCGTAGGTAAGGATGAATATCATTCTGGTTGCAGCATATAAATTCACAAGCTGTCCTTTCAGTGGCTGGTTTGTGTCTGAGCTTCCCAAACAAGATATTGTTGCTCTTCTGAACTCAGAGACGTCTTTTTCGATGATCTCCCGTTTCGCTTAAACTCCTTTCTTTGCTGCAGGTAATAAATGATAAAATCATTGCCACCAATCTGGTGACTGGCTTGCCAAAGCAGACTCCAGGAAGCAATGGGGACATCATTGTCCGCACCAGCAAGCTGCTGATCCCAGTGACCTGTGAGTTCCCACGACGGTACACCATCTCTGAAGGTTATGTACCCAACCTCAAGAACTCACCTTTAGAAATCATGAGCCGCAACCAGGGCATCTTTCCCTTCGCTCTTGAGATCTTCAAAGACAAAGACTTTGATGAACCCTACAGGGGTGCTCTTCCCACCCTGAAGCTTCGGGACTCTCTGTACTTTGGGATTGAGCCCTTGGTACATGTCAATGGACTAGAGACACTTGTAGAGAGCTGCTTTGCCACTCCCACCTCAAAAATCGATGAGATCCTCAAGTACTACCTCATTCAAGATGGGTGAGTTCACTGTTCCCTCCATTGCTAGCTATTAGATGGGAATTGGAAGTGGGGCTAAGTTGCATTGCCTGTGAAATGATGGAAAACACTATCAGTTCTCCAAAGAAGCCTGCCTGCTCTGTTTCTCACAATCACCAGCAACCAGGCCATCAAGTTTAAATTGCCTGTCCCATCAAAAGTGATTGAGAGAAACAGTGGGAGGCATGAAAGAGGTTACTCTGAGTGCAGCCCTTGCAGGGCATACTTCCTGTAACTAGCCTCGCGAATAATTGAGTTGGCTTTGGTAGAAAAGATATCCTTCCTGATAATCCTCTCTCTGCCAGCCTGCAGAGTGCCAAACCAGTTGGCACAACCCCCTGATGGCTGCGTGCCACTGCTGTGCAGCCGCTGCAGCAACTGGAGCAAGTTTCTTAATTTTCCCATAAAGGCCTTATTATAGCATGACCAGAAGACTCCACGGCTGGTCCTGGTTGGAGCTGCAGGAGCTCCCCTTGCTTTGCTCTCTCTCTGGTACCTGTCAGTGCAGTAAGCTTAGGGTCCCTCAGTTTGGCTGTCATTTTCTGAAGCATTTGGGGTCAGTGATCTTTCTATGCTAGTAAAAAACTTGAGGGTTCATTGTAACACGTTTTGTGTTAGAGGTTTGGGGATCGTTTCTCCAGTCTGCTCTGCCTCCTATCGTGAGTCCTGTTTTCAGACACTTGCTTGGGTGCTAACATGGCAGCGCCATGGTGCAGTGTTGCTGCAGAGTGTTTGCATCCAGCAGTGCCTGGCAACTTAACCAGACAGCGCTGTGGAAATGTCACAGTGGGGATGGAGTCTGCTATGCTCTAGGGAGGAAAACCCAGCCAAGGTAATACCTAAGATATATCCAAGTGTCATAGCCCAACGACCAGGGGACTGTGCTCATATAAGCCCTGTATTCTGTCTGCCAAACCATCTAATGAAGACAACAATTATTTCCTCAGCTGCCAGACTAAATCATCCACCGTTACAGCTGGTGATGACTAGTCCTGTGCGATTGTCTTGTAGCAAAAGGGTCCTGCAGAAGTTGGCACTCAAAAATACAGTTTACGTTTCATCTGATAAAGGTTTCAGCATTAGCTTGCTCTCCCTCCACCCTAAGCTGCAGTCCTTCGGTGCCTGACATTTCTGGGGTTTATGAGCAGACTTGTAATGGAAAGATTGATTTATTGACTCCCTGACTTGGCTGTTCCTGTGGGCCCTTCACAGAGTCAAGGTTCCAAGCATTCATTCATTTCTCACCATGAGTGAAAATGATGGGATTTAAAACAGTGGCCAAAACCTGAGCCAAATAGAGGAAGGAGAAGGCAGAAAATGTCCTCTCTTGAATTCACCGCAACGCTAGCTAGAGGATTTATGGCACCGGCAGCCCCTTTGGTACTGTTATCCTGCAGAGGGCATTAAAACTTCACTGAAGGGAAAAGTGGGCTGGAGCTGGCTGGCTGGAGCCTTACCCGGCCTTCACTGGCAAGCCCCAGAGTCCCCAGACATGCCAGCCCCCATGCACTGTGCTGTATTTAAATGGAACTGCTCGCTTAGACCAAAGGCTAATGATGTGCTGTTTAACTAACGGGAGTGTTCTTTGTCTCTTGGTGTGCTCACAGCAATTAAAAAGTAAAATCAGCTGAACACGCTGCCGTTTTGTCCCTGCTCCAAACAGTTTTGTAATAACCCAGTTTCCTTCCATCAACCCAGCCCCAAAAGCTCAAGGCAATAAAGATGGGATTTTTAAATCAGTTTGGTTATGTGGGATCAGACCTGCAGGAGTGTACTCCAGCTTCCAGAGGGAAACACTGTTTACCTTTGATGTGATATACACCTTAGACTGAGGAATGGGGAAATTCCCTCTCCTACTTTCTTCCTTGTTAATTCCCTGCCATCTCCAGTTGGCAAGAGGTAGGAGTCTTCTGCGGGACTCTTTAACCCTCTCCTTGTGCTGATGTGACTGTGCTGGAAATTAGGGTTTTCCCAGATCCTTCCCTGCTGTCTCTGTACTACCTTGTACTGCTGCTAGCACAGACTGCCAGCTGCAAAGCAGCTCTCCTGCTTCTGATCTTGTTCTTCCTCTTTCTCAAAACAAAAATTATAAAAGGCATTGACCGATCGAGCAGGCGATAAACATTGCAGCTCTCTCGAGGCATCTGGAGCAAGGTCATGTCACTGAGGGCAATCCGTTGCAATCTGATGTGGTCAAGAGCTGAGATCTACCTGAGTGTGATGCTGTTAAGGTAGTTCCATTGCAAGGCTCATGTTCTTACACCTTGGGCTGCCCCTCGTTTGTAGGCAGAGGTGATTATTTTATTCTCCAATTCCTCCTTCCTAACCTGCAACCTGCCAATAAGAGGGTGAGAGCACAGCTCCCATGGCCCAGCTACTCTCTGTTCCCCTAATCTAAGCACATTATGCACTGGAAGGGTTAATTTTCCCTGTATCCTTACCAGGGTAACCCATTTTCCTTCCATCCCTGTGCTCCCTGCCCCTTTTCACCTCTTCAAGGTGGGAAGCAGGATCTGGGGGCTTCCTATGAGGGTGGGAGATGGTATGGCCCCACGCACAATGCAGAAGGGTTTGACCCTGTCACTTGGAAGGCTTTTCAGCTCTTTTTGTGACGCCGCAATGCATTTATCGGAATCCTCCATGAGACATACTTAGGGACATGGTAGTGGTTCATTATATCCCTGGTTCCTCCTTGTTATTCCATTTTCCCTCTCCCTAGCCCCAAGCCAGTAGGTTGCCTGCCACCAGTGTGGAGAAACTTTGGAGAAGCTGGAATTTAGGAGGCAGTTCGAGCCAGGTGGTGTCCAAGAATCATTCCCAGTTTACATGCTCACAAATGAGGACATGTCCGTGAGTTGTCATTTTAGCCCCAAAGCTTGGCCAGTCACTTATGAAAAGTCTTTAACTGTCATTCGTTACAATCATATGCCCTCAGGAATGCTACTTTTAATAACAATTTTATCCTAACTGACTTAGTAACATCTAGTGTTTGGCCTCAAGGGGGAGGAATCTACGTCAATTTTTCTAGATGCACCATGTTAATTTATTAGCTCCCCTTGGATGGCTTTTTACATTTGCCTCCCAGGCAAGTTAAGGAGACAAGCGCTGCAGACGGGGATATCCCTTCAGACCGTGCCCTCCCCTGGCTGAGAAAAGCTACCGAAATACACAGCGATCAAAGTAATGCTGGGATCAGACCAAAGCTCAGGGGTCCTTTGAACATACGCTGCTCTCCTGTCCCTAGCAGAAGGGATGATTCTGGGAGGGATTGCAGGAGGCTGCCACCTGCAGAGCCAGCCTGACAGCACAGAGATCTCCAAACACGCGTTGCAGTGAAAGCAGAGCTACATATAGATGTGGGGTTTGCTGCTGTTTGATATTTGAACGTGTCAAATGTCATCATTTCTGACAGTGCCTTACCTATTTCTGGTGTAAAGATGGAAACTAAAGTTTGCTGCAAGAGTAGGACTTTCAGCTGTCACACCATTATCTCTTGTCTCTTCCACCATCACTTTTATTTTCTTTTTGATATCTTGCAAAGTCCACATTTCTGGAATTAACTTGCTAGAAAGGACAAGCTCTGCTGTAATGCAATATAGAAGCAGCAGCTGGGCCTCTCAAAACACCTAAGACTTTGCAATAGGCAGCAATAAATATCAAGTCCCCAGAACTTTGTGTCTTGATGTTTCCCTGTCAGACTCTGAGTGGGCTGTAATAGTTTATAAACAGACTGCACCTGAAATGTAACATATTAAAAAGTAGTTTATTCTCTTGCAGTTCTGTGACCTCTTGCATGACTGTGCAGCGCTAGTGATGGAGAAACTGAAATTGTGAATTTTAGCTGTCCAATCAAGGCATCAGGAAGGGAAATGTAACTGATGTAAAGCAAAGTAGATCTTGAATTTTTTAAAAATGTCACCGCTGATACTTTAGTAATATGGGTGACAGCTTATTCATTTTAAGTGTGATTTATGTGCATATGTATGTCTGTGTACAGAAAGTATATAACGCATTGCATACCGTATAACAGTTCTGTTGATCACTGCAGACTGTTGCACAGGAAGGTGAAATGAGGATAAACTTGTCTGCAGCTCTGGCAGTCCCTCAGCCGAGGGGACTGGACCATGTCCTGCCAGCTCTTTGCTGCTGAGCTGTTCCTAGTCTGGAGATTCTATTATCACCACTGATGTTTTTCCCCATAGTTCACAAATTTTCTCCTGTGGCCAAACAGGAAGTAACAAGGGATGGTAGCTTAGCTTGAGACAGCCAAGCCCTCCTTTCCTTTCTTTGGTTAAATAGGGTGGGATGTTTTTTCTCTTTCTTTTTTCCATTTCTGGGAAAACCATTAAAGCCCATCCCTCTGCTTTCCTTAGCTGCGTTTCTGATGATTCAGTGAAACAGTACACGTCGAAGGACCATCTTGCCAAGCATTTCCAGGTTCCTGTGTTCAAGTTTGTGGGCAAAGACAACAAGGTAAGCTCAAAACCCCACCTCTTAGATATTGCATCAGATCTGACTGAAGAGTCTCAGCCCAGAGCTGGCTGAATTAGAGCACAAAGGGGAGGGAATGGCTTGGCCCAAGGCAGATGCTGCTGTGCCTATTCCAGCAGTTGTGTCTTTCAGGAGCCTGACAAAGGTACTTTAGGAGACAGTGATGAAAACAACTAAAATGATTCTATGAAAATTAAATAAAATACGATGGGCAAGTTGTGAAACATCAACACTATAGCAGGTTAAAATCATTGCTGTTTCCAGGGTAGTCTTAGTGGACCCTTGCATGCTGGGCGAGAAAAGTGTTCCCAATAGCCAGAAACCCAGGGAGTAAGGCACATTACACAGTGTCCTACTTTAAAACAAGGCAGTCTATAGTTCTGAATCTCTTCAACTTGATACCTTTTCTAGTTCTTGTGAATACAGATACCAGGTTTCCAGATACAAGGCCACCACACTGTTTAATTCAATGTGAAACCAGGCCATCCAGGCTGGTGGCACTCTGTAGCAGAAGCTTTGTAGTGGGAAAACAGTTGAAGAATAATGCCATTTTCCTAATATAAATAGCTTTCCTTTTCTGTGCTAGAAGAAATCAGGCCTTTTAGTCACTGTTGTTATAGTCAGCCAATGCTGTTTGCTCCAAAAAGCATGAAGCTTCCTGTCCAGCTCCTGGAAAGGTTCAGTGGGGTCAAAACAGATGAGATCTTTCAAAATTCAAAATTTTTGCTTGGCTGTCTGATTGCCACTGCTACTTCTAAACTGCATCTTCTACGCAATGGATTTTGCTTTAAGTCTCTCCATTGACCAAACATTCACAAATATTTACTTCCCTAATTTGCTGCTTGCGGGGATCTTGCTTACTCTCCTTGTCATTTAGAGGGCAGGGAGCAGCAATCCTGTCACTGTCTGCCTTTACTGTGCAGAAGGAAAAGGCAACTGTCTCTCTGCCCTTTGTGTTCTTCTCCCCTTAACTACTTGCATTTTCCTCCTTTGCCCCTTGGTCTCCTACCTTTATGTTTTCTCAGTTCGTGTCAAATCCTCTTGCACGCTTCTATCAGTCCATCTCCTTGTGAGGCTTCATGCGTTCTTGGCCTGCTTCCTACCATGGAGCTTTTACCAGATCACACAAGCTCTTCCAAGCTTATTCCTAGCATTTTCATCCCTTCCTCTGGAGGATCATTTCACACCTTCATATTCCCAGTCTAGCCCTTGGCTGATAGACAGATGCATGCCCTGAGATCTCAGACGGACACTCTGGAAAGCATGCCCTCTCCTGGGCACATAAGAAAACAGATGGAGCAGCCGGTTTGGCTGTGGATGATGGTGGATGAGGACCTTGTAGATGCTGTACTATGGGAATTGTGTCGCTCACGCTCTCTGAGAGCTGGCAGCACTGCCAGTCTGATTCCCAGAGCTGCGCATTGACTTGGCCTGCTGTCTCGCCACCCTCCAGGAGGTGTTCTTGCATTGCCGCATCCTCGTGTGCGGGGCACTGGACGAGAGCTCTCGCTGTGCCCAGGGCTGCCGGAGACGGGTGCGCAGGTTGGCTGTGATGGAGAAGGAAGAAGAGGAGGAGAAGGAAGAATCTGGTCATGTGTCAAACCACATCCTGACAGGCGGCCCCATCAGAATCGACTTTGACGACTAAGACCCACCTGCTGGAACACCATTTCTGCCTGAGACCAGCCTTGCTTGTCAATGCCTTCTTTCATGATTGTTTGAGAAACACGGGGTATTTGGTAAAGCCTTCCCTGAACCTCAGAACTTGTTTCCCTAAATGAGTGATGACTGTTTGTGGCACACAAGGCAGCCTCCAAGGGCAATCTGAACTGCAGAACAGTTTGGGTTTTGGCTGTGTTTCTTCCCAACAAGCCTTCAGTTGAAGGGACCCTATTGCTTTGCAGGCCTGAAGTGTTGCCTGACTTTGTCTTTCCCTATATCCACCTGCAGGCTCCACAGGACTGTTTGTCCTTCACTAAGCAAATGTTAATTCAAGCCCTTCTTTCATCAGGAAGTACAAACAGTATCGTAGCTGAACGTGTTTGCTGTGCAGTTCTATGAAGGATGCTGAAGCTTTTGGGTGTGTTGAGATTTTGAACGACCGTTAATAAAACCATGTATAAAAATATACATCTCATAACACTTAAGTTCCTTGGAGCTATAAAACAGTTGTCATTACAGGTAGCTAAAGCTCAGATTTATCACAGACACATTTAAAAGCTATTTTTAAATAGTAAAAGGTATTTAATAAAACTTGATTATTTTTTGTGTCTCTTAATAATTGCATGCAGTTTAACCATGTTTCCTCTTGCATTTAGTGTCATGTTTCCTCTTGCATTTAGTGTATTGTTGTTTTTCTCCCTCTTCTCCCCCACCAAAAATGTGGTGCCTTTCATAAGTACCTTGATTGTAAGAAAAAGACCATTAAACACCTATAAACACCCGCCCCAAGCCTGCTGCTACCAAGTCTTTGTCTGAAAGTTGAAATGCATTACCCTGGTCTAAGACAGGCTGCACGACTCTGACAAAGGGATTAGAATAACGCACATTAAGTATTTATAGCAATCAATTTGTTATGAGGGTAGTTCTTGGGATAGGGTTGTCCCCAGTGTGCTCAGTGACAGGAGACATGGCAGCCCCGTTTGAGTGACTGTGTGCATTCATATTCTCCTGGTGGCCGAGAGCTGGCTGGAAACACAATTACTGGTGATGGTGGCGGCATTGTGCTTGTCAGGGAATCCCTTTGGGCTGTCAAACTCCTTCCAAAGAAAATATAACAGATGATCAGCTTAGGCTCCTCCGGGCTTCACTGGGGAGCAGGAGCATTGTGTGGTGAAGGATTAGAAATGTGGGGTGAAATGAAAGGAAGCAGAGTGGGCAGTGAAGGACAAAGAAGGAGAGGCGAGGCTGGAGGGTGAGAGAGGAAGGTTCCGGCTCCACCACGGGCTGTGGCACCGCAGTGTGTCGATGAGGTTTTCTGCAAGAAGTTTCACAGTGTGCAGCTCTGTCCTGTGTGTTGGGAGGTGTGCAGGAATCCCCCCATAGTCTTCATTACCCATTTCCTACTTCAATTGGAAGCAGCCAAATTGCTGCCAAAACCAAAATTTGTTGCTGCTCTCAAATGGATGGGTAGTTCACTTGAAGGGACCATTTAGGAAGGTGTCACAAATCATCTCAGCAATATTCCATTTTGCAGATTTATTTCTTCTGGTGACTGAGATTCCAGTGAGGAATGGGCATTCTGATGGGCTGGGAGTTTCATGATTTTTCTAAATCACTTCATGGCCGTTTTTCCAACTTGGGAATATGTGTGTGCGCATGTGTATGTTAGAATAAATGACAATGTTTCTATGATGATAAGTAGGTATAAATGGAAAGACACTTTTCATGTGTTATCTAACCATATGTGAAAGAAAAAGAAATGAAAAATTCTCCTTCTTGCATTGCCGTACGTCTCCTGCTTCTGCTGATTCATGTCTGTGTTAGCACCACACGGGCAATTTCCCGTTGTCACATCTTTGTTCAGGCAGCCCCTGCTAAATATACTTGTTTTGATAAAACAAGAGTGGAAAATGAAATTAATTAGTCGGTGCCTTCTGGAGAGGCAACTGGTGTTTTTTTGTTCATGTGAAAGGGACATGGGGGAGTAGAGGAGAAAGGTTCATTTCCTGGCTTATTTCAGTTATTGTGCGTGTTATTTGGTTCTTCCTGACAAATTCATATGAAGCAGACTTTGCATTCTGAAGCTTTTTAGTTAAATATTCTCTAAGAGTAACGAGAAGGAAACACTGGTTCTGTGTGGCCATGTGAATGGAGCGATCTGGGAAGGTGTTCAGTTTGCTCCACAAGCCAGAGAGCAGGTCTGCTATCTGCCACTGCCCTGTGACCATCCCTCCTCTGATGCCTCCTAGCCACAACCAACCATTTTTCAAAGTCTTTTAGCTCTCCCTAGTTTGCCTCTTGCTTCCATCTGTCGTCTTTGTCAGCATTACAGCCTGGACATGAAATCAAAGGCCAAACTCCTCTGAGAGCCAAGGCGGGGTTTCCTTGTCTGTTTAATTTAATCTGCCACATCAGAGTGGGGCGATGTGTGTGAGAGAAGGCACCACGCGTGACCCGTGCTCCCACCCGTAGTGCGAAGTCTGACCTGCATCAGTTGCTGCCCAGTGTCTGTGGTCAGTGTTCTGGCTGGTGCCACCTCATTCTCTCTTAGGATGTGAAGTGAAGGTCTGAACATTGGGTGCCCAGGAGCAAATAGCTATTACCTGCTGTCCTGTGCTCTGCTTTTATGTCCTCAGCAGAAACAGAGATTACTGTTTGAGGAACCATTACTAGGAGAGGGCATGATTGCCCAGTGGGCTGAACATCAGTAAGAGCTGCCAATAATCCTGCCAATAGACAAAGTCAACAGGAAGCTGTCGGGTGAGCAGAGTGTCTTCTTCCTGCTCAGAGCAGGATGGAGATGAAGATGACCCAGAGTTTGTGCATTGACCAGAAGGGTCCCGCCATCAGCTGCTTCAGTGACTTTACACCACTGAGTAGCAGGAGCAGTGCGGACGGGAAGCGATTTTCAGTTTGGCTGCAGAAGTTTTGCTGTAGTTCACGTACTGATTTTCTCCTACACAGGATTGTCCGGTGGTTTTCTTGGGTCGCTGCCATGACTTGAAGGTTCAAAAGTTTCTTTATAGAGCTGCTCATGGGGTTTTTCAGATTACCACATCTTAACTTGCTAGTGAAAAATGCATTTATTCAGTAGCTGCGCTGGGGGCAGCAGTCTGTAGCGTTTTGGGATGATCTGAAAGCGTGAAGAAATTATGATTTATGTTAGTGGTGTCTCCAAAGCATCAGTGTGTGGATAGAGAGATTTTGCTCAGAACCCTTCAATTTCTCCAGTGTATATCATCATCTGTCATCAGTTATGTGGCCTGGCTTTAATCTGATATCACTTGAACTATAAAATGCTATAAGACATTGCCAGCCAGTCGGCTACTGAGCATAGACAAGATAGATTTTTTTCAGTTTTTTATTTTGTCATTTAATCATAAAAGTATGCTCATGTTTAAAAATGGCAACAGGCACCATTTCACCAATGAAATACAAAGTGTGGGAAGTGTCTGGAACGAGGAATGTCTCTTTCCCATCCCTATCCAAAAGTATGTGTTTCTTAGATGGTTAATGGGATTGTCTGACCAGCCTCCTCCTTTGATAGACACACACTGTGATGAACCTTGGCAGAGCAGTATTCGCTCTCCAGTGGCATTAGCACAGCTGGGAAAGGATGTCATTGCATCTAATCAGTGTCAATTAAGGTCCTTCTTAATGGAAAACATCCCAGTACACCTCGTGCAGTCACTTGTTTTCCAGGTCTTCCTACCTGTGGGCTTTAGTTTCAGTCTCTTTGGGTGTCTCGTATGAATGTCTCATTGCTCTTTGCTGTAAAGCAAAGATGACTGACAAGAACAGGAATATGGGGCTTAATTTATAGCTCTGTGCATGCATTTAAACACAAACTAAAAGAAAAGTAACTAAGGCAGACTCTTCCTCTTCTTGTTAAAGCACTCTTCTGTAGTCTTAACTCTTCTGTGGCAGATGGGATAACGGAGCCATAAATATGTTTGCAGGAGTCACTGAAGTATTTATGTGACATGGCACGCGTACCCAGTAGCAACTTCCTTTCAACAAGAAACACAGATGAAAGCTGTCTGCAACTGTTACGTGCAGATGAAATTCCACATACCTCTTTAAATGCTAATTTTGCCTGCCATAAAAGCTCCTGATAGCAGATGGAAGTATTAACCACGTTTTTAGAAGGAATGCTGTCTGAGGCTGCTGGTCGCTCCTCAGCTGGCAACGTCTGTCCCACAGAGGTAGCGTGTAAGCCCTGCCACCTGACAGATCAGCCACCAGATTTTTTTAATATCTCATCCGAGGCAACTGGGAGCCTCCCATTTCCCTTGTGCAAAAGATGGAGGTGGATACCCAGCCATTTTGTGTGAAAAGGGATCCTAAGGGAAAAGCTTTGTTAGACAATCTAGGAGGAAAATAATTAAATAGATCTGGATGACATTGCAAAAGAAAAGCAGCTTTCTCTCCTGAGACTGCGATTTCACATCTCAGACGTGATGGGCTTTGAGTCCCCTTCTCTCCAAACATGAATTGTGCCTGTATCACAAACACTTCAAGTCCTTCTCATGCTTACCAAATCCCTGGATGTTTTAAATAGATTCAGGATCCACCAAGTGTTTAAATAAGCAGTGTTCTCAGGGTGTGTAATGATAGGATGGAAAATGTCAGGGATGGGTGTGAGCAACATACTGAAAGCAAAGTACCCCTCTTCTTCAGTCTGTCACCAGCGGTGGAAAAATGGAAATAGTGTCCATGGTCTGGGATTTGCAGGGGTTGCAGAAACCTAATGCTGTGCACTTCAAATTAGAGCGTTAAGGGGCAGGGGGAGCTAGTAATCATGTGTCTGAAGGCAAACAAATAAAGCCCCTTGTTTATAACCGGTACTGCATCCTGCTTGCATCTCCTGAGCAGTCTGTAGAGAAAATTGGCATCGGATCATTCAGACTGATGGACTTGGAAAGGGGTAGGGCTATTGAACTGCATCTGTGGTGGACAGCAGGCATCGCTGCTCTGCATTCACAGGCTGTCTCCCCTTTCACAGCCCTCTGCCCAGAAGCTGCAGTCGATGTGTATTGCTTGGTCCAGGTTCCCCCATCCTGTGCTTGACCAGAGGGCTGGTAGAAATCACTGTCCTGAAATGCCATATCTGAAGGGGGATGCTTGGCTGCGGGCTCGTGGAGATTGGGCATCTGCTCTTCCTCACAATTCATCTCGTTCTTCCTCACTGCAAATGCAGGCACTCCTTTGGCTGTTCATGAAGGGCCGGCAGCCCAGGGTCCAGACGGCGTTGAAGACTGTGTCTGCGACAGATTCACAAGCTGTGGAGAAGGAAAAGATCAGGCAAGTACTTGGGGGACATCTTGGGGCTGGGTGAAAGCATCCTAGCCTGAGCCCTGCACTGAGTTGTGTGGCACTTGTGGTTAGAAGTGTGGGTTGTCTTTTTTTCTCTGGCTATTGCATTCTTATTAGATGGTCCCTTCTGCTGAACCACGGGCTGTTTTCTCCCGAGGTTGGCACCAATTTGGCACTAACTTCTCTCCCCCCCTAGCCCCTTTCTTTTCTTGTCTCTCTCAAGCTCTTCTCTTTGATGGATCATTCAGGGCACTGCAAATAGCACTGTTTATCTAGCAGATTTCCCAGAAGACCTACAGAGTACTATCATAGAATAGTCCAGGTTGGAAGGGACCTTTTAAGGTCATCCAGTCCAACCATCATCCTCACTCTGATATAACCCATCCCTAACCCATGTCTCTAAGCACTATGTCAACCCGGCTTTTCAATCCCTCCAGGGATGGGGCCTCAACCCCTGCCCTGGGCAGCCCATCCCAAGGCTTCAGAACCCTTTCCCTGTCAAAATTGTTCCTGATCTCCAATCGGAACCCCCCCTGGTTAGACTTGAGGCCATTTCCTCTTGTCCCATGGCCTGGGACTTGGGAAAAGAGACTGACCCCCTGTGGCTACCCCCTCCTTTCAGGGAGTTGGAGAGAGCCAGAAGGTCTCCCCTCAGCCTCCTTTTCTCCAGGCTGAATACCCCCAGCTCCCTCAGCCTCTCCTTAGAGGACTTGTTCTCCAGACCCCTCACCAGCTCCGTTGCCCTTCTCTGGACCCGCTCCAGCCCCTCAATGTTTTTTGTGGGAAGGGGCCCAAAACTGGACACAGTACCTGAGGTGTCTTTTCCTGGCTCTTTCTCCCCTTGGTTGCCTGTAGCCACTACTGACCAACCTTTTCTGCCTTTGGGGAGTTACGATGTGGGCTGCCAGCCAGCATGAAAAGTCCTATGTCGGTTGCAACAGCAAAGCTGTTGATACGGTCTGCCTGACTACCAACCCTTCCTCTTCCCAAAGAACAAGCCTGAAGCTGCTTGTCAATAAATAAATAGGCTAACAGCAGGTCTTGTAGGGTTTACTCACTAACATTGATTGCTGTATGCATGATAGATTTGGGAAGGCCCTGCCTTGGGAACTGTCTCCTCCCATCTCAGCCTCTCTGACCACCTCCTGCTGCTTGAGGAGTCTGCTCAGTTGGCAGGCCCTGGAGAGGCTGTGGTGAGTCAGCTCAGCAGGAGAAACCAAGCCTTTGGTTAACTGGCAGTGTGGCAGTTGGGATGTTTGTGCCCACATGAAGGGAGGGCAGCTGCTCTTCCCCTGCCTGCTTTCTCTGAACTCCTGGTGACTCAGTGGAAAGGATCCCAGATAAGACCTGGGATGGTGGTAGAGGAGAAGAGCTGCTCAGAGCAGCAGTGAGGACAGGGAGTGGCAGGTACAGAGCACAAGGCAAGAGGAGGCAGAGTAAGGGGAGGAGAAGATAGCTCAGAGGTTCATCATGTTAGCAAAGCTTGTGCCTCCTTCAGCAACCAAGTCGGAGATGCTTGAGGAATCTAGTCCTGCTTGCAGAAGTGGCTTGGCTCAGCCAAGGAGTGTGGGTGCTGCTCCACCTTAACTCCTTAGGGCCTGTCCGTTGGCTTCACTACTGCTGGCAGCAAGGAAAAAGGAGGGGGTCTGAAAAATTGGCAGGGGAAAAGCTGAAGAGATAGGAAAAGGTTGGCTGTAGATAAGGGTGACCATGAAAGATTGGCTGTACTTGGCCTGTAGCTCTTGTATCTCAGTCCACATATTTGTTTTCTCTTACTGGCCTGGATGCTCTTTCTAAACATTTATCTGTGACGAGGTGGGAAGCTATCTGCACTAGTCCTGGTGTCATGCAGGCTGTCCATGTGTCCTAATCAGGCTGCGCCTTTGGAAAACAAAAGTGTATTTAACTATAACTTACAGCAGGATATCAGCTGTGGGGATGAACCCAGAGGGTCCTGCCATGGTTAGCTGGGAGAAACTCAGCAGCACCACCCCTTCTGTTTGGGCTGTTCTCAAGGGCTCTGCCAGTTTTTCAAACCTGAACTCCAGTAAATATCTTTAGCTGTTTCAGTGTTACCTGCCGTTGGTAGGTCTTATCTCTGCCTGTCCTTACATTGCTGCCACAATGCCCCTCTGCAAGACGTGGGTGCCTGCCTTACAGAGGACAGGGGAGGCTTTCCTGCCATTTGCTGACCTCTGGGAGTGGTAGGGTAGATGTTTTCCCCTCCACACGCAGTGCAGAGGTGCTTGCTGTTGGCACAGAGGATCAAGAGGCAGGTTTGGGCTACCACTGGCAGAACCTTCATAGAGGTTATATGCAGCCTTCACCATAAAGCTCTTCTCAAACTTGCAGACTAAGGCTTTTAAAATTCACTACAGCTTTGGTAGCACAAGGGCTTCTGAGCAATCCAGATATTCCCTGCAATAGCTGAGCCACCACCTACAGTGTGGTATGTCCCTGGTGCCATTGTCATCACTTATCTGTGAACCAGATCCCAGAGAGTCCCTGTCCTTGACTCTTGCAGTTTGTTGGCCCTTGGCCACATACAGGTTTCTGTGTGTGGTTCACTGGCTCTGGAAGGCTTTTTGATGTCCTGTGAAGGTGTTTGAACTCTTCAGGTGGGCATTCAAGGACTGAAGTAATTGCTTCTAAGGTTTTGTTGCTGTTGTTGTTGTGGGGTTTTTAAAATGTCTTTCCACATGTGTTTTTTAATGTTTTCCAAATGTAAATAGTTTTAGGTGTCTAGTCTCGGGACAGAAGTGTGTGTGCAGATCGCAGAACCATGTGTTATCACTCAGCTCTGACTCATCTGTGAGAAGCACAGGACAGATGTGCTGCTCCCTACTGCAGATTTGTGTTTCTTTTGGCAAGGAAAGGACTTCCTGCCCACAGTCTCCTCTCCCTGACGTTGCTTGTTCCCTCCACAGGGGCTGCAGGCCGCGGAGCGTACCTTCCACCTTGGAGACGAACCCGAGACTGCGCTTGAGGTCGGAGCAGATGGAGTGGAGGCACCAGCGGAACTTGGCGTCACAGCGGTATTTGTTGGCCCCACAGGTGTCATAACAAACGTCTAGCTGGTTACAGCACTTGGTCATGGCAGGGATGCCTAAATCTAGCTGGAGAAAGAAAGAAAAGAAGTGTCCCTTGGCTGCATCCTGGCCTCAGACTCAAACAGCCGCAGCTGGGTGAGCTTCTGCAGAATCCAGATGGTTTCTTTTCTAGAAGCTACTGCCAATAGCCGGGGCAACAAGAGAGAAAACATGCTTCTCCCTCACCATGCAAAGAAAGTGGCAACAGCAACACAGGTCCAATGCAGGACAGACCACATTCTCTTCACTCTCAGTCTGTCATGGGAGGGTTAACTTCTGACAGAGAGGTGGGGAACAGCCCTTCTATGACCATTTGCTAATTCTCATTCATCAGAGCTCAATGGAGAGCTTCCTGTCCTTGCTAGCAGTGGCAAAATCCCTTTTTCTCTTTCCTCATTTTCCCACAACCTGACAAGTCTTGGTTCTTGGCCTAATAAATCTGCTGTAAGTGTTATTAATGCCTTATTTCTTACAGATGCGCTTGCAAGGCCAAGGACAAATACAGCTCAGGCCTGGGAGTTCTGTTCGCTTGGAGGTAAGCAGCTAATAAACATGGGGGTGATGGGGCAGATGGGGCAGTCTCCTTGAGAGACTAGACTCATTAGCTTCTCATAAATTCTTCCTCTTTTTGGCCTTCCTTATCTAATACTTATCAGATTTTTTTTTTTTTTCATTGTGCTCAGTGCTCATAACTGCCTGCATAAGGAGGTACCTCAGAAATACCCACAAGGTTTGCAATGGAATGTAGTTCAGGAATCTAACATGATAAATGGGCTGTAAAGGGAGGAGTTTTCAGGGCAGGAATCTGCCTAATTACTGCAAACTTCACGGGCAGCAGTAATGCATGAGCTAAATAGAAAATCCTGCTCTTGAAACCTCCTGGGAGTGCTTTTCCTGGTGCGTACAATATGATTTCATTAACTGCCTTTAAAATAACAAGTGGGTGCAATATTAAAGCCCCTGGGTTTATTTCCATGCTTGGCAGAGGCAAAAAGCATGGGAAGGGATAAAGGTCCAGGTGTGGAGAGTGCATTCAAATACTGTTGTTTGCACATTTTGCTGTGTTACTGAGCTGCCCAGCACCAAAGGTGTTCCCTTTCCTATCACAAGTGCATAGGATCGATCAGGGCCTTGATAGAAACACCTTTCTCCAAAATGGTGCTCTGCTTGGCCAGGTACCCTCTTTTCTTCTAGAGCTAACCTGCTCAGGAAGCTTGCTTTTTTGGTACCTACCGAGACAGCCAGAGCAACAGGCCAGTCCTTCATAAATGTAACTCCTGTCTAGGTGATTCCTGTTTCAGTGCCACCAGCCCTTGAGATCTTAATGCCTCCCTGACTGACAGTAAGTTAGGCAGTGCTCAGACTGACATGTTCGCCTTGCTGTCAGCAGGCTGCTGTGTCTTTTGGAAGTCCCAGGCAAACAACTTGTCCCCTAACATCACATAAGTGGTATTTCCTCCCTTTTACAGAGCTTTGGCTTCAGCTGTGAGGAGAAGCCATCACACAGCACATAGCACAGCTAAATCTTCCCTCCCCCCAATATTATTAGCTGGTTATTGTGATTAGATAATGGCATCATTTGGGGATCATGGGTGTGACAGTACATACACTTTCGGGTACCTTGAGCCCCAGAAAATAGGAGCTACAGCCGTTTGGTTCTTGGGGTTTGTAGTGAGGTCGCGGCATTGGAGCCTTCCCTGAGAAAGAAAGGAAAAATGTTAGGAAAGCTGATCTTCCCAAGAGTTAAAAGTAAAAAGCAAGGAGTGTCAGGCATCTCCCCTCTGGTCTGCATCCCCAAACACTTCATTCTTCTGCAGGAGATGCAGGGAGTGAAGGATAGGTACTAGAGCTGGCTGAGACACCGGCTCTGCCCTCAGCTCAGTTCCATTGTGGCTTTAGAGCCTGACTGAGCTCATGCCTCCTTCAACATGGCCACTGGAACACTGTGTTGTGTATGAACTGGGTCCCCAGCACTTCTCAAATGTTTAAAATGGGCTGAGTCCAGTCCCTAGGTCTGGGATTCTCTCCAGCTCTTACAAATGGGCAAGTCCCTCTTTCCAGTGTGAGGTTTTGTAGTTGGGCAGCCCTCCATGCTAGAGCTGGTGCCTCAGACCTCTCAGATCTCCTAGGAGCTTCTTCACGTGCTTCCTGAGAGCTCTGCACAGCTGGGATAACTCAGCTGTGTTTTTAACTCCTCCAAGAATCTACTAGCTAAACTACTAACCTAGCAAGGGGGTTTCTTCCCATCCTCAGTTCACTCCCAGAGTGTTGCTGAGCTATGGATCTCTGCAAAATTGTGCTAGACCTCACATGTCTGATCTTGCTCAGAGCATAGAGTCATCTTTGTCTGTTTTCTGCATGTGGTGATGCACTGTCACATTTCACAGATAGTTTCTGTCCCTTTTTCTCTGCCCTCCCTTAGTATGCTTCTTAAGATACACGGAGGAGCAAGAATTTCCTCTGTGAATAATTATTTGCCCAATGTAGAAAGAGTCTAGCAGACAACCAGCTAACAGTAGCTTCAGCGGCAATTTAACCTATTTCACTTTGCTTTGAAGGTGTGCAAGCCCTCCTGTCTGCCTGCCAGCCCATCCTGGGGTTTCGTGTAGGGCTGCCAGAGGGCCCTGGGTGTGAGGACTGGGTGCCCAGGGTTGGGGTGGAAACTGTCCATGTGAAAAGGAGATCAGTCTGTTCCCTGCCCTGTCTCATCCTCTTTCTGTCATCCCTATCTCAACCCCCGTCTCCATCTAACCTGACACACCTGGTGTGGTGAGGACAAGTCACCAGGCTGCTTGTGTGCCTTGACCCAGCTGTGCAATGAGCAGGAGAGGATTCTCCCCTGGAGAAGTTGTGGAGACCGTCCCTCATGGGGTCAGCTTTCTCTATACTGTCCCTTGATTTCTCTTCAGTGCTTGTTCCATTTCTGTCCCGGCTGGGTTTGTGAAAGAGAGATCTCAAATGCAGAGTGAAGTGTTAAGACATTTGAACCCTGTTCTGGGAAAGCTTTGTAAGCTGTGCAAATGCTCCAGCAAAAACACGTGTGAGCTGAGCCTTTTGTAGGTCCATCACCTCTAGGGTTAATTTGCTGCTTCCCTGAGCACTACTAGAGATTTTATATAGATCTAACTTAGTCCTTTAGGCAGGGTTGGGTTCTTTTAAACTCGATTTCCCCTGCTTTCTTATTGTCAGCACTGATAATCATTTAAGACACTTTTCTCCTTTTTTTTTCTGTCAAGGTACCTAAAGTGCCAGTGGTTAATGCAGCCGTAAAACTACTGTGTTCTTGAGAAGACCTCACAGCCAAATGCCTCAAAAGGTCTCGTGTTCCCAGCACCTTCGAAATTAAAAATTGCCACAGAGGTTTTGTTTAAACAACAGATTTGTAACAAGCAAACAAACAAACAACAAACTGAAATCCTGTCCAGCTGTGAGATTCCAATGGCCAATTTTCTCCAGCCTCGCAGAACCGCAGTGTAAACCAAGGATTTAGCTCTCTGCAAGCCAAGATAAAGCTCTCTAGTTGACATTACCAGATGGCATTACTAGATGGCATTTGCATGGGAAGGCATCCCCCAGTACAGCAGCTACCGCTGTGTTTCTACCTTTTTGTCCCCTTTTTGAATAGGTCAGCTTCATGCTCCAGGTTGTAATTTTCTAGCGCAGAAAGCATTGTCATTTGGAGCAGGTAGAGCCATGTTAACAGCAGACAAAGAGCACAAATCAGTTGGTTGCAGCACGGCATCATTATAGGATTATTTTTGCACTAAAACATAACTCAAGAGGTCTGTTGAGGTGTGCTGATGTGAGGTAATTTCTGAGTTCATGACACATTGCTATTTTGGTGGTTGTGCTATAGAGAGAAGGAGTTCTGTCTGTATATGGGCTGAAACTATTAACCCAATGCTCTCAAGCAATATAATGAGAGGAGGGCTGCACCCATGTCTTGGTGCAAATAACAGCCTAGATACTCTTTAGGAAGGGGGTGAGAATCAGGATGCAGAATTCAAATGTTCCTGAATTGAGGTGGGAAGCAGAAGAAAGTTCAAAATCCCAGGTGGATTTTCCACGATGGGGGCAAATTTTAATGACTTGCTTGTAATATTGGCCATCAGTTATGTTCCTGCAGCATATGGTCAATTAACAGGATAAGGTGGCAGGTCAGAGCAGGATTGAGACTGTCCGGGGATGTGGGGATAACTGAGTTTCCAGAGAACACCTTCCATTTAGCTGAAGTTACAGCTATTCTAAGATTTTAGAAAGTTGTCCTGAGGAAGAAAAAATGATCTCACTTGAGAATTGTGGTGATCAAGAAAACATTGCACTGCCTTCAAGATGAGCCCCTGGAGGAAATCTGTCCCCCTCCTCTCTGAAAAACAAAGCTTAATCATTTGTAAAGTGTACCTTTGTGAACTCTTTCTCAGCTAGATAAAGTCCAAGACACCACAGTTAACCTCTCTCCCACATCTTGTTCTCTAGCCAACTGGAAGACAAAGGCAAAGCAAAACTAACAGGCGTTCCTGACACTACACAAGCATCAATGCAGCGCTCTTGTGGTCATTTATTGCTTGCCCATCCTTAGTCTTTATAGGCACGTCTATGATGGAGATGGGACCTGGTGGGTCACACTGGTTATTTTGCCAGGTGTGTTTCACCAGGGGCCTGTTGTGGTGTGTCTGCTGCAGGGCAGGCGGGGAGAGACACCAGGGGACAGCCGCAAGCAGAGCGGGACCTGTCCTGGAGCACGCTGAGGAGCCACGCTGGTGTTAGAAGCACAACATTGCTGAGGAAGCCTGTTCTTTGGAAGAAGATATATTTCAGGGCATTGCCTTGTTGGCATGGCCTTAGAGGAGAACTGAAGTTGCATTTCTAACAGGAAGTGAGTTTCCCTGGTGCATTTTAACATCTCCAGGCTGTTGTAGCTATGCCAAGAGACTGTGAAACAGCCAGCTGGATGGAGCAGCTGCTGGTGATGCAGGAGGTCTCAGATACTGCAGTGCTGGTACGCTGACAGGGGGAAATGAATGTATGTCTGGGTGAATAGATGGTCTTGGGGCTCCTGCTGTTTTGAGTGGTCCATTGTTATTTCTCTGCCCCAGACAAGCGGGCTTTGGGCAGATGTGTCCCATACTCACCACAGCCTTTTTAGTGCTGTGTTGGAGAGCCTGACTTTGAAGGATGTGCAAACCTGGACATGCCTCCTTATCTTAGGCCCCTCGGGACAAAACATTTTCCCCTATGAGCAAAACATTGAAGTCCTGCTTGGCCAGACAGCTGAAGGAAGCTATCAAGGGATTTACTCTCAGTTAAGGTCATATTCTCCTGTGAGATGCCCAGAGGGATTTTGTAAGGAGGAGGAGATATTTACCAGCAAATGCTAGCGTAGCCCTAATGTCCTAATTTAAGGGAGTAATCCATCAAGTTGTTTGTTTTCAGACCTCACTAGCTGCTGAAAAATCAGGAGAGTCTTACAGCCAGAACAGCTAAGCACTTCGTGCTCAGATGAAGATGGATGTGGAAGTCACAGGTGAGTCCTGACCTTTATTGTGGCAAAATAAGCTATTATCGGTGTCTCTGGGCTAAAATGAAAGAAAGCAGAAGGAAAAAGCAGTCAAGCCCTGATTCAGCAGCAAGATAGTAAAGATGGTTTGTGATCATTCTTCTGGGCACAGACAACTGGTTTCACTGGTCTAGAATTCATTCCTGCATCCCCTCAGCTTGCAATTTGCAATGTCTGTGCTAGAGACCAGTACAGACAAATGGTCCTGGAAGGATCCATCAAGACCCTTGGAGGCACATGGGCAGCATTTCAATAGTTTCCTTCTTTGGCCAGTGATTAATGAGTTATTCAGCAGGGCTAGCAATGTGCTTGTTTGTTTTCCTTTCTAGGTGAAGCATCTCTCCAGTAAGATGCAGGGTGCTCTCAGGGAGCAGGTAGGAATTTACGCCGGTCTGTGGAGACGCTCTTCCCTCTGCCCAAGAGCGCAGGGCCAGGGTGGCAGAAACAGGGACAGATACAGCCCAAGCTTCAGGATGTGCCCAGCAGCGATGGCTTCTCCAGACTTGGTGAGTCCTGAGACTCCCTGAAACAAGCTGTGAATATCTGCCTTCCCAAACCTTGCCTTAAGCACGCTGCAGTACCAGCCATGTTATACCCACAATGAGGGTTTTCAATCCCTGCATTAAGAAGGGTAAGTCCCTTTCTGCAATGAATAAGGGGCACGGTATGGACCTAAAGGGAGGTTGTCACACACAGCGTGGGGCTGCCACAGTGTGGCCCTGGGGACGGGCTGCCTGATGGGCAAATGGCCCACCCCTGTGTGCTGGAGCGATGCTGTGGTGTGTGTGGGCATCTCCTCCTCCAGACACTGCACCCCCGTGGTGCCACCCATTGGCTCCACAGAGCAGATGTGGCTCTCCTGAGCTGCTGTAGAGAGGCAGCACTGGCTGGGGTGTGCAGTGGGGCTCTGGGCTGAGGGACTAAAGCAGCAGGGCCGAGGGTCCAAGGCCACTGTGGGGCTGAAGTGATGTGCTGAGATGCCTGGCTCCCTGCAGGTTTGTGGGGCTGAGGTGCCTGGCGTGCTGCTCCCTGCGTGCTGTTAGCATGGGGCTCAGGGAGCAGAGATGGCAGGAGCATGAGGGCAGACAGATACACAGTATTTAAAAAAAAAACCCAAACTACCCAAATAAACCCCCCAAATAACTTTAAGGCTGATTTTAAACTCTCCTTGTGGTCCCACTTCGGCTAAAGGCAGCCAATCTGCCCTCTCGGCCTGACAGGGATCTCGGGTCCCAGCCCTACAGCACCTTTTTCTCCTGGCACCCTTGCCAGGATGCAAGGCCTGGGAGGGATGGGAGGTGATTCCCTCCAGCTGCATCTGCAGGGGATCATTACAGACAACACTGCGCAGGCTGGAGAGGTGCATCCTGCATTTGGGAAGAAATGGGATGCCTACAGACTGAAACAGAGTCAGTGGGATCTCTCCAAAGCAGGGAGTCTGGGTCTATGAAAAACAATGCTCAGGGAAGGAGAGGGGTTGAAATCACCTCTGTGCTCACGAGCATCTTGCCTAGATTACCAGTGATGTGGGATGAATCCTGGGGAAAAGGGCTGGTGGGCAGTTGTGGATGGGCAGGCTGAAGTGACAGAGGACAGTTATTGCTGTGGGGACAGTTGTAGGAGGCTGGGGAGAGGATACAGTCTGTAAGAAACCTCCTTGCTGTTCCCAAACAGGTTGTTCCAGTGTCAGTATCCTGCTGATGGCTGGTGCTGCCTGTGCCTACCCCTGCCCAGCACCCCACAGACCTGCACCATAGGGGCCTGCCCCACCGTACTTCTGTGCACCCAGTCCCTGCCCTGCCTGTGCTCCGCCTGTCCTGCTGTCCCTGAGGTGTCACCCGCTTTGTCCCGTCCCTGGAACAAACCGTACTTTTTGGTAAATCACTCTAAAGTCCAAGGCAAGCAGCAGCTGCCTTGTTCTGACTTGAGTACTAAAGGTTCCTCTGTGGTGACAGCAGCTCTCATTTACCTTCCTGTTATCTCCCCTCCTCCAGCCTATGTTATTAGCCAACTCGCAACTGCTGAATAATGACACTCCAAGGTTGCTGAGATTAGGGCCGCTGGCGATGCTACCAACCCTTCTGAGTCAGGTCTGCAGGAGCTGCTCGACCTCCCCTCCAGGGCCTTGCTGCCAACCGTGGTCCGTCTCTCCAGGGGTCCACGCAGCTGGGCAGCCTGCTTATCTGTATGCCCTTCCTGTAAAACCTGCGTCCTCTCCTCTTGTCCCCTTGCACACAGCATAGTGGCTTCAAGAACAGGCTGTTCTTGGTGAGAGAGGAAGATGAGGGTTCGGTGTCGCTGTGCTGACACTAGCAGAGATGTTCTGACTCTCTGCAGCTACTTTTCTGTGCCAAGCGGTGCAGGGGGTCAGGTCATGGGTAGGAGCTGGTTGTGGTCTTGGGGAAGGAGAGCACTGTGAGTTCTACACAAAGAGAAAAGAGGGGAAAGGGCAAAGAAAGAGGAGCCAACAGAAGTGAGGTTCGCTTACCATATCGACATCTGTACTGACAAACGCCATTTTTACCCCCCAGCAGTTCCAAGAAGGAGTCAAAGTAGCTGTTAACTGTTTCGAAGCTGTCCCGGATGGTCCCGATGCCCCAGTCTGAATAGAATGACTCTGCTTGGGGAGCTTGGTGAACGGTGTTCTCTTGTGTTGTTTCCTCGGCACATTGTCCTAAGCCCAGGGTCAGGCACAGAACCACTGCCTCAAAAAGCAGCCTCATGCTGCGGTCCAGCTCCAGGCCCGGGAGCCCTCGTCCAGGCAGGGAGGAGTGGGAGCGAGCTGCTGTGCGTAGGAGGCAGGTAAGTGCCCCTTCTCCCCTGGACTTTAAACATCGCAGGGGGAACCAGCATGAGGTCACCACAATCAGGGTGCAAAGTGCACCGGGGAGGGTTGGACTGAGCTCCTCTCGCAGAGAAACAGCGGGACTTGGGTTTGCACAATCCCACTGGAACAGGCTCGGCCCCCACCGCACCGGAGCTTCAGCTTCCCCAGAAGGGTGCCGAGCGGGGTCTGTCTGCCTGAGCCGTGTGGCACACGGGAGACCCTCCGCAGGCCCCACGGAGGCACTGCATGGGCTACCCCACTCTTTCTCCTACCTGCTGGGAGGAATATCTCCTTGTCCACAACTTCCACTGCTCGGGTGATGGGAGTCAGCGGCAAACTGAGGAGCACCCCTCACCCTTTTCCTTGGCCTCCTGGGCATGTAATAGAGGTGGGATGAGACACCCACCCAGTCTGGCTGCTCTGGGGAATTGCTCCTGGCAAAGCCTCTGGGGCCACAGGGCTGACATGCTTGTCATGTGAAGTGGCTTTCCATGGCTGCACACCCAGGACAGAGAAGGGTGGCAGAGAGTGCCATGTCCTGCTCTGTGCCATGTCCTGCTCTGTGCCATGTCCTGCTCTGCTTTGGCTAGAGGGTGCTCTTGGCCCCAGTAAGGGTTAATCCAGCAGCTGGGAGTAGTTTGGGTTTCGAAACACTGCATTCAGGGCAATCCCTTGGCATATCCCCTTCAATTATAGGGTCAATGACGTAGATGAGTATTTGCCTTTGATGGGACTCCTGAAGGCTGATGTTAGTGGTTACGGCTTTTGTGTTACTGGATTAAACATGTAGCACAGATGGCCCAGAATGAGGAAAGGTTGGCACCGAAAACCAGGTCAGGTAACAGGCTTGTGAGGGAGCTGCAGGTCCCGGCTCTGGGGTGGGACTGGCCTGCCAGTACCCGAGGGCCTGCACAACTGGTGACCTCTGTGGACCCCAACAGCCAACTGCAGCAGTCATTCCTGGTTGAGTGTAGAAGTGGCCAGGCTGTCAAACAGAGACTCTCAGCAAGGTGGAGGGGAGCTGGGCAGTGGGTCTTTCAAATATATGACAAACAATGGCAAATTCTGGCATTTTGTTGTTTCACAGGAGATTCAGCACAGCTGCATTGTTACTTTTCCAGGGCCAGAACCCTGCAGAACCTGCCTGCCTGCGCCTTTCTGCGTGCAGCCGCACGTTACGTGCTCCCAACGCGGGATAAGGAGGGAGGACCACAGCCAAGTCTTGGTTTCTCAGACAGGTAAGTCAGAGAAGTGGGGAAGAGGAGCAAACAGGCTGGTTATTCTCTGTCCTGTGAAATGGTACGGAACTGGAGCGTGCTGCTGACTTCTTGTTGCATCTCGAGTGCCTGCTGCTGACTGCGTTCAAGCTCAGTGGCCCTCAGAAGGGGTGTGAGGTTTTCTCAGGTCAGCAGTCAGAGGTGATTCAGTTGTACAGCCCCAGTTGTACAGCTCCAAGACATTGAGGGGCTGGAGTGGGTCCAGAGAAGGCCAACAGAGATGGTGAGGGGTCTGGAGAACAAGTCCTCTAAGGAGAGGCTGAGGGAGCTGGGGGTGTTCAGCCTGGAGAAAAGGAGGCTGAGGGGAGACCTTCTGGCTCTCTCCAACTCCCTGAAAGGAGGGGGTAGCCAGGGGGGGTCGGTCTCTTCTCCCAAGTCACAGGCCATGGGACAAGAGGAAATGGCCTCAAGTCTAACCAGGGGAGGTTCAGATTGGAGATCAGGAACAATTTTGAGAGGGAAAGGGTTCTGAAGCCTTGAGATGGGCTGCCCAGGGCAGGGGTTGAGGCCACATCCCTGGAGGGATTGAAAAGCCGGGTTGACACAGTGCTTAGAGACATGGGTTAGGGATGGGTTTTATCAGAGTGAGGCTGATGGTTGGACTGGATGATCTGAAAGGTCCCTTCCAACCTGGACAGTTCTATGATTCTATAAGGTGTGCAGGAGGTCCTAAGGGAACCTCAAACCAGCTTTGGCTTTTGGGAGATGAACCCAAGGAGAGAGACAGAGAGCACGGGGAAGAGAGGTTGGCAGCATCCAAGATGTGGATAGGGAGGTGGAGCACTGTAATGCCTGGTGAGAAATAAGGTTGATGGTTTGGGTTGAGCTAGAGGTGGCAGGTTGCTACTAGATGGTCTTGTTCCCTGGAGTCTTGAACAGGGTGTCATCACTGGGACAAAGCAATGGGGACGTTCATGATGTGAGGAGTCCCCCGCACAGCACTGCGCAGGGTAGGACTTGGAGAGCTTGGGCCTGTCCTGTTGTTCAGGCCATGGACCGGTTTGTCAGTCATGGGTGAAAATGAGCCACTGAAATTTGTTGTCAGAGACCCAGTGAAGGAAAAATGGGGTTCAACAGTCCCACACTATGCTTTGCACTGAGTGGAGCCGTTGGTGTCTCTGTTGGCTGAACCAGTGCCCTGTGTGACACACCAGTTTACAAGCCCAGTGCTCCCCGCCCTTAGAAACAGCCTGGCAGAAGTTAATGTGAAATGGAGCACAGCGGCTTTTCAGAAATAGCTTGGGAACATTGTGTAGAGCCCCTGGGTGGCTATGCTTGGTGCTGTGCTTTTATGTGGAGCCTAAAAAGTTGCTCTGGAGGCAACTCCAGAAGACAAAATTTCTTTGTCATCCCTTAGTCCCTGGTGGCTGATCCAGGCGCTGCTGAACGCCAACAGAGAGGGGAAAAAAATGCCGTCAGGACTGCAGGGGATGCAAACCGCAGTGAGTGTGCAGCCTGGAGGAGGTGGCTCTGGCCAGAGCATAGAGCCTGGGCTGTTTGCAAAATCCATTGGAATTTGTTAGGAAAGCTGAGCAGGGCAGGAGGGAAGCAGCTGGAAAAGGGCAGAGCCTGGGAAAAAAAAAAACTTTCCTGTTAGTTCGTCACTTGTTTGTCCCAAAGCAAAAATTTGTGACTAAAAAAGCAGTCCAACAGCTTACCCCAAAGATGGCAGTCCCTTTGCCCTGTCCCGGGGGTGAACCATGCTCCCTCCTTCCTCCTGCTTCATTCCACCCCTCCCCACACCAGTCTCCTGAGACATTTTCAGTCCAGCTGCAAATAGTTTGTTGCACCCAAACTTCAGGATCTAAAGACAAGGAAAAATGTAGGATTGCATAAAACTAACAAACGCTACACAGCGCTTCCACTCCCCCCGAGGCACCTCAGGGAGTTGCTGCTCAGTTTCAAGAGCTGCAGAAGGGAGGACTTCCCCACGTGGATGCACACAGTGGGTATCTGCAGGTTTGTCTGACCTTGCTGTGACCCACTGTGGCTGCAAATACTCCCTTCCCTGTGCCAGTTTTTCTCTCTCTAAAGATTTTAGAGATACAGATGTTGTTCGCCACGATGGTGAACTCTGACACTCGGTTTCTGAACCTCGTCTTGACCTCAGGATAAGCAACTCCTGACTCCGTGCATTCATTTCTGACTCTGTAATGCTTAAATATAGAGCAGCCCTGGGGCTGTGATGAGTCACTCACTCCTAATGACACTATGAGACTCTTGGCAGCGCCCTCCTGTCAGACAGGAGGCAGAGCTGGCTACGGCCGTGCGCGGGGCAGACACCCTGTCCCCCCAGCAGTGCAGCTGGATGCATGCGCGTGTGTCTCCCCATGCTAATGGCAGCGAACCCCATCCTGAATGAAGCTGGAAACCCTCTTGATTTCACCCATCAGCCTCGCCAAAGCAAAGGCTGGCCCTTGCATCCTGGGCTGGGCTGCTGGGAGGGAAGCGCAGGGGTTGGTCTGGCTCTTTTGGTGCATGTTTTTTTTTGCAGAGCACACTGTCGTAGGTCACACGCTGTGCCAGGAGCCTTCCCTTCACACTGGGGTAGAGGGTGGGGGGCAGAGGATGGAGAGACTGGTCTCTTGTTCTATCAGTTTTGGCTGGCTTGATGAGATGGTGGTCGATGTTTAAGCGCGGCCTAAAGAACGGAGCAGGCAGCGTGTGGTTAAGGTTGGTGGGTAAACTGTGTCTGGGTCAAAGCCTGCTTCGGGAGCCAGATGAGTCACTGATTATCAGCAGGAGAAATGGAGCTCGATGATGAAATGCTGAGTCCCTCACAGAGACAGGTCAGAGTCCAGCAGCTGGAGGAGGATGGGTGGGTGGTTAAAGACCCTCTTCCCCACGGGATGGGGGTTGAGGGGGGGGTGTGAGGGCTGTGCTCGTTTGTGGTCTGGTCCAGTCTCTTCAGGAGTCCCTGAACAGCTCGGGTCAGCCTTGTGCTGCCTTCCTCCACCCATAGGTGCCGATACTGTCAGACCCTTTCCTTTCCCTTCACCTCACCCTGCTCTGCAGCGATTCGCAGGCCTTTTTTCCTGTCCCCGACCCTTCCCTGCCTTGTTTAGCTGTGGTTCGTGGTTCCTGGTTCCTGTTGAACCAGCTGCTGTGGTTCCTGGTCCACAGGCCAGGTTCCTCGCACGGTCGTGAACCCCCATGGCCACAGTGTAGGTGCCACTCTGCTGGAAGAGCCCCATATACACAGGTAGGGTGGTGGGGAGCCACAGTGTGCGAGCAAGGTTAAACCACAGTCCTCCCCTTCCTTCACAGGAGGGAGGCACAGGCCTCCTAGGCCCTCCTCAAATCCTGGGTCAGTGCCTCAGGCCACATGCAGAAGGCAGGGCAGCCCCTCTGTTGTCTCGGAAAGCCGTGGGCTGCATCTCACCCTTCTCTGCCATTCTCTTCTGTGCCAGCTCCGTGCCCAGGCTGACGGCAGGAGACTCACAAGCCCAGTAGCTGGAAGCCCACAAACACCTTCAAAAAGCCCAGAGGGTTGGAGCAAGGCCTGGCCTCTGAAAGGAGAGGGCCCATCCGGCTGCTGGCATTCTCCTGGCATTGGCCCACCCTGCTGAGAGGGGCACAGCAGCAGTTCAGCAGCACCCACAGGGAAGCTGGGGATGGAATAAATCCACATTTCCAAAATTAAAAAATGCTGGTATGCTTTAGGCTGCTTTCCTCTCCTGCGGCTGCCAAACCTGCGAGCCCATGGAACGTCTGTGGGCTGCGTGGGGAAGGGAGGGCAGTTCCCCAACTGCAACCCACGTGCTCTATCAGCAGCGCAGGGCTCCGTTCCACAGGCAAAAGGATCAAGGCTTCTCACCAGCCTTTTCTATGCTCTTTTGCAGGTTCTGGATGACCACAAATTAAGTCCAAGCTTCACTGGTTGGAAAGACTTGAAGCCCAGGAACAGCTGTGAACTGCAGACGTCTCGGTTACGGAAGAACTCAACCTGCCTCTCCTACCTGTAAGTGGATGCATGTTCTGTCCTTCTTAGCACGCTGGAGGTGTCTGTGGCAGAGAGGCTCATCTTTCTTCACCTTCCTAGAACTATTCAGAATAACTGGTTGTTTGACCTCTTGGCTTCAGGAAAATGTAGTATTTGTCATCCCTGGAAAAGGGTCTCTCAGCAGCTGACCCTTTGCTGTGCCACTCCTGAGTTTCAAACGCAGCTCATGCAGTTCCCACATCGCTATTAAATCCCACACCAGCTACTGACACAGCTCAATGCATTGAGGAGCCAAGGGGCTGGGCCCCGCTCCTCCCTCTGAGCAGCTCACTGCCTTTTTGCAATTTCTGGCTTTTTTTCGGTACCTCAAGTTTTCGGACCCACATTACCTGCCCTCACGTTTTTGCAGTGCATTAGTTGCATTAGTGCTGTGTGTTCCCAGTGGAGACGCAAAGTTTTGGGTCTAAGAACCTATTTAAAAGGGATTTGTGGTATGAGCATCTCCTGCACCTGCCCGCGCAGATGATGAAGTGAAACAAATGAGCTCAGTTTCCAGGAACCACATATGGCAATAAAAATCTGTGCGATCCTATTTACAACAGCCAGATAATGAGGAGAGTTTGATGTGGAGGATTTTTCACTGCAAATGACAGTGGATTTTATTTTAAGACCTTTTTTTCTTTTTTTTTTTTTTTAACATTAGAAATTCTATTACAAAAAATTTAAACAGGCAGTTTCTCACTTGTCAGTCACCGTGAGCCAAACAGGTTTCAATCATCTTTAATACAAAACCAGATTCACACAGGAGCCACGCTCTGGATCCAAAAGCCCTTTGAGGAATGAAGGGGGTAAGGTCAAAAAGCAGCAGCACTACGTGCAGAATCCCTTACACACGTAGTGTTCAGGGCACGGACGCTACTGCAGTGGAGAAAGAGGAAATAGGGATTGTCTGTAGTTCAAAAAAATAAGCTTACCTTTTCTCTTCTTATCGTTTGGTCTGACATGCCCAGACTTGAGTTTTGAGGGATTTTTATTTCTTTTTTAAACCAAGTGAAATTTTCCTCTGTCAAAGGAGAAACTCTTTTTCTTCCCCGAAGAACTGCAAGTCATTGAGTAGTTCACTGCTTTAGAGTCAGGCACTGAAATACTTTTCCTCCCCAAGCAACGCCTCCCGCAGACTGCTCTTAAAAATGCCGTTGAACACTGGGAATTAGTCGATGGGAGGCAAGATGTGGGAGGCAACTGTTTAGCAAACTTCCCCAGACACCCCACAATTTCTTTTAAGCTTCTCCTTACCCTTTTGGTGTTGAACAGGGACAGGGAAAAAAAATCTCAGTGCTTCAAGCCTTATTTTCCTCAACTTGTAAGAGACCGTGGTGCTTTCTTCCACTACAGCAGCACTTGAAGCAGTCATTGACACTTTATTCAGTATTTCTCTTTCACCTTTCATAAACTCTGCAATTTTTAGCTTTTAATTATTTTAATGTGTCAGGTAACTCCTCTGCTCCCTGTAGAAAAAAAATACAAACCCCAGGTTTCCTGCAATAGCAAAACCAGATGCTGTTTTCTAGATGTGTTCACGGTGGCAACACACCACTGCTGTTCTGTGCTTGTGAACTGCACGGGGATTGGCTTTTCTAAAAGCATTTAGAGATGCCCCACAGCTCCAGGAAGAAAATGAATGCCCCAAAGCAAGATTCCTAACACCACATTGTTTGTTGTATTCTCTTACGTGCAGGGAAGTGGCAGGACCCACCTGCAGCCACAGTCACTTTTATTTTTTTGGAGCTTAAGCAAGTCAAAAAATAAGGGAAGGGGAAAACTACACGGAAGAGAAAACTACGGCTAGGAATGGAGATGTTTGACACTGCGGAAAATGGAGAAAACTCAGGTTAGTAGAAACATTATGATTTTTTTTTGTTTAATGATTACAGTTTTGTGATCAAAAAATACGCTTTGATAAGCCGTTTCTTTGGTGAATCTATTTGTATCAGATACTGCTCTAGTGTAGCAGCTATTCTGAGTGAGCGAGCAGTACAGGTGGGAGGTGGGACCTTTTCTGATTTTTCTTCTTACTTGTTTTCTTACCTGCTGGATGGGATTTGTTTCCCAACTGCCAAAAGCACAAGCAAAACACATGAAGGTGCAGGGCTAAACAGTTGTGTATGTCCCATCGCTAACAGGCCCAGGGGAAATTCACCCCAGCATATTCCAGCAAAAATTTTGAAGTGTCTTCTGAAAGTATGCAGTTTGTTCAAACTATAGTACCTTAAACTGCATTCTCAGGAACCAAGAGGTATTTCTAACATGTTAATTGTTGGTTTCCTCTGTCTTTTGGCTCAATTTCCAAGATTTCAGTGAGGCGGAAAGTCCAATTAACTAAAATTGGAATTTTTTTCCTTGGTAAAGACTTCAGGCTTGACCCCTAGATCAGTAAAATCATCATCAGACTGTTTAGGTAGAGTCTGGTGCAGCTCACTGATTCCTGTCCTCGTGCTAGTGGAATATTTAGACATTTTTGCTGAAAATCCTGATGTTGAAGAGCAACAGCAAAGGGAAGCGAACCTCCCTGCAGGCTCTCCCCACCCTGCTGTAGGGGGGCAGCGGGGAGGGCTGTTATTCCTCTGGCAGGATTCTGACAAGCAGAACAAAACTTCAACAGCCACAGCCTCATCTCCCTCAGAGACTTTAACTTCATTGCAGTGTAAGCATGACTCGTCACCAACTAAGGTCCCCGAAAGTCACCGGGAGTGAGTTGTTCCAGTGAGGGCACCACTGACTTTGGGGATGCTTTTTTCTGTGTGGGTGGCCTGAATCAGGAGAGCTCCAGCCCCAGGTGGTGGGAAGAGCAGCACCAGCGCTTTGGGAAGAGGCCCCTTCCCAGCGACGGCTGGAGGCAGCTCTGCGAGGTGAGCAACACTGAACCACCCAGAGCAGACACCTGCAGTCACAGCGCAAAACAACTGCAAAGTAAAAAGCATCTAAAGAAGATTTAGGTTTATAAACAGGCCATCTATTTCTCACTAAACCTTAAGAACTGGGAGGACGGAGGTGGAGTGCGTTCGGTGAGGACTATGTGTCACCTCATCACCTGAAGGCTTATAACCAATTTGAAATTCCAGTGTCCTAAGGCACAGTTAACTCTGATTAATGAAAGAAGGTTACATTCCTATCCCCACTGCCCAAGGAACAGATGTAAGAGTTGACTACTAACACAGAATAAAAGCAGCATTTGTTTATGTGGACAACCATTAAAGAGAAAACATAAAAGGAGAGAACACAGGCTGTTGTCAGGCTGCTCTGACGCAGGCAGGTGTGTGACACAACGCTGCTGAAGCATCTCAGCTACACACATGGAACTGCAGCTCCCATTTGCAATTGCCACAGAGGCCAAGAAAGAAGACTTAAAAAATTGGGGCTTTTGTGGAAGTGGAAAAATAGGGTAAAACATGATGATAACCTGGTCCCAGGAGAAAGACCAACCATGCCCGCAGCTCTCAACAGCAGCAATCAGGCACTGTAGAAAAGCAAGGAGTCGAATGTCTGGAAATTGAGGATGAACTGGTTTAATTCAGCCTTCCTTAGAAGGGAGCCCTCCCGTTAAATCCTCCCGCCCTTAGCAGACCAACAGTCGTGAGGAGGACTCTAAGTGAACAATCTCTGGCTTTCCATGTTGATTGGAGGGGCGATGGTGAAGGGAACACCGCACACAATCATCACTGCGGCCCTGATCTCTATGTTGTCCTTGTTTTCTTGTTTCTGTAACACTCGTAGACCTTAAAAATCAATATATTCTGTATAAAACCAAAAGGGGATATTTTAGAGGGAACTAAAAGCATGTTTCTTTTGTCCACAGATGAAACACCGGTGTAGTTGAAGACTGAACCTGTAGTGGAGTGTTAGTCAATTGTAAACTGTAGGAGACGTGTGCATTTTACACAAACTGGATCCAGAAGAGACAGAGGAGCAGTCTCTGCATCATTCCAACTCTGATAAAGTGCACGGCCTTCGGAATTCCTGTCCCCGCTCGTGAAGCCATTTATTGGATACTGCAAAGACAGAAAGGTATCTGATCACTGCACCTGGTTAGCTCGTGCTTCTGTTTAAGCTAAATAGAGGCTATTGGTCAGCTTTCAGCTAAGCACAGGATTATCTTGCATTTCTAAAGTATTTTAATACACACACACACACAAATGGGAACTTGGTCTAATAAATCCAAAAGGGGAAAAAACCTCCCAGCAGCTGCAAAACTATGAAAGACTATTAAAGTAGCTATAGCATTACATGTAGTTTAGATTATAAAATATGCTACTATATTATATTACTATAATATATATAGAATCATAGAACCACCCAGGTTGGAAGGGACCTTTCAGATCATCCAGTCCAACCATCAACCTCACTCTGATAAAACCCATCCCTAACCCATGTCTCTAAGCACTATGTCAACCCGGCTTTTCAATCCCTCCAGGGATGGGGCCTCAACCCCTGCCCTGGGCAGCCCATCCCAAGGCTTCAGAACCCTTTCCCTGTCAAAATTGTTCCTGATCTCCAATCTGAACCTCCCCTGGTTAGACTCGAGGCCATTTCCTCTTTGCCCTATCGCCTGGGACCTGGGAGAAGAGACCAACCCCCAACATATACAGAGATATGTGAAGCAGATGTAGATATAAAGTAGATTTCTTTATGAAGGACCTAATTTCTGGCTCTTTTTATTCCACCGTGAGGGCCAGAGGCAAAGGAAAAACCAAGACAACCCACCAGCAGGCCCCAGGCAGGGACAACAATGTGAGGGGTACTCACCCCATTTGTTTCCAACTAGTACCGGGCAGGCTGCATGCCGTGTGCTGTAATCTCCTTCTCCGCTTGGGAAGAGGTTGTACCAGAATACAGCTGTTCCCTGGGAATTGCAGTGGAAACCCTCAGCTCAGTGCGAAACATGCTCACACCAAATGACTTAACAATAAGGAACAGGTACATGTATGTATTTGTATTTCAAATGTTCCTTTTGAAGTGAAGGAACTTTTTCATACTGTAACATTTGCTTTCTTGAGGAGTCTTTCTTAAGTGTCTCCTTTGACTCATTCTGTGTCTATATATATTTATATTTGGCTGTTAGGTTGTGTTTTTTTTAAGCCTGAAGCCAGTTTCATTCACCTCTGACCAGTTTTAGTCAGCAAGATAATTTACTAGAAATACAGCAAAGATTTTTGACCCTTCTCAGGAAAAAACTTGACAGGAACATACAATGTCAGGGGAAATTCCCTACAGACACCTCAAGTCTAGACCTACTTAGAGATGTATTTTCACAATGCGTTGTGAAATACTGCACTGTTAGAAGCAGGTGAGTCCAAATCACAACTATGCTTTAACATGCAGAACATCAGAGGCCGCTGGAATCACCAGGCCTACTCCAGTCGCTTCACTTGTAAGCACCTGTGTGCTCCCGTGAACAGTGCTCTGCTCTTCTTCACATGAATTCATTTTAAAGCTTCTTTTTGAGCATTCATGCATCTGTTCTATTTTTGAGTGGATGGAGAGAGGGGTGGTTACACTGGATAAAAAGCCCCGCTTACCTTTTTAGGCCAAACACTAGCTCCCACTTCAGGAAAGACAGTAGCTCCCCCTGCTGACACATCGCTCATCTGAGAAGGGAAGGAAAGGCACAGCTAAGTTTGAAAGCCGAGACGTTCCCCAGTGCCACATTTTAGCAAAATAAAATCAGGTTATTGAACAACTTAATCTCTACCTTCCAATTAGTAAGCAAAGGCTGCTTGATTAACTGCCTTAAATGAGGCTGAAACCCACCCCCTTTGTTCAGAGTCCCTGACTGTTACACACTCAAATGTTTTGGCAGTGAGCGTGCTATAAATAGTGATGCAGGTGTAAAAATGAGCAACAGTCTAAATAATTTAAGCTGATGGTCACCTCTGAGGAAAAAAATCCTTCTCAAGAACATACACAAGAACCATTACTTATGGGTAAGAGGATACCCCTATGTATTACTGCTAAATTGGTGCCTGCCTTCATTTGCAAGTCACTTCAGTAAAAAAACATAATGAAATCATTCAATGATATAGAATATGCAGTGACAGATATTTTTGGCACTAGCACATGACAGAAATATATCACTTACATAAAACAACCAAGTAGCAATTCTGTTGCCTGTTCCCAATTCCTTAAAAGCATCTGGCTCATCTTTCTGTGAATAAAACCAAGTGGATTTAATGAGCATTTCAATAATTGAGAGAAGCCAAAGACATAGAGCTGCAGAGCCAGCAGCGGACAAACTCATGCAGAAAAATTCATTCAATCCCTCTGTTTGGAAGGAAGAGACACTGCAGTATGTGTGTATCTATTAATTGAAATAAACCAGGAATCTTAAAAAATTCTGTAGGACAGGGAAGGCATAAGCCCAAGTTGCTAATGGGCAAGAACAACTGTACTGTCTGAAAATGAGTATATAAATCCTCTTCACAGCCACAAACTTAATTATTTAATTAGACTCACTTATCTCCTCTTGTCCTTGGCCAAGATGAGCTACAGCAAGGGCAGCTCCTTAGTCCCGGGTTCACCAAGAACCACATTAGGGCAGAGCTCTGCCGCAGGGGCAGCTGCCAGTCCCGCTTCATTGGGGTGGTTCTTCCCTTGTGGCTCTCACCCCCTTCTCCTGCTCTGGCCTTTCCAACCTCGTGCTGCAGCCACAGGTTGCCGTGCCAAGCAACCTAGCTGGCCCCTCCACCCTCCTCGCTGGCACACAGGCATTTGGGAATGCCATTAAATATCCCAGGAGTGATTCACCTGGCAGCGCACGGTGCCAGCTGCAGGCATCTGTGGCAGTCAGGACCGAAGCCTTCAGCAGAAGTGAAGGCAAGAGATCCTGCGTGGGGTGGCTGCAACACCACCAGCCCAGCGCTGCGGTGGAAGGGGAGGCCTCCTCTTCTCCACGCTCTAGCACACACCTGCACGTTACCTTTGCTCTTTCATTACAAGAAGCAGCATCCAGGAAGCAGCCTTGGCAGAGCAAGAGCTTGCAGCAGGCTAACGAATTAGCCCAGGGAGCCAATTAGGAACTAAGGGGGCTTTATCATTTGACTCACAAGAACAAAACCCCATTGGGATGGGTTTAAGATACCAGCGTTTGTCACCCCTCTATTCTTACTTCTAGAACCCACCCCACATGACCCCTATTTGTGTGTGCTAAACTTCCAGCAATCATCAACTCCAGAAATTAACCCATGCATTTCCAAACAGAAAGGGTTAATCATTTGCAATGCTTTTGCCCATGTGCTTACAGAGCAGAGATTCTGATTAATAGTTGGTGGCTTGGATTCACAGCGTAAGGTTAATCTGAAGGTGTTAAAACACACACAAGTACGCCCAATAAATAACCAACTGAATTCAGTGGCATTATTTTCCAGCAGTCCCCAATTTAAACTGCAACAGAAAGAGGTTGGAAATTTAAATCAAGTTTAAAAAAATTAAGGACAGTGAGGTGAGAGGACCTTGGTAGGCTTTTTCCAGTTTCAAGAGCTCGCTAGGGATCAGCATGTGAACTACAGTAACGGAGCGCTGACGTTTGCAAAATTTCTCCAACAGCACACACGATGCCTGCGTCTCGGCTCTGGGGAAAGAGCGTCTCTCTCCGCAGGGCAGGCCTACGGGGCGAGCTGGGATGCAAGTTTTCCTACGCTGCCTACAAAGCCTTCCTCGAAGCAGAGGGGCACTGGGCTCTCACCCGTGCGCTCTGCACTGCAGGCACAGCTGTGGCAGCTTCAGTGCCTGGATGCATCTTACCCAATGCCGCCATCAGCTGCCACAGGTGTCAGGAGCACAGGATACATACCCTGCTTTCATACACTTCAGCTGTACATCCTGCAGTGATTTTAAACCAAATGGTTTTACATGGCCAGTACGTTGGTGAGCTAGAATAGTTCTGTTTCCTCAGAATGGCAATAAAACCCTTTGCTCTGTTAAGAGCTATTTAGGCATCTCCCTAGAATAATTCTTTTTCCAATCTATTTTTGAAGAAAAACCTTATTGCTCTGTAATGCCTAAAATGTTTATCAGTTCAGCTGGTGGTTTAGAGGGCTTTCTCCACTAACACAGATTAGAAAGTTGAAGAGCTATAAAATTTAATACACATTAAATAATAAAAATTATGCTACAGCCAAGAAGCCCAGGCTTCACCAGGTGACTATCTCTCCTCCATCTCTTTACTTGCCCGTGCAAAGTCAAAGTGGGGTTCATACTGTCCTCCCACTCCATAATTTGCCACCTGAAAAAGAGAAACACAGTGCTTTTGTGAAGAAGAAAGAGGTGGAGACAGAAAATAGGACTTACCCTTCCAAAATCAAAATGAGGCTCATATTGGCCTCCTACTCCGTAGTTGGCTACCTACAGTGAAAGGAGAAGCACAGTATCTAGTAAAGCAGTATTTTACCCAGACAAGAATATGACTGTCTATATGACGTTCTATGATCAAACCACAGGAGAACAGAAGCCTCTGCCAGCTAAGCCGCACTGTGTGCAGCAAAGTTCTCTGGATCTGCTCAGGAGTAGCTGCCTTCACCAAGCCTTCTCTTTGACATAGAGCCAGAACCCGACTCCGAGCTTCAGGAGTTCAGCCCTTGGGTCTGCCTTTGCAGTTCCCCACCGGACAGCAGCTCCCAGCAAATGCACAATTGAACCTTCCCTTCCCCGGGGTGCACTTTCCTTGAAAGCTCTTCTGTCCATCCCCAGCTGAAGGGGTAAAGACATTCTCCCATTGAGTGGCTACTACCTGTCTGGTCTAGTGACTCTCCTGTCACAGAACCCAACTGTGACACTTTTGAAACTCCTAAGAGACCTGGACTGGTCCTCCTGGCCAGCCACAGGCTTCAGGGAGTTACAAGATGGTTTGACTACCAAGAGCAGCGGCACATCCAAGGCAGGCACTGCAAGAGGCAGTGTACCCCCAGGTAATTCCCCAGGCTGGGAAAATACTTATCTTCTATAGAAGCTTTACAAGGTGATAATCTGTTGAAAACAGGTCATGGTGCTTTCACAACATTCAAGCTTAAACCTCTTTTTGATATCTACATCAATATAGAGGATTCATTGTCCTTTTTCCTCCTGCTTGATATTTTTTATTACTATTTTTTATCTGTTCTGTGTATTTATAACCTCAATTTTCAATCAGATGCTTAGGCATTTTATAATCAGGAGCAGCACAGTAGCACAACAGCTTTCAGGAACCACTTTTTAGGTATTAAAAATGCTTTCTCCGAATTAATGAAGCAGCTGTTGATTTAAAAGCCTCAAGCAAATGAATAAAAGTACTTCAAAAATAAAATTTTCTCAAGTTCCAGGTACAGTCAGTCTCTCCCACATTACAGCAACGCCAGACGCATTGTCGGCATCCTAGGGCCAAGGATGGGGTGGAAAATCTGCTTTTTCAACACCCATTCATTCTCTCCCCCTTTGCCTAAGCATCAGTCAAGCTACACTTTTCACTGCTGCCGCAGCAGCCAACTCTGACCCTGCAGCAATGAAACTCAGTTTTATCAGTATGAACAAAGAGGAATTACAAATAGGAAGAGTTTCAGTTATTACTGTTTCCCCCCAGCAATAGAAAAGTCCTTTCACACTGAAGTAAGCACTACTCTGCAAAGACAACTTTGCTGCTTCTTTCTTGTAAAAAAAAAAACACCCAAACAAACAAAAAAAAAAACAAACAAAAAAACAACCCAAAAAACCCAAACCAAACAAAACCACACTTGTTCTTCCCACGGCCTGGAATCAAATCAGCCATCAAATTGGCTGCCCCTGGGCTGAGCGAGCCCTTGTGGCCACCTCACCAAGGCCACTAGAGTGAGCACAGTGCTGCACACAAAGCCACCCACAACGAACTGCCAGTCGACTTTGCACATCACCCCTGTGCTGACAGTTTACCTGCAGCTCCTCTGCTGTGGAGACATCGAGTCCTGTAAGGTCCTGTATCCTTGTGTTAATGCGAGATACCACCGGGCTTTCGTATCCAGACAGCCAAGCACTGCATGGAGGAGGGGGGAAATAATTAATAAAATTCAGTAGTAAGAGGCAGTTAGCTCACAGTGGAAATTAAATGTCTGCAATTACTTAACATTTGAGATTATTTTTTTTTCCATACTTTTCAAAAATTGGGTAGGCTGATCAGAAGTATTTCCAGGACGTTATGAAGGCCTGCTTTTAACAGACATTTTGTAGAAAGAACACTTGCAATGCTCATTTAAGGAAGCTCTAAAACTAAGGGCCACCTGACTGAAGAAAAAGTTCCAGAAGTGAAACCTGCTTCAAGCTGGTTTCTAAAACAGGCCCGAACCCAGTTTTGCTCTTACCCATTCCAAACAGCTAATTTAGACTCTGCGTTTGACGCACTTTGAAGCGGCACTTGGGAAAGGAGCAGGTGAGTTACTTTATTTAGCGCACACAGAGTCTATGTGGTTGTAACTCAGCTCTTCCACGTCAGGTACTTATCTGTCCCTTCATGTTACTTACCTGTGCAATGGTATTAAAAATTGTTACGAAAACAATTAAATAACCCATAGAACTCTTTACCATTTTCCCTGTTCAACTGTTCCTACCAAAATGGTCTACTGCAAGTTTGGTACTTGGCACATATTTCAGGTGCACAATGATTTTTAAGGGAAAAGAACCCAACCTGATTCTATTTTTTAAATACAGATGTGAAAGGTCAGCCTCACACTTCCAAAGGCATCTTTGAACTATCTGCCTACGACTGTGCATTAGAACTTTTCAGCTAAATCCACCACAGTTAAACTACCTGGCAAACTAGTCAGCAGAGAAAGGCATGAACAGGTAGAGCAGCAGTTCCACACACCGATCACTGCCTTCACCCAGACACAGTGGAGCATTTTCTACTCTAAGGGGTTGCTCATTCTGTGTCCCCCAGCAGCTGCCCCGTACCCAGGAGAGCGATGTTGGGCAGAAAAGGGCACAAAAGCTTAGTCTGACCCCTAGATCTGCACATCCCTGCTGCACCCTCACCAGCCGTGAACACATCCAGTTTCTTACATGGAATCAAACACACGGGCATTTTTTTCAGTTCTTTGCAAGAGAAGTATTTGGTTCTTTTTGAAAAAAAAAAATTAAAAAAAAATGAATCTGCTTGCTTTCTTTCTCTGTTTTGAACCACTTGTTTCTCTTGTGGCTTTATTCACCCCATTCACCTTCATTTGCCCTGCTCCTCTCTTTCCCTCTCTTGACACACTCACTGTCCTCCCTGGTCCTCTTCTCCTGTTCCCTTGGCAGCCCCCTGCTACTCACTAATATTGAGGATAATATCCATTATTTGGGCCCCATGTTTTCCCTTCCCCCCACCCTTTTTTT
>VXBJ01008033.1:160289-181114 GCA_013400055.1 Nycticryphes semicollaris
CAGGAAAACAGAGACAGCTAGTTCTACCTTTTTTCTAGCATCTGATTCAGCTTTTTGGGCTCATCAGTGGTTCCTGCTGCTTTTACAAGACTCAGAAATACCTGTGCCCAGAGCCCAGCTGGCAAGTACATCATGGCATTGCTACTCAACTTTCAACATCTACGCTAAATTAAGGTTGGTTTNACCATATCGGTTATTTAGCATTGCAATGAATGCTTTCAACAGGGAGAATACTACATCCTTTCATGAAGGGGAAGTACTATATATATATATTTTAGAAATAAATTGCCTAAGGATACAAAGAAAGTCTATGAAAGGTGGAGGAAACTGGGAACTGAAACCGCATTTCAAGTGCCAGCCTGTCTGCTGGTTGCTGAGTAAAGCATATAGCAGGAGTAGTTCCATGAGGAGAGCTACAGCGTGGTTTAACCCTGTAAGCGTCATGAAATCTGCTTGCACGAGGGCAGAGAGCTCAGGAGGGCCTGCAGAACCCTGCACTGGCAGCATCTAGCATCAGCAAGTCTCTGTCCCTCAGCATTTAGGATACAGAGTCAGGGCCTTCTGCTGCTGCAGGCTCTGCCCGCCTTCACTGCCTCTAACAATCTGTCCTGCCTTGGCCTCCTTTGTTGCCAGTCTCAGCCTCACTCCTTCACTGACACCCAAGGAAATGTGTGCCTAGTTTAAAACCGTTTATACCTGGTATTCCTTCACACAAAGTAATCTTTTCCCCCCGATTTTCTCTATCACACACACAAGATTACTCCCCCACGAGAGGTGTCTGTGATGCAGAATTAGCAGCCTTAAACTGTGCTCAAACTTTTAATATATGCATAGGCCAAGGTTCAGCCTGGTTCAGTACATGCATACAGCTCTACTCTTCAGTGTACATTTGTTAAATTAAAAGTTGCTAACTTGCCTGAGCAGCATTCTGTTGGGTTTTTTGACCAGCTGGCACCTACGAGTCCATTATGGTCAGAAAATCTCCAAACAAAAAGGGATAAACTTATTTCTGGGAAGTCAGAAGCGTGGCAGTTTAAGATGTGGGTGACTTTCCTTACAGGAGGATTTGCTGTTTCCTTAATAACTACTACACCAAACCCCAAAATTCCCTGACTGAAAAAGGGCATAGCATTTTGGTGTCCCAGTTGGCTTTGTAGAAAGACACCCATGAACTAAGCTAATATGTTACAGCCATTGAAAGAATTTCCTAAGCATGCTGAATTCATGCTGGGGGATGGCTGTTTTCCTTCCTCCCACCAAGAGCTAGCTTTTACCAATTATACTCATTACAAACAGCTAGCAGGAACAACATTTGCCCCTCCCTCTTATAATTCTGCATCAGCTATCATATTAGAGATTTTTAATAGCACAGTAATTATATGCAGAAATAATTGCAGACTAAGCAGTATATTAGAAAAAAAAAAACAACAAACCACCAGAGAACTGCCCAGAGCTCTGTGACGTACAAGGGGGGTTTCTGCACCCAAAATCTCATCTCCTCCAACTGCACCAGTTGGTCTAGTACCAGACACAAAGGCTTTGTCCTGAGGCTGCACCACAGTGANTGTCTCGAGACAGACTGGCACAAACACATACAAAGGTTCACCCACATCTGAACACTGTTAGTATAAAGAAGTGTTAAAACACAACCTTCCCTGATTTCAGGTGGCAGGAGAATGCAGACTACTATATGAAGAATTTCCNTTCTGCATCAGCTATCATATTAGAGATTTTTAATAGCACAGTAATTATATGCAGAAATAATTGCAGACTAAGCAGTATATTAGAAAAAAAAAAACAACAAACCACCAGAGAACTGCCCAGAGCTCTGTGACGTACAAGGGGGGTTTCTGCACCCAAAATCTCATCTCCTCCAACTGCACCAGTTGGTCTAGTACCAGACACAAAGGCTTTGTCCTGAGGCTGCACCACAGTGACTGCAGCACTGCTTTTGTAGCACTCATTCGTCACCCAAAACACTGACATTGATGTTTAAAAACTTTCTGAAATGTCAAAAGTACTAACAGAGACACAACTGTGGCTGAATACAAGCACAAACTGGTATTTCTGAAGTGGAAACATTAACCTCATACGCTACAGGCTCCGACTGGCTGCTGGGAGCAGAGAGGCAAAAAAAAAAAAAAACCCCAACCCAAACCCCTCCATTTCTTCAAAAGCAGTGTGAGCCTGGCTGAGTTTATTCTGGTACCGCACCACAGCACAGCTTGATGGAGCTCCTCGTGCTGCTGGCAAGACGCCCCCTTTTATACAGCCTGCCACGTACTGCAGAGGGAACAGTAGTCCTCTCAAAGAGAGGCAAGCTGTAATTTAGAAGTGCATTTGCTAGGAAAGAATGTTTGAAGGGAAAAGCAGTCATCTATTAAAAAAATAAAGCAAGCTTTTTTTATTTTTTTTTTGTTTTCAGGAGCAATGATTCATCTGGAATCCAAAGCAGCTCAAACAGCTCTAACAGAAAGATTTGTTTTGTTCCAGTTTCCAGTGAGATATAGAATAAAAAAAAATGTAGGTCAGTAAAATCTAATTTAATTCTGTGAGTTCCTTAGGTATGTTGGAAGGAAGTCCCAGAGCACAACCTTTCTGAGCACCAAACCTTAAACATCTCGGGGTCTCACTCACCAAGCACTAGAGAGCAGGCTCTGCTCCAGGCTTGCCGCACACCGCACCAAGAAGGCGGCAGCACTTCACAGAGACTGGGTGCCCTTATACTTTATCCCACGCAGCTAATTCCTGGTTAAAGCCGGTTGTTTTGCTGTGTCACAAAGCCATTACCCAAGGTGATTGCAAACGGGACCCAGCTGCACCATCAGCTGCACACGTTGGGAAGGGCTTTTCATGATGGGTGCTGTCTGGTGCTATTTTTTCCTCACTGTTCCCACTAATGAAAAAGAATAAAAACCCTACATAGACTGTTCTTTTATGAAGGTTTATCCTATTTAAGTAGAGGCCAATTACACATCTCAATTACTGATCTGGACCCCTTCTCCAGTTCCTATGATTAGTACATCAAGCTTGACAAAAACTGTGAGAGTATGTTCAAAGGGATTAAGCTATTTCTTCAGTAAATGCCCCAAAGTCTGTGTCACAGAGAACAAATCCTGAGACTGAATACACAGTCACAGAAAACCAAGAGAGATAAGACATGGACACACTTTAAAATTAAAAAAAAAAAAAAATGAAATGCAGCACACGTCAAACAGAAAAGATACCTTCCTAAAGGTCATTCTGGCAGGGGCCTGGGGAGGTAGGTTTAGGGAGCAAACCTGTAAGGGCTCACACCAGAGTATTTCCAAAGGACCCCCACTGCCCTGATGAGTAAGCAGCCTGAGGTGCTGCTCAAGGTTCAAGGCAATTGTCAATGGATAAAAATAAATTTTCACCTTGCCACTACTTGTAACAAGCGTGGCTTTAGGGATCAGCCTTCAGCTACAATGGTGGTCTAGTTTCCATCACAGTTCCAGTAATTCCCAAATCAATTGGCTTCTTGTGATCCGGTATTCTGAAGCACTTTTATATTTTTGAAGAAATTCAGAGCTAAATAAATCCCCTTATGCCATTAGCCATTCTCATTGCAGGGCTTTGTTCAAAGAAGCAGGAAGAACACTAGTTTTCTATTAAGGCGGCAACTACTTTCAATAATTTAAACAAGGAAATTCTTAAAAAATATCAACTAGCTTTCATTTGCTCTATCCCTATGAATTACAGCAGCTCATCAGTGTCTGGTTTAGAGCAGCAAGTCTCACTGCCCGAGTTCAGCGGCAGAGGTAAGGCTCAGAGGCGGCCGTTCCGCTGTGCGTTAGTGTGAGCAAACCCCTCGCTGCTGGGCAGGTTTTAGTAGGTTAGTTGCACCAGCCAAGCCATGCGAAGCAAAGAGGGCACTTCACCTACTACTGTTTATTATTTCCACAGAGCACTCGCTTTGTTACAGGACAGCTCAGTCTGCTTTAGGCCATTCTCTTTCTTCTAAGAATAGCAAAGTTACACAACAAAAATAAAAAAAATCCTTGTTTGCCCCGGGTTTAGAGATGAAGCAGTAACAGTCCCAGAACAGACTTCCTCAGACTTTGTATACCTTTGGAAGACGTTCCCCTTACCTCTTAGAGACTCTGTAATGTGCTGTGGTCAGTTTCCCAGTCTCAGGGTCATGAACAGTAGCACGGCTCAGCTACAAAAAGAGAAAGGACAAGGGCTTACCCACCTAGTAGGCTGCTTTTTTTGCCAAGCCACAGGTGTTTGAAAGGGTTCCGATTGGTCTGGATGGTATGCAATGCTCTTAAATTAGCAATATTAGAAGGGCAACAGAAGCTATAGCTGCCATGTCCAAATCAAACCAATTGGTTGCAAAAATTTGGTTGGATTGTCCTTTCACTTTTTTCCTCCTTTCTTTTTTTTTTTTTTTCCTTTGTTTGGTTTTAAACTAGAGACTTTCTGTGAGTAATTTATGATGCTGAGTTTCACAGACAGTTCCTCTTCACCCAGAAGTTTAACTCCTTTCAGAATTTTGGGTTAACACCAACAGAACATGCAGCCAATCTTTAATCACCACTCAAACTAGGGGAGAAGGGGGTGGTGGTGGGCAAGGGGGCAGGTGGTTTCTTTTAGGGCCATCCATTTTTGGAAAAGCGTTGGTTAAATTCCAGACTTACAGTATTTAACAGAGAAGCTGCAAAGAACCAGGAACCCAGTGAAAACGAGCGCACATTTGTGTCAGCAGGAGGTAAGGGCACACAGGCAGGAGTATGGGATTATGGGGGACAACAAAATGGAATGTTTTGTGACTCCAGCTGTTACCTGCAGCAAGGGCCTGAAGCATCTCTTACACATCAAAGCCCTTGAAGTAGTTCACTACATTTTACAAAGAAAGGGAGGGCATTTTTCCATTGGTCAGAAGAGCATCGAGATTCTACTGAAGGTTGTGTAGATTATGGGTTTTTTTGGGGTTTTGGTTTTTGACACTGATTGTAGAGACCAGGTTTTGTACAGATCATCATTTGAGAATACACGCTGAGCTGAGAAGGTGACCAAAACCAGCAAAGAAATGAAAATACGCCCCCAGAACTTCAGGCTGAAGGAAAAGACTGAGAAACTCAGCAGTAACAGCCTGTTACGGATCTGCACGTAATAAAGCGGTGGACTAGAAAAGACAAAGTTATCTTCTTTAGACCACCTCTTTCTTTTTTTTTTTTTCCCCATAATGAGCAGAATCTACACACTCATTACAGGCCCAAAGCATCTGGCATAGAGCTCTCTTACCTTTTGCTAATTCTGTAATGTGCCGTCTCCAAGGCTCCTGTTATGGGGTTTGAAATGGTGGCTCGCCTCAGCTGTGAAGCGAACCATCAGAATAGTTGCATTACAAAGCACATACTGCATCACAGCAATCCGACCATTCAGAAGCCTAAGGGGAAATTGTCACGCAAAGCCACCACACAAGCCACCCAGTCACCTTTTGTGGTGGTTTTTCTTTAAGGAGAGGGTGGAAATTCATAAAGCAGTGATGGGGAAGAAGGGGGAGTCTCCAATTTGACTAAAGGAGAGGGGTTTTAGGCTCGTTTCTTTAAACAAAGCGATAAAGAAGATCAGGTTTCCCAGGAAGTAGTGTTTCCATGTCTGTAGCAAGAGAACAGTCATCTTGAATAAAGCAAACTAGCAGCTTTCATTTCCTTCGGACTGCAGCAAGTGCTGGATGTGGTACAACATTATGGCACGTGTACAATGAGTCCTTTGTTAGCACTCTGCACGTAAGAGCGGTTTTACACTTCAATTGAATCCAGGCAACATTGTCATCCTGCATAAGCAACAGATGGATAAAAGCCTACCTTTTTGATTCTCTCTATACCAAAAGCAGCACAGGGCTCCTTTCATACCGACTGCTACCAAAAACCAATTGCTTGGTCCATGGACACACGTACATTGTATTCCTAAATTACACAGAGTGAGAACTCTTGGTTCAAGGCCCTCCTTTGCCTCTATTGCGCTCCGTTTACTTGACGCCATCCCATCTATGTTACTCGGACTCAGAGCCTTATGTGTGCCCTTCACCTTCCTTCATATGCTATCAGAACTCTCCATCCTTCGTAACAGGAAAGGTGGACTTACAGAGCCCACATTTTGGAAGAGGCACAAATGGCATACCAAGTCCCAAGCAATTATAAGTAGTATTTTTCTTCTGTTAAAATCAACAAGGTAGATCAAGGACATAGGGCTACAAAGACGATGAGGGGCCTGGAGCATCTCTCTGATGAGGAAAGGCTGGAGGACCTAGGCCTTTTTAGTCTGGAGAAGAGAAGGCTGAGGGGGGATCTGATCAAGGCCTATAAACACTTCAAGGGTGGGCGTCAGGAAGATGGGACCAGTCTTTTTTCAGTGGTGCCCAGGGACAGGACAAGGGGGAATGGGCACGAACTGGAACATAAGAAGTTCCATCTAAACATGAGGAGGAACTTCTTCACTTGGAGGGTGGCAGAGCCCTGGAAGGGGCTGCCCAGAGAGGTGGTGGAGTCTCTGTCTCTGGAGACATTCCAACCCACCTGGACATGTTCCTGTGGGACCTGCTCTGGGTGGACCTCTTTGGCAGGGGGCTTGGACCAGATGATCTCCAGAGGTCCCTTCCAACCCCATAGCATTCTGGGATTCTGTGACATGCCTTCTAAGACGAAAAGGTACTGGGAACTCTTAACATGCTGCCCCCTCCTCTCATCCTATGCAGGTGCATGCAAGAATCAAGGCACAAACTGTAATTCCAGCAAGACTCCAGAAGCTGAATAAGGCAGCTTCCTCCTGCCGGCTTATGCTACCATCGCTGCGGAAGGCTGGGCAGAAATCAGACAGTGCTGCCTTCTGGGAGGTGGCAGTGGTAACATCCCAAGCATCAGAAAGAAGGAGGTGACCTTTCAGTCTCCAAAAGCACAATCATCTTGCTAGACTCGTTATGGAGCCCTGCAAGGCCTCAGGTGCAGGAAATGTGTGGAACACTAACACAGAAACATCTGCATGCAGTTAATGAACTATGAATCTCCAAGTCTTTATCACACGCCAAACATGTGATAGGAAAAGAATTATCTCAGCAAGTTCAGATGTCAAAATGACCATATTCACAGGTTTTTATTTTCAGTGCTGAGACTTATTTCTACTCCATAAAGAAGTGATTCTCTCATATTCCACAGACGTAATGCCAGAGCTTTTGCAGCAGCAAAAGGGCTTAATCATCTACAGCCAAACCACCGGGGCTCTGATTTTTAGCCCTGTATCAAGGCTGCCTGACAGGAGAGCAGAAAGAGTTGTTTTACAGGTAAGTGATGAGAATTGCTCGGACTTTTTGCCTACGGTTCAGAACGTTACCTCAGAAATACAACACATCAGCCTTCAGGAAGCTTTAAAAATCACCTTCAAGCTACCTCATACTTGGTGTGGTGGCCAAGGACAGGCTGATCCTTGATGTGCCCATGTATAACCCACAGCTGGTTTACTTTGCAGTAGGCCAAGCTTACAGTTTGTCCTACACTTAATGCACTCATCCCCCTTATCTCCATGTGCTCAGCTCTCTCTGGATGAAAAGCCATGTAGGCTAAAAACAAAGAAAAAAAGCAGGAAAATTATATTGCAAGTTTAAAATCTTACTTTAGAAGAAATACGTCAGTGTAAGTGTATCTTCAACATGCAACTAGAGATGCAGAGTTGCACCAAGTGGATACAGAAGTTGCAAAACTTCTTCAGTTTGCTCTTTGTCACAGACACTCCTGTTTACTCTGACAGCTGAGCTGCCCTGGAGTATTCTGCATTCAGAAACAAAGACGTTGGGATCCAGTTTCTGAACTAAGATTTGAGGAGCTGGCACTGGGAATAAGAAGCTGAGTAGCACTGATTAAATACTGCCCTCTTAAAGTTCTTCCATTGGCAGGTGACTTGAAAAGCCTGGGAGACAGAAGTCAGTTTTATACTGAATGGAGAACGCAAACACTCATTTTTGTCTATGTGGTAACAAGTTGTTGTTCTGAGCAGAGGAATGGCTGCCTCTCCCTAGATGGCACACCTCTCCATGTCACAACTTGGGCAAATACAGATTTAATTTAAATAAGAAAAAGAAAAGCAAAAAACCCGTCCAGATGACAGGTATATTTCAAGGCAACCTAGCTGCAGTGCATTTGCTTTATGTTGTAGAACATTCTCCTCCTCATCTGAAACGGCGTGCACTGAAATTGTGTCTGCCACAAGAGCCTGACAATTCTGCACTGCTGTTACCTGGCTCTCTTAATTACACCAAATTTCCAGTTTCCCCACTGTCTCTTTCAAAGAATGTGTCATCAAAAGCTACAGGGTGAGAAAAGCAAGGTGTGAGCACACCAGACACCTGCGTTCAAGAGGAGAGAGTTGCACATACTCACACAGAAAACCACACAAAATTTAAGATCTCAAAAGGCAAAGAAGCGTAAGGCATTTACCCTTGGCTTTGCTAGTTCTTTCACAGTTTCAATCTCTTCATCGGAGATGATGTCAAGGAAGCGAACAATTCGAGGTTTGTCCCACTCATCTTCCTGTTTAACGGGGCCCAGAATGTATCTAGGATTCCTGTTTCCATCGTAGTACCGGCAGAAGAGTCTTTTTTGTCTCCGAGGAGTCTGAAAGCCAGGTGGAGCAAGAGACAGTCAGAGATATTATTGTCATCTGGAAGTTCTCTAAGAAAGAGAAGAAGTTCTGGGAACAAGAGACAGGAACAATTCACTTTCCCAACCTGCATGTTATGTCATGAGAAGAAGACATGCTTTAGGTTAGAGAAGTTAGTACTTTCAGCGCATTAATGTTACTCTGTAATATTGCACCAAACAGGATTTTACATAGTCCTATTAAATATAGTTTTACCGCTAAAAAAAAAAACTACCCTCGTTCAAGTCTGTATGCATTTCTAGACTTCCAGCATCCTTATTCAATTAATTACAATTATGTAATGCATCCAAATTAGCAGTGCCTGTGGCAGTTATTACTTTCTGTCTACCGAACAGAATGAAACGGGGAAGAAGCCCAACACATGCTAATCCTCAGTTCCACACAATCAGCCAACTGCTCTAACAACTTCTTTGCTTTCACACCACATACAAATTCTGGACATAGTTCTGTTACAGTTGGTTTCATACATTTGAAAACAGTCTACTCCACTTTACCATTTTGAGACCCTCCCCACGGCACAGCATTTCGTACTTCCTTCTCTCGGGCAGGTAATCCTTTTTCTTAACCTCAGTTTCCTTCTCCGTCTGGTCTTCTGAATCCGTACTGGACTTATTTGCCTCTTTTTCTTTAGCCATGATATATTCAAAATATTTCATGTTCCCATTTGCTCTTTGATGTTCAGGATCTATTGACAAAGAAAGAGACAAGCATCGCTGGCAAGTTCCTAACTTGTGAGGAAGTATCCCAAAGAGGCTATTTAGAAAAGACCCAAGCCAGATGCACACTACTGCTTCTCACAGAGAAATGAGAAACATCTATTCTAGTTTGAGAGTTTTCCCAGGATAGCTGAAACATCGAGCAGAGCTGGAAGCAATGCTAGCCTGCAGCGTGCACATATCCCTATCCATCTGCGGGAAAACCCACCATGAGCTTGCAGAGCAAAGCACAACTCCTTTGCAGTTCAGAAGCTGCTCACAGCGAGGCCCGGGTCCTCAGCAGGCACGGGGGAGCAAGAACTAAGAAAAAGAGGTTGGCCATTCCAGCTGATCTCACCACAGAGGGAAAGACAAGGGAACAGGACAGGGAGACAGCTGGGACAGCACGACCAGCTTTAAACTTAAAAACTTTCCTGATGGGATTTGAGATTTCTGGAGACAAAGCTTTTAACAATCATGAGACTTACAGAGTTAGCTTCAGCTCATCAGTAAATGGTTCTCACTAGCCTTTGCTGTATTAGGTTTAGTTCTAAACTTCCCATGGCATCCTTTACACAGTCAATCAGTGGCATATTTACAGAGGCATAAATGCTCTTCATATTTCATAAAACAGAATCTTAGCTGACTCTATTCCATTCTGCATTTCTTGTTTTTCCAAGTTTTTTATCTCAAGTATGCTTAATTTGCATTTAAATAATTCTGCAGAGATTTTGGTATCACCTATTTAGTTTCAATTTCATTATTTTGCTCCATTCTCTACCTAAGGGGAAGTAATCTCAGAACAGGAAACTAAGAGAACCAAATTTCAGGCAGTAATGACTAAGATGAGTAAGTGGTTAGAAGCCAACAGTGAGAGGAGGCGCAAACCACATCAAAAGAAAGAAGCAATCCTTAACCACGGCATGGTAGTTGAGACTATAATTGTCCATGTAAAACCTGCTAGCAAAATATGGTAACTCAAGTCTTATTTTACTGACAACTACACGTCAAGATGTTAATGGTGATGTCAGTAATAATCCAGTTTAGAAACCCAAATCCAAGTCAGGATACAGGCAGGACCCCGCTCCTCAGCATGAATCCGTAGCCAGCACCTGCTCAAACACAGAGCGAGACCGGTGTGAGCTGCAGGTCCCTTTCACGTACCCAGTTCCAGAAGGCGTTTGGTGAGCGCCATGGCTTTGCTCAGATCCCCCTGCTGATACACAGCGTAACTCAGGTAGTCCAGAATGTAGACTTTATCTGCAGAAGACACTTCTCCTTCATCCAACTGTTTCAGAGCTTGTTCCATCCAGAGCTCAGTGTGGTAGTAGTCAGCTTCAGTGTAGGCAATTTTTCCCAGCTCAAAGCAATCTTCAGCTGTTAAAAAGGATTTGTGCTTCACACCTGCATTTAAAACAAACCAAACAGACTGGTCTGGAATTGTGTGTGAATTTTTCGGAGGAACATTCAGTTATTTCTTATTCTTCACACCACAGTTTATTTCTGTTCTCCAACACCTCCCTTCTACAGCGGCTAGTTGTTGCAGACTCAGTTTAAGTATCTAAAGGCTGTAAACCCTTGGCAGAACACACAAGTGGTTAGATGTGGGTTTTCCATGGCCAGAATACCAGCAACTAGCTAGATGTCTTTTCCATTAGTGGAAAACAAAATAAACCTTCCTTCTTCAAAATCCCGAACACCTTAAGCAAGAGCTGTAAGACAAAGTTTCAGAAACCTGTTTTCAAAGACACAGTATTATTGCTGTCAAAATGCTACTGAAACAAATCTTGTTAGCCACAGCTTAGTGAGGGAGGAAAAAGAAAACGTCAGTCAGCGAATTCCCAGCTGCTCAAGATTTTTTTTAAGTTAGTCATTTTCAGAAACATCTGAAGAGACCTCTGAAAGATTAAAGCACTAGTAAACAAATTACAGATTCCTATTTTTGCCACTGTAAATTAAGGCCCAATGAAAAACCGTATTTAATCTTGTAAAAAGGAACTAGAACCTGCCAGTTTTACAGCTAAAATTACATTCCTGGTTACATCTTAATACATCCTGAATGTCTAACAGCAGCTCCCACTGGGGAATTCTTCTGCTGAAGACATGTTTTGAGAGACTAAATGGCTGAAAAGACAGCCCACATAAAGCAGTATCCCATATAACTTTGTTTCTGCTCACTAATTAAACACCTTGTGGCCATCCTGTGATGGCCAGTCATTTCAGCTTTCTGAGCCAGCAAACTCTACAATAACACAAAGAGGAGGGAACAGGGCGCTGTGGTGGTGGTGGTGGAGTGCTCTCAGAGAGACCCTCTGGAATGAGTAACAGGTTACAGGGCCGTAGCCTCCTATTTAGAAGCAACACAATATCCACATGTGAAGAGACAACCCTTAAAAGGCTGCTTAAGACAGCAATCATCAAATAGGGTTGATAGTTAACGCAAAGAAACAGCACAGCCAGTAATACAGGAAAGAGAATTATAAGCAATACAACAGTAGTTAAGATTCTGATCAAATCTTGGTGACCTGGCCAAATGGAAATTTCCTGGGAAAGAAGGCAAAGAGCACAGACAAGAGACCATGTGAGATGGTCCTCTCTGAGCTCTGAAGAGAATAACCTATCCTCTCTTAAACTCTACAACTTTTTTGTGTTCTGCAATCACACTTTATTACAGTCTTAAAAAGAAGCAATGAACTACAGTCCACCCGAAACACTCTGACTTGTATTTTTGTGCTGGTTTAAGGAAACAATAACAAACTGCTTATTGTAGTAGAATTAATGTCTATGTCTTTGAGACAGTCTTGAACTAAACCCAAAAGGAAGGTTATACATCATAACATATAAATCAAATTACCCTTAATTTTATTAGACATCTGACCACAATGAGTGCTAGCAAAAACACAGATGGATTGTACACAGTTGATTTTTTGCCAGTTGGCACAGTACTGGTTTTGAACAGAGAGAGGAACCAAGGAAAACTCAGCACAAAGAGTCTTCTAAGAGAAAAGAAGTTTGTCTTCTCCTCCATATAAAACTATTAAAAATTATCTTAGGTAAGGCCACATAAACTCAAGTCTGCATACACGGGTGATACACCCTCTGCCTTCTGTTTTTCAGTTTATACACTCCATGAAGTTTAAGCTTTAAGAAGCTTCAGTCACTCCCAATGTCAAAGGTCCATCTTATCCGTGACAGGGAAAAGGATAATAAATGATACAACTGCTTTGTTAAAATGCATTACATTGTGCAATAAAACTAGATATCTGCTGGGCATCTGATTTGTGATCTTCGTAATCAGGACATTTAGTAAAACTTCAGTGTCCTTTAAAAATAACATTGATGACTCTTACCTGGAAGATTCCCTCTTGAGAGGGTGTCTGTGTCCAAATTGTATGTGTCTTGAAGCCGCAAGAGGGCTTTTGCTGCACCAGTCTGATCTTCATCGTTTGGGAAAAACTGCCGCTGGATAGTCATGTTGGAGATAAAGCCTGGGAAGAGAGGGAAGCACTTAGCCTTCTCTGTCCCAGGAATTCTACAAACTCTATGCATTAAATGACTCCCTGTTCCAGGGAAAGCTAACATTTCAGGAAAGGCCATTACTAAACCAGGAAAAGCTACTAACCCTGCAGACCTCTCCAACACCCTGAGTTAGTTTCTGAAGGACAGGAGTACCTCTTTGGTTTCACACAGAAACTTATTTTGTCTTAACGGGTTACAAAAAAACAACCACAACTTACACAGAAAAAGACCACCCACACACAAAGAACATTACAAATAATATATTGGCAGTTTTTGCAACCATTCCACCGAATCTGCCTTCCAAAAGGCTTTTTACTTGGTAACAAGGAACTTAAAAATAACTTAGAAGAGGAAAAAACCAAGCAGTGCTAAGAATAGGAGTGTAAAGATTAAGACCAGTCAATGAAACACAAAAGTGCTAATGTCTAACTGCAAACAGCTTTTTACAAGACTTTAGGCAACTAAGCAGCCATTATGAACCTAACTGCTTTCTGTGGACTTGGGCATTAACGTATTTACATAGAAACTCAAGAAACACACAAAGTTTAAGCATTTTCTCAAGAGCCATCTTCACATAACTCTGACTGGAACTCAAGGAGCATGCTGAAAAGCGAGCACACCCGCTGTTACTCGGAGGGCCCTCCTGTAGAGTTAGTGCATTATCCTCTCTGGTGGGAGAACTGACACCATTTTTTCCTTTCTGCGGAGTCACAAAGCTTGTGGGGGGATACAGAACTCCAGAGCGCCAGGAAGGCAGCCAAGGAGTGCAGAACCAGCATCCTGGTACACACAGCCACCAAAAGGAACAGCACCGAAGACCACCGTGAGGACCTCAGTTTGAGCAAACTGACAGTCACTCTGGCACTTTCAGAAAAGTAACTTTACTGCTCAGCAAACTCTTTTGTCTCAAGATCCAGAAGCACCAGAAGCTGTACACTGTTAACCAAGGATGGTGCCAATATGTTCGTTAAGTTCAGCTGATAGCCACCAGTAGAAAACTAAGCAGCATGATCAAACCCAAAGTATAGTGTGCAACACACAGCTGGAAAACCATCAAAAAACCCCCAGTCAACTGGCCAAATCTGTGATTTTTGCCACACTCTGGTAGTGTTTTTTAACTGCTCCGACCTGATAACACTATTAGTTTATGGAAAGGTGTTCCTGCTTTAAAAAAAATACTATATCCTTTCACTCCCGTGCACCCTTTCTTTTACTACACTACGCTTTCCCCAATATTCTCATTTTTTCCTGACAATTTGCTTAAAACAAAACAGCCCACTTTCCCCCCTACCCCTCCCCATTCAGAAGAAGGACTTCAGATGCACTGGTCCAGGTTTCTGGCTGACAGGCACAGAGCCCTTTCAGTTGGCATGTTCAGTCCCTCACGGGAGGAACACAGAAGCTGAATGTGCTGACTCCTCATCAGAGACTAACCCCAGGTCTTTTTTAAAAGCTTTACTTTTTTCACCAATTCTTCCTACAAACCTACTAAGTTAGTTGTTGAGACAGATTCTCACAGGTCAAATCCAGCTCTGACAATTCCATGGTTCCTTGCTGCTACAAGTCTCTTTCAGAGTCAACTATTTTGTGTCCTGTTTCTCTACTGAAGAAATGTCAGTGTTGCAGAGGAAGAGAGGCAGGGAAGCGTTTGCTACAATAATTCACATCAGTTCTACAAGTGCTCAGTCTCTGCCAATGTTCAGGTTTTGGACCATCACTCCTTAATGTAACACCAGGTGTATCAGCAGTAACAGCACCTGACCACACTCAAAGACAGCCCCACACATCTTGCTCTCTGGATTTTGTTGACTTTTTTTTCCCCTGTTCAATGGAGTCATCACATTTACAGCTCAAACTTCCTAAAATACTAGTTTGTAAGAAGCGGGAGAGTACATGAAGCATGCCCTGATCACCTGCAAAATTCACTGCATCCAAGGAGATTATTCAGTTTGAACAGCACAGTTTTCCTAGATTTTTGTAAAGCTCAAATTATAGCACACTGACAGCAGATCCTGTAAGATTAACTTTTATGAAGGCACCTCAAAACCAGACATAAAAATCTAATTCAAACCATGACACGTGAAAGGCATAGTCAAGTAAACACAATCAGAATGGGATACTTGCTCTTACTACAAGTAAGACACACTCACTCACACTTACCATCTGACATGTCCTTCAGAACCAGGCTCTCCAGCTCACCCCACTCTGTGTTAAGTCGTTTCATCAACTTGAACGCATTTACAGGATGTCCCAAAAACCCCTCTGGGTCTTTCGTAGCAGTATCTGTCAGCTGATCCAATTTCTCTGCCCATCTGTAGTGAAAATACACATTCATCACAGTCTCTTGAAAAAGTTTGCCAATGCACTATAAAACCAATTTCAAGCTACTCAACAGTCTTTGCTAATAAAAATCCAAACAGAAATTGCAAGCTTTTATATTATCTATATAGAAAGCTCTCCTAGAAGGAACAAAAGGAGCTGCTTTCTTGCCTTTTTTTTTTTTTTCTTTTTAAAATCTTCCTCCTCAGCTGCAGTCTAAATCTTGTTTTGCTCTTGTGGCCTTTGTTGGAACACCGATGAATGAACTCCTTCCTACAAACACCAAATGCAGCATGCCAGCAGTTCCATTGTGAATCTTCATGCAGGACTAATCAAAAACAAAGCTTTACCCATGTTTTTGATCTTTTTATTTTTTTCTTAAGTTTACAAAAAGGTAGCTCAATGCTCGTCTCAAATTATTTTACGTTCAGGCACACTCTCTAAAATCTACACTAAGCCTCTTGCCTCCCACCACAAAACCACCTTTCATACTGTAAGCTTTTATTAGGCTGAGGAACCTGGCCCTTTTTAGTCTGGAGAAGAGAAGGCTGAGGGAGGACCTGATCAACACCTATAAATATTTCAAGGGTGGGTGTCAGGAGGAAGGGGCCAGTCTTCTTCAGTGGTGTCCAGGGACAGGACAGGAGAGAACGGGCACAAACTGGAACGTTTGAAGCTCCATCTAAACACGAGAAGGAATTTCTTTCCTGTGAGGGAGGCAGAGCCTGCCCAGAGATGTTGGTGGAGTCTCCATCTCTGGACACATTCCAAACCCACCTGGACATGTTCCTGCTCTGGGTGGACCTGCTTTGGCAGGGGGTTGGACTAGATGATCTCCAGAAGTCCCTTCCAAGCCCATACTATACCATTGTGTGATTAACTCCCCACTGAGGAGCCCAGATCAGCTTTCTGGTGCTCCGGTTCTGACTGCACAAATCTCTCTAAGGCTGTCAGTGACACAAGCCATTGACATCTCCAGTGTGCTCTGAAACAAGCACACCCTTCAACAACTACTGTCCTTCATCTGTTGTTTTAATGGAAACATCCAGGGAGCCTGGTCCCCCCAGGAAGCACGTCAGCATGCTGTAAGCACCAGTGCTGTGCCACTACATGTTCACAAATCAACCAAACTTCCCTTCTCCAAAACAATGCAGATCTAGAACATGAAGACATGTAACAACGCCCCAAAAGCAGGATAAATCAACATTAAAAGAGCCACACCCCACAGAGGATACCAAACGTCAACGCCAATATAAAGCAAATACAAAATCTGTAGCCTGGAGGGAACTGTGCCCATGAGCCAGCATCCTGCTTGTTCCAGAATTTGGTATGTCTGAATTAAGTTTGCCTGCTTTACCTGAGACAGGTAGTAGATGTTTGTACATGTTTACAACTGTTAAAGGGACCACTGTTTGCATTCACTCTTCCCACACTGCCTTTACTTAGTTGTTTTCCTATGCTGTGACAGGCTGTCTGGGTTCTCACCAACAGCAACACGAGTGAAGGGGTTCCCTGCAAACTGGAGTACTCAAAGCACTCCCAAGGACCAACTCCAGCTCCTAGCAAGCCAGAGGTTGAAGAAAGCCATTTCAACAAATTGTGTATTCACATTGCACATGGTCAAACCCATTATACATTCCCCACAGCATGACTACCACACCTAATAATTAGCTGAAAGTCACTGCAACTGTGAGCCACAGCCACAAGGCCAGGATTCCTTTCAAGGAGTTTGTGTTTCATAAAAGCCTCCAGCACAAGCCACCCGCAAGGTGCGAGCCATCCTCCGCATTTCTGTAAGTTACCAGCTTCCACTGAGTTTAAGTCAACACAAGCTACCAATGTAATTCAGCCAAAGCACAGAGCCCAACCTCAAAACACTCAAATGATGCTGGTGATTTCTTCCAGTTCCTTTTGACTCCCTGTGGCAGTTATTTTTATTATTCTGACTGACAGTGAGCACCTCTAAGACAATAAAAACAGAGCTGCAATGCTTATATGATAAGCTGTATTTACACACTTTTGGATGTCCAGTGGGCATGCTCCCATCTTAATTTGTAGCTGTAAAGAATACACTTGTAACATTCCAAACCTGTGAGCAATACCAACTCTGTATTTTAAGTGATAAAAATACATACAGTCCGACAGAAGTCTCTCTCGTCCCGGATATGTAATATGCAAAGGCTAAAATAAAATTCATGCATTTATCCAAAACCATTTTAAAATCCTCATTGCAGGCATACACATATTTTATCACAAAACCATTCCATTCAGTGGTACTAAAATTTTTATTTCTAGCTGTGATAAAAATCTGACTCACCGGACTCTGGGCCTTACACCTATAGAGCCGAGCAACAGAGTAATGGCAACAGTCAGGTCTCTTGTTATTTTTGAAACCAGTAAGGAAGTTTTATTTTGCCTTATTTTACTTCTAAATCTAAATATAGCACATAGAGAGAGACTCGGCTCTTTTAGTGGGTTATTGCTATTCATCTGTTAGTGCTCACGGGTAATACGGCCACACTATTTTTAGCACTTTTCCGTCTAATGTACCATTGCAAGTCCTTGTAACACTCATTTAGAGACTTCTTGGGATTTAGTTTCCTTTAAGCAAATTGTCATTCAAAAAATTACATCCCTTTGGGAATTACACGCAAGCAGGAGTCCTAAAGTGAAAGGAAGTATTATACAGAAAGCGGGATGATTAGATTTCATCATTAGAAAGCTGCATAGCATAAATCAATGACTCGGAGATAATAACTTAGGACAAAACCTGCTAGCTTAATCTTTGCCTCCAAGGAAAAATTCCACAAATTTAATCAGCCTTGGGAAGCACTTTTTACATAAGGGTAGACTCAAATCATTAACTACGACCATTACGAAACAAACTGCTTACTTTTTGATCTGTTCCAGCTTGCTTTCTTCTGCCTTGATGTAATCTTTCAGTGACACCACCAGATCTTTTTCTGTATTAATTAAGTCTGTCATATGACCTAGAAAACAAATGAGTTTGGTTAGACAAGGAGAAAAAAAAAAAACAAAACAAAACAAAAAAAACAACAACAAAAATTTTTAAAAAGAAAAATCCGAGAACTGAGAATTAAGAGATTTTCTTCCCTTCTTCAACTCTTTCTTCCCCATACGCTGCATTTACTTAAATAATCCTGAAGGAGTATTTGAGTAAGGCTTCTGGCCTTTCATTTCTTTTTTTTTTTTTTTTTAAAAAGAAAAATCTCATGTTGTACCAAGCTTGTTGCCATGGAAGTTACTGTAATATCACATGTTTATTATTAGAACTAATTTAGGACTCACTTGGAAAAGTTGCAAGAGAGTAATCTTTCATCCAAGCATATATAATGTAAAGCAAATAAAGACCAAGCTATAGAAATATACAAAGACTTTGTGTTTGATACACAATATGAATCCAGTGTTTTATTTTTAAGATTACTTGCATGACTTCAATGGGTCTCCTAACAGACTTTGGTATTAATTAATAACTACTTCATTTCCTGCAAGGAGGCAGCTGAACTGGTTCATCATGAAGTGATAGAGTCCACATCGTCAGCCATGTCACAGGCCATCAGAACCCAAGAAAGAGCAGGCCAACGTACTGGTATCATTATGTACCCTTGGCGGCTATTTTGCTTGCGTCTACACGTGTGCAACAGTCCACACCAAAATTCTGTATAGAAGTCAGTACCTGTAAGAATACATCATGAACACAGAATCCAGCCTGGGTCACTAGACTAACCACACTGACTTATCTCAAAGGATGTTTCTCCTGAAAAAACCAAAGTAGTTAATAAGGTTGTAAGAGCTTGTCAGCAGATTTAGTTTTGTAGTAATTAAAGCCTTGTATGTCATTAAAACATCACTGCAGAATCAGCTTTGAAAGCCATCAAGAAATTCTTGTGGTTATGCAGCATATATACCAAAGCATGTCTCACCAATGGAAGTGAAGAAGTCCGTATGGGCATAAGAAAAAGGCAGCAGAAGTCCAAGGGCTACAGTACACCAAATCTTGTTGAAGGCCATAGTTCAATAGCTGTCACCTCACCACGTACCTACAGAAGAAACAAAGTAGGTAAAACATCCCTATTCACTGTGGTGTTGAATCTACTTTCAAGAGGCAGCTTATTCTCTTGGGCCTTCCACTAGTTCTTCACATAGCAAAACCTTAACAAGCTTGAGCAGCTCTCACTGAGAACTGATGCCCTTCTGCAGACTTTCTCTTACCACACAAGGCAAGATAAGAAAAGAACAGCTTGGAGACAGGGTCTTCACAAGAACTCTTCATCTTTTTGACATCTGTAGCAGAGAGAGCAGTTTCACAAAAAGTACCAAAAAACCTAAGACCAAACACTGAAAAAACCCGTAGTATCAAGTTAAAATGTGCATTATGAGGTTCATCCAAAGAAAAGTTTCCTTTGATCAGTCAAAAAGATGCCAATGGAACAGGTCTGAATGAAAACCTTACACAACCACTCCACACAGTGAGTTACTTGCACACTCCTGCTCTTCACCACCAAGAAGGCAGCCTCCAGACCAGATACAAAAGCGTTCTCTGTCAGCTGGCTTGTAGTTAGGCCATAGCAGGCACACAGGCAGCACTTTCTCCCACAGCCAGCTGCCAAGCTCTCAACCTTTCGAGATCCTGAACTCTTTTAACAGCCTAGGATTTCCTCACTACTGCATACTTTAAAAGTAATTAGGCTGTCTGGGAATTCACAAGATTTACTTTTTTCCAATCATGAAAGCTTAAATTCTCATGTATTGTATCTGCTCAGAAAGAGTGAAAACAACTGCCTGTATTAATAAATATTGTTTTACAACTCTTCCAACAGCAAGACAAACTAGTGGGCAAAAAAAAAAAAAAGAAAATAAAAGTAAAAAGCAACATCACAAAGCAAGTGCAGCTACAAAGTGGCTTGATCTATTTAAGGAAGAAAGCAATATGCTTTTGACGGAGTTGACAGTACTGATAGTGAGCAACATAAAAGCAGGTGTGCCATTCGTACAAGGAAGGCGTAAACAAAATCAGGAAAGTACAAAAGTCACACCCAAGGAAAAATCATCCCACCCAGAAGCGAAGGTACGAACGGGGAACGCTCGCCCACCTTCAGAATGCAGGGCTCCTTCTCACATTGCACCTGAAGGGTCAGGGAGCAGGTCTCTCCTTTCCATTCCATCCCCAGCACTACAGAATAAGCAGTACCTGGGTTTAGATTTACTGACTCTGTGCACTGCCTCTTGCACAGGGTGAGCGCAGTTTCACTGGCACTAACAGCAACAGCAGGAAACTTCCAAGAGCCTAGAAAAGCACTACAATCTCCAATTATCATAAATCATCTGAAAACTGCATGACCAAAACTGAAGGGCTGAAACATTCTACATTCTGACACATTCACCAGCTAAAAGAAAACTGTAAAGTAAAAATTTGGAGAGAGAAGCCAGGGGTCCTGCTTTTCCCGAGTTGAGCTCTAAACCAGCCCTGCTGTCCACAGCAGTATTCCTCACCTCTTCCTCGCTTGCTTGTCCTCTCCACAGGCAGCCAGATAACAAGCTAAATCAGACTACTTCAAACATATCTACTCTAATTTAAAAAAAAAAAAA
>VXBJ01008069.1:0-26839 GCA_013400055.1 Nycticryphes semicollaris
GCTGGTCTCTGTGGCAATTTTGTTCGACAACGTTTGTCTACATCTACATTGACCTCAAAAACTAAATACTACCTTGACCTTCCTTATTTTTGTATAAAACTGAATAATTTTCCCACCTATCCACCCAAGATGCTCTATCTCAACCAGGGTTACGGGTTAATATTCATATGGAAAATGTACTAGTTACCAAAACGGAACGGAATATTTCATGTGAAAATAATATATGATTTGAGTTCTTCACTGCTGGCTGCTCCCTGCGTGAGCACAGGCAAATTACTTAATTCCTCTATGAATCAACTTGAACATCTGTAAGGTCAACATAACGCAGATGATCTTCTCCAGATGCTCTGAAATTCTTACAAAAATAATTCAAATTAATATCATGGTTGCTATATAAAACCGTCAGCATAAATCTTACTTTATGGCGAAAAAAGCAGCTTTGACAATGGCCCCCCTTTAGCAAAGATGAGCTGAAAAAGTTGGTAAAGTTTAATTTACCCACAATGCCCAGTCGTTTGGGTAACAAATCCAAAATATGATTTCTCAGGTTAAAACTTAAGAACAAAAGTATACATATATACTTGCACATAAGATTGAATTGGGTCCCTGTGCCAGTGATATTTGCGTTGTAATTATCTCAAGACATATTTTAAGTTAACTGTCTTCAAGCTAAAAGCCCCTTTAAATTGTCTTCAAGCCAAAAAGTCCCTTTAAATCACACACTCAAATAAGAGGATTGCGAATGGAAGATCAAAAGCATATGTAGCATATCACACAAAAAATAGTAAATGTTTTCCTACAATAAACTGGATACCATAATAAAACGCTATAGAAGAAAGGTCATTGACACCTTTTAGACTAATACTTATAGAAAATGGAAAACATGTATTCCTGAGAAATAAGTCAGTCGTTTGCTTGAACCTTAGACTGGCACAAGATTTGGATAAGTAACAGGTTGGATTTTACATTACAGCTACCTCAGCCCTCTGCTACAGCCTGGGAATCGGTTCAAGGACTAAAGGGAAGGAAAATTTTAAGGTACAGTAAAATAATCACAATTGCATCCTTACTAATACCAGTGAATTATTGTACTGGTGATTGTTTTCACACCATTTGCTAAGACTCCAGAACGCAGCAAACCCCGACGTGACGATACAATCCCTTGGAAGAGATGCTTTGCTGCGTTATCCCATTCCCTGCTGATCTCCCGCACGTGTGAGGATGGGAAATGATTATAAATCTGTAAGGAAACATCTCTAATTCCCCTGGGCGAGTCCTCAAAGCCAGCTACAACCCACCACCCCTTCTCCAACGCACACCACAGCGCATCCTCTTGGCCCTGGACCCAAAGGTCATCATCCGTCGGTGCAATTTCTGCCTGTTATTTTGAAGCCTGTGTCTATCGGAGCCTTCCGGGCTCTCAGAAATGAGCTGTGCTGAATTTAAATTACAGGCTGCTTCTTGACACAGCCCCGACTCTACTGCTGGCATCCCTCCTTACACCTGGATTATACATTGTCTGCGCTGGTGTCTTAAAAGACCCGGATTTTGACATTAAATCTGTAATTTTCTTGTATTTGCTATAATTCAGGCTCCAAAATGGACTGAGGGAATCCAAACTTCCAAACCTTCACAGATCTTATGTCCTTCTGAACCCACTGACTCTGCACGCGTTAACTCTCGATATTTATTTTTCTCTGTATTTTACAACTGAATAAAAAGAGGAAAAAGAAACAGTGTTACAAAAGTTAAAGTGACGAGAAAAGTTTAGGACCACTGTATCACGAGCAGCTTGCTCATGCAGTCAACACCCAAAACGTAGCTCTCTAGAAGTTAAGTGAATAAATTAAAAAAATCAAATTACAATCTGACACTTTTCCTTTTTTTTTTTTCCTTTTTTTAACAAAGAAATGCTATTATACCCAAGCAGTCCTCCACTCATCTACTCATGTACAGGTTCAGCTACTTTAGAAATGGCTTTTCGGGATTGTTCCTTCTCAGCCTACAGCCCCTCACAGATTCTGCAACATTCCCAAACCCAGCCCTGGCTCTGTAAGACCTCTTACAGTTCTTACCATCCCAAACAGGGTGATTTCCAGCACGGAAACAATTCATTTATTAATACACAGCACTGGGGAGCAGGCAAAAAAACCCCTAAACCAAGCTGCTTCAGTGTCACCATGATTTCATTTAATAACACCGCTGGAAACGCTTTGGTGGGAACTCTTAGAGTACCTGGTGTTCACCCGATGAACGACTGCCGTCTGTAGAGCCACAGAAGCCTCTGCCATGATTCAGAGGGAGAGAAGAGGACCTTTTGCTTTTCCTCAACCCACTGAATCTCTTCTACTGCATGAGAACCTGCCCTTGGTGCCCACCAACTTTTAACAGCATTTATTTGCTATCTAACATATCCATCCACAAAACACAATTCAGCCCGTCCAGATTTTCAACTGAATTTCCTGGAAAACTTGGAAAAACAGCATGTACCACTAAATCGTGACTCAGCAGAAGCTACTTCAGGGTCACTGCGATATATCACTATCATACATCACATGCTTTCATAGAATCATAGAACTGTTATGGTTGGTGGAGACCTTTTATATCATCGTGGGAGGCTGCCCAGAGAAGCTGTGGCTGCCCCATCCCTGGAGAGGTTCAAGGCCAGGTTGGAGGGGGCTTTCAGCAACCTGGTCTGGTGGGAGGTGTCCCTGCCCAGGGCAGGGGCTTGGAATGAGATTATCTTTAAGGTCCCTTCCAACCCAAAACATCCTATGATTCTAAGTCCAGTCATTAACTCAGCACTACCGAGTTCCCACTAACCCATGTCCCTCAGCACCACATCTCCACCTTGTTTAACTACCTCCAGGGCTGGTGGCTCCACTACTTTCCTCCGAGACACCTCTCACCACTCTGCCTGATGGACCGGAAAGACAATTTTTATAGATCTACAGATCAATGCTCATGATCGCCCAAGTCTGCTCTCCCCACCCCTACGTCTCTGCTCCAGTGTGTCTCAGTAAGAAACCTTGCGATTTATCAGTTGTAACAACAAAACGATCACAGCCCCCCCGTTAAATCAAGGCAACTGCTGTATTTCATCCATCACCCTAGCGCAAGTAACATTTCCATGTCAGAAGAAGAGAACAGCTTTAAGAGAAACACATCAGTAAAAGGGATTAGATGCTTTACAGGAGAGAGAACAGCGTGCTCTGATTCAAAACTCCATGTACGGCGCGGGGTGGGGGCTTTACAAATTTAAATCAAATCCAGGTTAAGCACAGAAGGAAGGAGTCAGTGCTGTCAGGGGAACTGCAGAACAAAATGTTGAAACAACAGCGGTTTTGCCCATTGGCTTCAGTGGGGTAATTTCCCCCTCCCCTCCCTAACTTTCCAAACAAACAAATTAGCAATTCATACCCCAGATGTCACAAGGTATAAAGGAAATTAATGCAACAGTCTGGCTGAAATGAGGCTGAGTGAAATGCTGTGATTTTCCCTGTGGACTCGTACGTCCACACACCAAGTTCTGTGCCGTGAACATCCAGACACCACTCAGCAAAAACCTTTTTAAAAAAATTCTCTAAAACAACTCTGGATTTTGGTTCTTTTTTTTTTTCAGAGATGCACTGCAGTTTTCGGTTGGGGTTTGGGGTTTTTTTTAAGACAGAAGGATTTGGTGCAAGTTTGTCTTTGGCAATATTCTACTTCTGCCCTACAGGCTTTTATTCCGTGAGTTTTTTTCTATCATAAATAATTAGTTTGAAATCCTCACTAACTGCGAATCAAACTCTTCTAAGTTATAAGAGCTGAAAGTCTAAAACTTCATTGTGAGTCAAATACCCAGCAGAGCACGGGATGGAAATCCAGGGTGCAGCCTGTGAATTCATGCAAAACGATCAACAGTTTTTGTCTATTTTCAAATATCTGATTAGCAGCTCTGATGTTGGAATTTAAAATATTTTTTCGATGCTGGGTGAATAAATCACATATGCCAGCATAAATTTTTCAGGATTTCTTCATAAATTCCTCATTTCCTCTTGTCAGTCGTCTCAGCAGAAACTCAAATATACAAAGCTGTAAAACTGTCAGACCACATTAATTAAGAAACTGTCTACTTTCAGTAGTATTTGACAAGTACTGGGGTGATGCTGCCCCTTCCACTCTGGGGAGACCCCACCTGGAGTATCACATCCAGCTGTGGGGCCACCAACATCAAGGACATGGACATGGACATTTTGGAGCAGGTCCAGAGAAGGCCATGGAGATGCTGGGAGGGCTGGAGCCCCTCTGCTGTGAGGACAGGCTGAGAGAGTTGCGGGGGTTCATCCTGGAGAAGAGAAGGCTCCGGGGAAACCTTAGAGCCCCTTCCAGTCCTAAAAGAGCTCCAGGAGAGATGGGGAGGGACTCCTGATCAGGGAGGGGAGTGATGGGTAATGGTTTTTTAATTGACAGATTGGAGATTCAGATAAGATATAAGGAAGAAATGTTTTACACTGAGGGTGGTAATACCCTGGCCCAGGTTGCCCAGAGAGCTGGGAGATGCCCCATCCCTGGAAACATCCAGGTCAGATTGGACAGGGCTTTGACCAACCTGGTCTAGTGGGAGGTGTACCAAACAATTCTATGATTCTGTTCTATCCTATGCTATGTCACCCAAAATACACAACAAAGAGTGCAATGGCCTTTTAGAAATACAGACATTTAAAAAAAAAAAAAACCAACTGGAATCACCCATGACTAGTTAAAGTCCAGTTGAGCAGGTCCACTCTGCCTGGAGCAAAACACATTTAGGGTGACAAGTGAGCTTTGAAGGTTGGGTCTGCATAGGTAGAAGTGCCATTTGAAGGAAAGCCAAACTCAGCACGCATTTGTATAATTTCATTGCTACACTAAGGTACTTCAACACTGAATTTGGCAAGGAGCGGAAATGCAATGATCCCTCTCTACACCCCTCTGAGCAGTATTCACCTGAAAAAGTACATTTGCTTCTTGGCACTCCTGCAGTAGAAACATTTGGACAAACTGGGAAAGATAAGGAATAATTCTTTTAAAAAAAAATAATAAATCCTTAGATGCTGTCAAAAGCACTGAAAGTTACAGGTTTATGTAAAGCAGGAAGACTCCATGGCTAAGAAGTAGCATTTTCTGGGATACAACACAGCGGCAAGTGTTGAATGTGTCTGTGGGAGGCTAAAAGTGCTTGATGCTGTACCAAAAGAGGAAAGTGCATCCCAATATGAATATACAAGTCAGGTAATAGCTACTGGATGTATCTCTAAGAGGGGAATAATTTTTCTTAAGAAAACTCTTCCTTGAGAAAACATGATTGAAGTGGTTGTGGAAGAAGGATGTTGTAAAAAACAGTCTGAGAAATGAAAAAGTATTCAGCGTTCAAAAAGGACTTACATAAAACACGGTTGGTTTTGACAGCTGGCAATTTTACTTTCATTTTAAACAAACACGGTTGCTGGCTGAAAAGACACAAAACAGTCCAGCAAGAAGAACATGAGACAACAGTGTGGGAGGGAGAGTGAACACCTGCAAACATGTGGTAGTATCGCACCTCCTTTTAAACCCTCACTGCCAAAAACACACAACAAAAATTCAGCCCAGAAACATTTCTGTTTGGGTATCTTTATAAGTGAGCTGTCAGAAACCCATCATCAACTACCTTCTACATCTTACTCATTTTCAGTGTTTTAGGAGTGTTTTTTTTTACAGCTTGCATGCTGCAGAAACGACTGGGCCTGCGAAAGGTAAACCATAGAAAGTAATATATTTTATCACAGCCAAATGCAGAGGGGAACAGAACTTCTGAATTCTCAGAAGGAAAAATCCAGCTTGAGTTATATTGTAAAGGTAATTTTTTTTTTCAGTGTTCTGTTAATACAGGCTCATCTCTTCCTCCCGCAAAGCTATTGCAGTCTGACTGCAACAGGAACCAAAATTTATTTTCCCATGTAACATGAGAAAGATAGAAGAGAGAAATAAAACTGAGGGAGGGAGGATACAACTATTAACAGCCTTCCCCATCCCGTGGCCTGTGCAATTCTTCCAGCAGCCCATACACAAAACAGCCCCAGGAAGCAGGGCTGGAGCGATCTACTTATTAAAATTTCTGTATTTCACTAAAATTGCTGGCAAGAAGGGAACAAAGGCAAGCCCACAAAGGCAAGGCAAGACAGACTCAAATGGGGTGGGAAAGGTCCTAGGAGGAACAACAGAGATATCTCCAAAGCGTGATCCTTCCAGCAGCCTGAGGTGCTGGGTTGCAACAGGCAGAGAGGGATGCTTTTCATGGCCAGAGAAAAGTCAGAAAATCTGGGAGATAAAGCTACTGCCAGAGCAAACGCGAGCGTATCCCCCAGTACACAGAGCAGGGCAGACCCTTACAAGCTCAAAACAGGCACGTGATGAATGAATGTATGTACATGATGAACTTAAAGACAACCTTTACTTTTAATATTTTTTTGTCTTATTGTTTTTAAGACTCCAAATGAAAAGTATCTTGGTAGTTTAAAGTTCACCCATTCCAAGAACTGGAGCTGCACAGAATATCTGACCGTACGTGGCCCAGTATTAACAATTCCTAACACAAACGATTATGTGTGCGCTACCTGCATATTAAGGATGCTCTCATTTTGGCAAATGATGAAAAATAATGAATTTACCCTATCATTTCAATCTGTTCGTCCCAAGATCTGCCAATAAGTCTGTTTTACGAGCTGCAACAGCACCTGCTTAACTGTAACCCAAATCCTTATGATGAAGAGAGAGAAACATCTGTCATAAATGGCTTAGCTGAATCCACGCCTGCTATGCCATTAAGGGACAGAGAAGGCAACTTTTCCGTCCCCTTATTCCATGATATAAACCTTCAGCTGGTGACAGCCAATGATCTGGTACCTCTTTTCTCTCTCTAAATATACCTTAAACTCTTATTGTCCTAAAATCGCACAATCTGTTAGCTCAGAGCACGAGTAATTCTCTTTTTCTTTTTTTTTAAACCTCTAGTTATTGCTGCACTGGCTGTGCTTTCTCACACTTGAACTGTAAAAGCTTGTTTTCTAGAATCTGCTCATGAAATACCTCTGATCCTAAAATTTAATAACCCCAGAAAAGGCCTCACTGGCTTTTTGCTCATCAAGGCTACTGCTCTCAGAAGTCAAAGTGCTACATAATTAACGGTCACTTAAAAAGAGGAAAACCCAGAAAAGGAACGTGAGCAAGTTAAAAGCAAACCAGGCTTTAGCCACATTGTACAAAAAATGTATTGAATTCATAACTGCTGGCCACAGTTTTGGTGAATTATTAAAGAAATCATACATAAAAAGCAAAATTCTATTTTATATGTACAATACATCTGTTTAAATCAAGCTGCTACTCCTACCTGAGACCCTGGCCCAGGTTGCCCAGAGAAGCTGTAGCTGCCCCAACCCTGGAGGGGTTCAAGGCCAGGTTGGATGGGGCTTGGAGCGACCTGCGCTGGTGGGAGGTGTCCCTGCCCAGGGCAGGGGGTGGAACTGCCTGGACCTCCACAGCAGTACAGGGCCTCAGTATTTGAAGGATAAACCTCTCCAAATGCCTGCAGACTTTTTGTGTCTCTCATCCCTCAGGTTTAACGCTTCCTGACTTTCTCCTAACACCATCAAGAATATTGTTCCTTGCATTTCTTGAGTGATGGCTCTCAAGATTGACAATGTAGCTTTTTCTATTTCTAGTTTATATTCTATTTCCCAGTATATTTTTTATTACTGTATCACAAAAAGGGGATTGACGGAAAGAATAACCTGGGAATGTTAGAGATATTGATTTGACTATGGAAAATAAATCAACAGGAATCCACACACCACATTATTTCCTGCCATGTTTGTTGATACAGAAGGAGGGGACTACGCAACTCAGCTCTATCTTCCTTTGCAATATTATAACCTTCTCCCAGCAGAAAATCCTCTCCAAGCAGGAAGAAAGGACAGAGGGTTTTGCTCAATGTATTGGCCATTGCATTCCTGCTCCGCTCGGGCACCCACCACTTCCCACGGGGAACCCCCAGGAAAGCACAACCTCCCACTGCTGAAAATCAACAGCCTCAGGATCTACCATCATTGTGTGGAAGAAGGAAAGAGGCCTGAATTTCTGTGGTTCTGATACTTATTATTTAAAGAAAATAGGAGAACTACAGTGCAGAGCAATTGATTTTACTGGAAAAGTAAATAAAATGGTTTCTAAAATATGACCGATCGGCCAAAAGGCCATTTTCTCTCCCACCTCCAAGCGCTGAAAATCACTAATTGATGGGCAAAGCGGCAGAATTTATAATCCGGTTTCAAAGCTAACTACAGAAATCTTCAGTACGGAGTAACAGCCAAGAAAAGCACTTAAGCTTGAACTTCCATGTATAATATTCAAATAAACATTTTTTGTTAGTTCTAAAGATTGAAATATTGATTTATTTTCTTTTAAATACCGGAAGAGGAAAAGTTTAACAAAACTCAAGTGTGAAAAAGCAGCACATATTTCACTTCCTACATATTTATAAATGTGCAATAGTATTAACTTAAATGAAGCTGACGTGGAAAAATAACGATTTTATGTGCAAATTACTACACCTTCCATGTTAAAAATAGACATCACATGACACCAGCTTTTACTGTTAGTAAAAATGGAGTTCTGCTAACGCACTTCTTGATTTAACACCTTCAGCTTCATTTAATTACCTACTGCAGGCTGCTGCTTTTATAAGAAACAAGTATTCACACATCCTTGTTCGTGCCAGACATTTTGTGCCAGGGAAAAACAAAAAGAAAAAAAAAAAAGAAAAAAAAAAAAGGAAGGAATTTCACATTTGGATATGGGATGTGAAGAACACTTTGTGCTGTTGGTGAAACACGCAGAACGGATGGATAAAGGCAGTTGGTCCCGTCAGGGCACCAGAATTCCCATTAATAACTGGACAAACATGTTGAGGTGGGTTTGGGCTTTGCTGTACGATAAAGTAGCACCTTTTTCCCTCTTACCAGAATGAAGATAATAATGGAATCACAGAATGAATGAGATGGGGTTGGAAGGGACCTCTGGAGATCATCTTCTCCAATCCCCTGCCAAAGCAGGTCCACCCAGAGCAGGTTGTACAGGAACCTCCAGGTGGGGTTTGAATGTCTCCAGAGAAGGAGACTCCACCACCTCTCTGGGCAGCCTCTGCCAGGGCTCTGCCACCCTCACAGGATAGAAGTTTCTCCTCATGTTCAGGCAGAACTTCTTATGTTCAAGTTTGTGCCCATTTCTTCTTGTCCTGTCACTGGACACTATTAAAAAAAGACTGGCCCCATCCTCCTGACACCCACCCTTGAAGTATTCAGAGGTGTATAATAATAATTTGAAGCTGCATTTAAAGAGTGGACCATCAGAAGTCTCAACTTAGCGGCCCAGCCCGGGGAGGTCTCGGGGAGGGACTCTGCATAGGTCCTTCCACCACTCAAAGGGAGAAGGACTGCACATACAGGGAAGGGCTCCGTGCTTTTTGGCTGAAGGCCACGTTAATGGATTGGGAGGAAAGGACCAGATGCCACCAGAGCTCCAACCCTGCTCCAGCAGATGTGACCCCCTGCCAGCCCTGGACTTCTCGGCCTCAGCCCCAGAACCAGGATGTTCTTAAGTGATTTTTGAACTCCCACCAGCAAAGGCCACCATTATCATTTTCTAAGTCACGGGTTTTGCCACATTTACGACTAACACTTAATTTTTCCTGGGGGAAAAAACCCAGCTATACACAGTGTTATAAAGAAAGCAATCGCTGCTCCAGGTGGTCCCAGGGACTCTGGTGTCACAGGGAGAGTGACTGAGCTGGCACCAAAACTGAACGCAAGGAGCCAGGCAAAGCGGAATAAAGCTGTGAGGCACGTGGTCCCAAAGGCTTCACGAAACGAGAAAGCAAATATTCATACACAGCTTCATCCCGAACACCCACACTGGTGTAAGAATGGGAATTCGAATGCTCGTGATCTGACCTCCCTCGACCTTATACACAGCTCAGCTTTGAGTATCTACACACCAGGGTGCTTTCAGTGAGTTCAGACGGCAAGAGAGAAAAAGAACATTCGAATTTCAAAGTATAATTTAAAATTTAAAATTGCAGTTAGGGTTTTTTCAGTTATAATTAGAAAACTTAGAATCAGAAAACTTTAAATGAAAGGAACCCTTCCACTACAGGATCTATCTGATTAGATGTCCTCTGCTGAGGGTTTCTGCTAAATCCTGAGACAGTTAAAGCACAAACCAGACAAACAACATAATGGAACAACATATTATTATCCATTATTTCACGCAGAATATATTGAGTTCTTTTTGAACTGTACCACTTGATAACAAAAATAACGTGATAAAAATCAAACTGCTAAATATATTGGTTGGTATAATACACTCAGGAGTACAATCATCACAACATATTTTAATGTCAACTCAGGTTTAGAATCTAGGAGGGGAAATAATATCTAAATCATTCTTTTCCATTTGAAATTAATTTGGCAACGCTTCTTTAGATCTCAATTAGACTCTTACCAGAGAATTGTCATGACACACAGTCTAATAACCACGTGGAGCTTTCTTTCAAAATAATATATTAAACCCAGGGGTTCTTAATACTGTATATATGCAAGTTGGGAAAAAAAATGCACGTATCCAAGATAATTAGTTGGCTTTATTACTATCCTCTTGAAAACCACAGAAACCAGACATCCACAGCACACTGTGGATGAGGATTCATGAAACTGGGGAAGAAAAAGCTGTTTCTAATGCTATTTTGCTTTTCCTTGTTGTAACCACTGAGCCCAGTGGTTGCATAGAGCTCATAAGCCCTATTTTTCTTTGAAAGTATCCCATTTTTGAGCCGCTACTGAAAATGACAGATTGTGAGGTATCTCACTTGCTCATTACCTGTTTGTAGAACAAGTATTTAAGAGTTGGTAAAATGTACCGAGGAAATGGCCAGCAGGGCAAACTTTTGCTTTAGTAGCCAACCCTACCGGTGAGGACCCAGAAAACAGCCTGGATATGAAGCCACAGCAGGAAGATGGTAAGTCCAGTGGACAAAGTATAATTCTAAATTCAAACACTTCTTTACGGTTCTCCAGCTCCATAAGATACATGTCTTGAAAGGATTAAATCTGCCACCACTCAAAGGAGGATAACCAGTTAATGAACAGGTCTGAACCTTCAGACTGCCTGGCTACTTCTAACTTTGCAAGGAGCCAAAAATAGCAAGGCCTCGTAACAGAAGGAAAAAAACCTCTAAAAAACTTTAGTTCACTTCCCCCCCCCCTTCAGCTATAAGTCTTGAACTCAAGAACACCAGCAGTTGGGATCATTTTATCCCTATGTGTTTCTTTCTAGTTCAGGAAGAGATGTTCCCTAACACGCAATTCTTTTCTTTAAAGTCACTGTAATTTTCTTGTGGCAAATGAAAGGTTGAAGTGTCACGGAACAGATCAGAAATATTTTGAGAAGACCTTAACAACCACCGAGCACTGAACATGTGCCTATTAGTCTAATGCTCCGCGGTGATATTTCTGAAGGGAGCTCTGAGTAAGGTTCATTCCTTCCCCAGCAAAATTCATCGCCCCATCTCTCTTGTGCTTTAGGATGAAACGCGCCCGGAGAAGCCTTCACCTGATCTGAGAGAGATGCTGTGGTACGGAGCTCTACATTCCCAGGAGGAGAGCAAATCCCAGCCACGGGACAGAAAAATAGGTTTCTCAAGGGGAACGTTAACAATAAAAGCCAGACCAAGCAGCGTCACAGCGGCTGCTGGACCGTCACCCAGCCCCAACCCACCTTCCATGCTGCAGGACGCCAGAAGAACCCCACACATCTTCGAGCACATGAAACCCCTAATTTAGATTACATAATAATGATCAAAATAGTAACTATTTCAGTACTGGAAATTGTTATTTCACCTCTAGACCCCAGAAAGATTAGTCACGATACAAACGGACAGGGAAGTACGCAGAGAAGCAGCAGATGGTTTTGGGGCTGGGAAGGAGCTGAGACATCTCTCCTGTACATCCCCAGCGCTGGCAGCTTCGACGGAGCAGAGTCTGCTCCTCCACTTCCCCACCAAAAGTGATCAGAGATTACAAAAATAAAGGAGAAAAACGGATCCATTAAATACAGTGGACTTCCGAAACCCCAACCCTCCACCGATTCTCATGACAGCACTGTTACCACTCCACCACCCAGGGCAGACACAACATTTCTAACTCCTGGTGACTGGCATAAAATAACCCACTATGGGGGATGCTTCCTTTCCTCCCCCTACAGGGAAAAGAGCACCTGCTGAAGCATAGTCCTTCAAGGAATCTCAGCCTTTTGACTACAGAAAAAAACCCACCTTGGGTTATTTCAAACACAGTCAAGTACATTCATTTTCCTCCCAGGCCCAGTTAATTTGACAGGTACAATACAAAACCAAAAATCCTGCAAGGTCTTTACTGAAAAGGTCAGTACGTTACAAAACCAGGCTTTATGGACAGCAAAAAAAAAAATATTCCCTCCATGTACAGAAACTGTATCTTTTCTATAATTTATCAACATGCATTCATCTCTTGTGTTTACAGATGAAGACCAAACTTTTGGGTGCATTAGTTCATTCTGAAAACTGGCTCCTTTCAAAATTTTTCTCCTCCAACTATACATGGTAAATAGTGGGAGGCTTTTCTATACAGAGAAATATTTGGCACTAAAGAAAAACAAAATTGCTCCTACTTGAAGTCTTCTTTCTTGCCAGCCCTAAATAAAATTATTTTGTTTTTCAAGTTGCAAGTCTGGACTCTTTAACTTTCTAAATAAGTAAGCACAGAGTCCTATAGGAAATGTATTAATAGTCAGGAAAAGCAGAGCCAATTCCTTCTAATCCAAGCTTTTCCTACTGTTCAGACTCTTCTTGAAACAACACGTCCCTTCTCCTCCTAAAATATAATTGCATTTCAAACACTTTCTTCATCACAATATCCTCTTTGGCAATGTAGAACAGTTACCATATTCCATAACAACATATATTGAATAAATATTTAAATGATCAGTCCCCCAGATGTAGGTGCAAACTTCCCAGTCACATCTACTAATAACCTCTTTGAAAACCACATTAATGATTTGTGCTTCCTCGCCCCACCCCGTATGTCTGATATTACTCAACAGTCACGTGTCCACGCATTTTCCAGAGTTTGCTATCCAGAATCTTCATCATCCTTCTGGGCTGTTTTCCCCTGTTGTGAAAACCAGACCTCCAACCACCACTAGCTTGGGATGGATTTTAAATAAGAGCTTTTGCACTTGCCCCTGATTTGACAGATGAGACTTGACTGGTCAATTATGTAAGTGCAACGAGCCTATTTTCATACATTTAATAAAAACATTAAAGGTTGGGGGTTCTTCTACATGCCTTATAAAGCCTAGTGGGATACTGCAATTAGGCAAAATTTCAATAGGCTAAAAACCGGTTTTATTTTGGCTTTGGGTTACTTGTTGGTGAGAATAACTCTGAGGGAACTGCAGCCTGTCGTACATTTTACGGTGCACGGTTACACAGAACTTGCTCCAGTCGGTAACGGCTCCGGTGTCTGCAGACCAGTGACGGACAGTGGTGTATAGAGCCCAGGTTCATTCCAAAGGCGCAGTATAGATCTGACAGGCACTGCTATGACAACCACAGAGCAGAACAGCCTACACTTCCCTGCATGCTCCAAAAATAAACATCTCCACGCCACCCCAGCAGCAGTAAGAAGGTACAGGTTTACCAGACGGATCCTTCTTCCTCCTCTTTGCATGATTTTTATTTTTGGTTTTTCCCCACAGCCAATTCATTATGATTCCGGGCAGGGGTTTTCAGGAGGAAACACACCTCCACCCACCTGCAAAGCCAGTGGGGAGCACCGGCTCCCACCCAATTCCCTCTGCAAGGCAAGATGTATTTCCACTGGAAAAACCATACGTAAGCACAAGAAACCTCCCTCTCGCTGAAAAGTGTCTCGTCCCTTTTTCTCCAACTTCAAAAAGCAAAATAACCAGGTATTTTATGTAAATGTGGACATTAGACACACAAAAAATAGAACAGAAAACATCAAATTCATTTTTCATAAGCAGCTCAGCTTCCACCAGAACAGCTGCAGATGAAAGTAGCAGCTACAAATTAATATATCCTAAGGTCTACCAAAGGAACTGATTGTCTCAAATGCCAAAAGTAAGACCAAAGACTAAATTATTTTCATTTACAAAAACACAGAGGAACTGTTTTCATGTTCTCTGTTATCCATTTAAGAGGAACCTAAGTTTAGCTTGTCAGCTTATGACAAAAGTTAAAAACAATCTCTAAAACATTTCTGAGTCATTTCTAAACACTATCTAGAAGGGGAAAATGTAAACAATACAAAATCATGGCTTTTTTTAAAACTACTTTTATAGTTCAAACTCCTCAAGTGCGTTTTCCTGCGGGAGATGCCTGGGGTGCAGACTCTGCCTCTGAAGTTCTCCTCATCCCTGTCCTGGCACACGGGAAAACCTCCTGGCTCCTTCTCACTATTAAATACAGTTACCCAAGGTTGTCACAGAGACCCACAGGACACGGATACCACAGTGGCTGAAGATCAGGCCCAACTGTCATTGCCAAGCATCTGGTGGATTGGTACCAAGCAGAGGCTGTCAACACCCCTGATAAAAACACTTCCTTTTAATCCACCAATATTCTATCTTTACCTCAATAGGAATAACTCCTCCTGAAAATACACACACAGATACACCTTATGGCAGGTGGAACTTAAAGGTGCCCACATATCTTAGAATTATTACCAATTTCCACCACCAATATTTAGAACTACAAGTAGCGTTTTCTTTTAGAGTTGTCTTGGCTCATCCTTATTTTTAGGCACCGCGACCACAAACACATTGAGTAACAACTTGCCAGGAGTTTACCAGCCTGAAAAACTCCTATCAAAAAAATAAAACCCAACAGATGAGAAGCCCCATAAATTTAAACTCAACGTCATCCTAACATGGTCCGACAGGGAGAAATAGCCCTGAGTGAGCAAACCAAAGGATTCTGTGACATCAGTAACAAAGATGGGCTTGGAGCATCTCGCTGATGAGGAAAGGCTGAGAGAGCTGGAACTCTTTAGCCTGGAGAAGAGAAGGCTGAGGCGAGACCTTATGAATGCTTAGAAGTATCTGAAGGGTGGGTTGAAGGAGGACAGAGACAGACTCTTTCCAGTGGTTTCCAGGACGAGGGGCAATGGGCACAAGCTGGAACATGGGAAGTTCCATTGGAATATGAGAAAAAACTTGTTTGGGGTGAGGGTGTCAGAGCCCTGGCAGAGGCTGCCCAGGGAGGGTGTGGAGTCCCCTTCTCTGGAGACCTTCAAGCCCTGCCTGGATGCAGCCCTGAGTGATGTGCTCTGAGCAACCCTGCTTTAGCAGGGGAGTGGGACTGGGTGAGCTCTAGAGGTCCCTCCCAACGCTGACAATTCCCCGATTCCGTGTTTCAAACCCCTGGACCACTATTTAACAAAGTGTTCTGTTAAAACAATAGACTCTGTCTTTAATTAAATTAGAGAAGTCAGTAAACAGAGTATGAAGTGGCACATCTAAGAACAAGAAAGAAACAATTATCTCATTAGGGATGAAGATTTTTGTGTTCGTTTCAGCGCGATGGGTGGTGAGGCAGCGTGACTGTCTGTGTTAGGGACACAAAGGCATGATGAGCCTGGCACAACACAGTGCAGGGATGGGAGAGAGGCAGTACCCTGAAGTGTTGATGCTCTGTACCAAAACCACATGGGGGATGTACACAGCACGAGAGCAGTGTCTGTGGCCACTAATGAGTGTGCATGTATTTCTGCATATAGGAATCCTACTCATAAAGTCAAGACCAACGTAGTAATGAATTTTAACTGAACATGAGGACAGACTGACAGAATTGAGGGGATTCAGTCCAGAGAAGAGAAGGCTCCAGGGAAACCTTCGAGTCCCTTCCAGGCCCTCTAGGGGCACCAGGAAAGCTGGGGAGGGACTCTTGATCAGGGAGGGGAGCAATGGGACAAGGGGGAAGGTTTTTAAATTGAAAGAGCAAAGATTTACATAAGACATTAGGAAGAACTTCTTTGGTGTGAGGGTGGTGAGAGCCTGGCCCAGGTTCCCAAGAGAAGCTGTGGCTGCCCCATCCCTGGAGGGGTTCAAGGCCAGGCTGAAGGTGGCTTTGAGCAACCTGGTCTGGTGGGAGGTGTCCCTGCCCAGGGCAGGGGCTTGGAATTAGATGACCTTTAAGGTCCCTTCCAACCCAAACCGTTCTGTGACTCTTCAAATATTCCCCGTAATACAGTAATACACATGTGTTTTCCCCTTTACCCTCTGCCCCCCCGTATCTACAACTCTGTCTCAGCCAGAATACTTTAATCCACTATTAACTATCATAGAATCACAGAATGTTTGTTTGAATTATCTGGAAGGAAAGCACTGCTGCATGGAGAAGAGCTGCCTGGGCTGCCTCTGCCATGAAGGTGAAGAGATGCCTCTTAAGGGACTCTCCACTGCACACAGAAGGGACTTAGAGGTCTAACTTCCAGCTAGGTTTTTTCCCCCGCTTTGTTGCACACTACCAGATGTATTTCCTGCAGAGAAACCAATGAACTCACAAACATTCTGGATACAGTTAAAAATTTCCTCAATTTAATTTGGCTTTCGGCACAGAAATACTCGATCTGAGGAAAGAAGTCCTTTGCAAGGGTGACACAAAAAGGCAAGTTCCAAGTTATTTTTCCTGAGACGACGTGGTAGCTTTAAAAGACAGAATTTGTTCTTCAATTTTTCCTAGTTTTCCTCAATGAAAGTTCACAGGGGTGAGAATGAATGGACCAGATGGACAAAAAGGTATTTTACAATCCTGCTTTCTGCTTTTGGAAACCGCATTAGCTTCAACTGGAAAACTGAAAAGCACTCAGATCAATTCAGAAGCATTTAGAAATGAGCTGGTGTGATGAAAATGAACTTGTAAATTAGAGATGAACAACCCCCCCTTTAGCACTTCTGCAGATATTCACCAACACCAGAAAGAACGTGAAAACGTCTTGTGGTTTTGACTTTAAATAGTAGTCAAATATTCACTGGGTAGTGAGTGCATTCAGTGAGAATCAAAGATCTTAATGACACATCCCTGCTCCTTCAGGACATAACGTTCAGCGCGGGAAGAAGAAAAGACTAGTTTTAATGCTCAGGAAATCAAAGCCCTGTCTTAACTGCGTCCCTCTGCGTCACACTCCACGTTTCAGAGCGAGGAGCTACCTGGTAAGGCTTTACAGTAAAAACAGTGTGGGGGGAAAGGCTCTTTCTGTACTTTTGTTCTTGTGCTCCTGTGACTGTTATTCCACAGTTTCAAAAAAAAAAAGATAAAGGAGGTCAAATCCCCACCCAAATGATCACTGAGAGGTCAGTTGGTAATATCATGAAGGCCCATCCGCGGGAAGAGTGATCCTGATATCCCTCTCACCGCTGCCGTTTCCAGGGGACTGGTTAACTGGTGTCCAAACACAGACCTTCCCCACCGCACTTCATCCTCTTAAAACATTCCCCAAAGCACAGAGGAGCTCTCCTGTTCCACAGGATGCCAGGGAGCACACGCTGCCAGGGTTTCCCAAGGACCTGCAACACGACTCTAGAGACAGCTGGGAGCTCTTGAACCAAAATCACTTTCCAAATTAAAAATAAAAATAATGAAAAAAAAAGAAACGCAATGGGCTTTATATCTCACTCATCGGTTAATCTCAAAGGGCTCTTCATTTAAAACAGTGAGCACTTCGCAAGCTGCAGCCACACACAAGTGTGTGCCCATAACCTATGGCTTTAGACCACAAGACGGCTGGATCTCCCAACTCATATTTATTAAGAATGGATTTTATTAGACGGTTAAGGAGCCTTCAGAAGCCAAGATTAAAGTTATGGTGCATTTTTATAACAAGAGTAGGAACTGTGGTTCAGGATTTTATATAAGTGAACACTGACAACTTTATAGCCATGGTAGCTACCAGTAAACACAGAAGAGATTTCTCCAGGCAACTAGTAAATATAATGTTTTTTCCTTATACTTTCATCACAGAACACATAAAAGCATTTGACACACTTAATAAATGTCACAGACATAAAATACTGCACAAAGGCATGCTAAATAATGACAATGCTGCCCTTATTGAGCAAAAAGAAGAGGGCATTAGAAACATTTGCAGCCTGTCTCTTCATCACCAGGCTGACGGAACCTGGGTTTAAAATGCCCTTTCAATTCTTTCTTGTTAAATCTACTGAAAATATTCCAGCACATACAACTCTGTCAGCATAGGAGAATCACTAGTTTTTCAGGTCATATGCAAAACTTATTAATTATCCCCAAAGGAAAACAGCTAATTATTATATGTACAGATCCCTACTGCATCTGCAGTTTGTTCCAAAATTTTGGTTCTCGGAATGATGCCACCCTTTAATTTGTGTTAGACTCCAAGAGCCCCCAAATAGGCCACTAAACCACTGCCCTGCAATCTCCGAAGCCAATTTTTAATAGTTATTTGCATCAGAGAAAGGAAAAAAAAAAACCAACCCAAAACCAAACCCACCCCAGCCTTGCTGCCGCTTTGTGTTTTACTGTTTCCAAGCAACACTTGTTTCAGATGGAACATGAAATATCCATCTCAGAGAGCTCCGGCCCTTTTCCCTCTGTACTTACTTATTCTGCATCATGTTCATTATAACCCAGTCGAAGGGATAGACGTTCTTCCCAATGAGATTCTTGAACATGATGAACGTTTCCATCAGAAAATCCTAAAAGGAGAGAAAATATTTGGAGAAGACAGCTCTTCTAGATCAAAAAAAAAGTGTCAGTTATTAATGACTAGATTCAAAACATGTCCTACCGTTCCACTCCATAAAAAAAAGCCATTATTCATAGACAACATGTAGAAATTCGACTACGGCGTATTTGTAACTGATGTACATAAATCCTGCAATAATTCCATTTAAACTTTTCAGCAATGACAACAATAATAATCCTACATCGTAAACAACCCATGGTATTGCTCAGGAACAAGCCCTGCGAGTTATCCAAAGGCAGCTTCTGCTAAAAAGCCAGTCATTTATTTTCTAAAGCACAGACAAAGTCTCCCGGTCCCTTCTCGTGCAGCGTGTAGTGCAGCATACGCACCTGTATGTTGGAAAGTTGTTAGGAGCGCATTGATAAAAACTAAGATATTAATTTTAATCTTAAGGAATGGATTAAAAATGCTCCCCAGTGTCAGCTGAGGAGTTTTCCCCTCCCCTTGTGAATAACCTTCCTGGAATTTTCTCTTCATGTATTTATTAAAAATATAGGTTGAAGTTCCAAAGCGGGTTGAGGGGAGCGTGGTGGGGCACATCACCCCGACCTGGGGCAGGCGACAGCTCTGGTTTGGCCATCCTGGAACAAGGAGAGACTCTGCCCAAAGGGAGCAGCAGTAATTGCTTCTGCCAGCAAAAACCTCACCCAGAACAAAGATAATTTAGTAGCATAAACCAATTTATTTCTACACAGATTTCAACAAACACCTCTCTGGAAGAGAAACCTCGTGTACTTAATGTAAATCACCTTCTACAATTTGGGAATCTGTAATTGCTATCTAACAATTTGAGTCATAGCAAAAGTTCAGAGAAAGATAAAGGGGGGAAAAAGAACTTAATGCAAAAAGTCCTTGATCTGCTTCATGCAGAGATAAAAATGAACTTTTATTCCAAGGTTAAAGTATTTTTTCTTCTGCCACCGCTTCTCAGTAATGGTATTTATCTCATCTATCTTTAAAATGTCAAATGCCTACAAAAGAAAAAAAACCCAAAATGTTAGATTCACTGGACTTTTAACTAAAGTTGGTTTTTACGTAACCTTTTCAGTGAGAAACAAATATGAAGTTCCTGCTCTCCCAAATATTCCTCCCTGTCTGAGAGCCAGCCTCTTCCTTGCATTTTATCTTTTGCCTCATTGTTCTGTTGTTTTTCCTGCCTCAGAAATTCACAGTCGGTGGGACACAGGGAGTTCCAGAGATCCCAAGGACACAACAGTGAGATCAAGAGACAGTGGGAATTTCCAGCCTACTCAGCACGGCACCAGGGATGCTTCGGGACGCTCTGCATCCCAGCTCCCGGTACCCAAGGTGACACCCAGGCCAAAGAGGGCCAACAGAGCATCAAGCAGCCTCAAAAGACATATTTGAAACAAACAAACAAACAAATTTATAATACTAGTAAAAATAACTCCTCTGTTATTTTACCAAAATCATGCCCAACAACACAATATCAGTAGAGACGTTTTGAAACAAACAGGATTGAGATAAAATCTGGAACGGCTCATGGTTAATGAGATGTTACTGTAGTGTAAGGCAAAATTCACTCCAGACACACGCTGCACCAGCTCAGGAAAATAGGTCTTCAAGAGATCAAACTGCATACTTCACTGCTCGTTTTTCACAGATTTTGGTGAGAGACTTATATAATTTCTAATCACCACGGTGTGTCTTTTCTACCCAAGCATTGCATGGGACATCATTTCTCCATGTGGTTTTTTTTTTTTACAGGCATTGGGGGATTTTCTTACCGATGCTGCTTCTCAGCTCAATAATGGAAATGCTGGTGGAAGTGGCACCATGGGGAGGGTCATCACCCATCCAAGAGGGCAGATCTGACCTCACTGGGCTTTTTCCCCCAGCTTAGAATACAGATGTATACTTTCCTGATTTCTTCTAGCAAACTCCACCTTGCACTTCATTTCAGCGGCTGAGCCCCGGTGCGCTTTGCTGATCGAGCTGCACGTGACAGGAGATGAGTTTTCACATACTTTGTTGATGACTCACGTTCGTTACCGGCCCTGGAGGTTGTGCCACATCTGATTTGCCCTACTTCACTGATTCAGCTCTGTGTTTCAATCCACTGATACTTACATTTTAATGCTCTCACTTTCACACGGGTACCTTAACTAATGCTCTGTAACAACTAATCCAATTATTGATCAAATAAAAAGCTTCTGACGCTTACCTGCATTTTATGTATTTTTAATATTGCTCTCTTCTCCATTTTATCATTCTTATAGAGAAGCAAATCATTTACGGTTGGGCTCGATCATCTTAAAGGTCTTTTCCAACCTAACTGATTCTATGACTCTACACAAATTAACCTTGTGTTGCGAGCAAACCCCAGCTCTCTTTGGGGAGGGGGGGAGCGGAGGGGAAGCTGAAGGTTCACGCTGTGCTGCTGCAGAGCCTGCTTATTTCCAGCACACCTAGAAGCGGAAAAACTGTTCTGAACATTAAAAAAAAAAGATAAAAAACCTGTACTAAAGGAGCAGGGGCTACTTCTGATCTGTCTCCAACTACAAATACAAATCCTGTTTTATATCCCAAGGAAGCAAAGTTCACAATAGATGAGACCCCTTCACAATTCCCATCCGATTACAGAAAGCAAACAGAGCATGCTCAGCCCTGGGACTGGGCGGACGGTGATGAAGGAGGCTTAGACAATTCCACCTGTGGGGTCCCACTGCCACGGGGCATCCCCCCGACTCACATCACATCCCACAAACAAGAGTCTTCTCCAGCCATACAATCTCCGACTGGCCAAAGCTTGTCAGGGAAGGATCCACAGCATTCACCAACCCACACCCCCACATGAAACCCTGAGGTCTGGACGTGCGAAATCTTAAGGGGGAGATGAAAATGGAGGTGCAGAAAATTGTAATCTAAAAAACCCTACGGAGCTTCTTGTCTTTCTCCATACTCCACTGACTCCAGGACTTTGTCTTGAAGGGCTTTAGGGAGGAACACTGAGACACTCCACATGGCAGGGCATTAGTAGATATTCTTTTGTTAACCATGTGTCTCAACTGAATATCGATTTTACTAAGCAAAAAGGGAAGGGAGATCAGTTGGTCACAGAACTAACCTCACTGTTCTGGGATGGTTATTTCATCTCAGGATGACAGTTGGCCTGAAAGTAAGAAATTCCTCTTTGAACAGAAATACCTTAATGAACACAAACAGTATGTTCTGCAGAGAGACAGGATGGTTTTACAGCATTCCAACCCATATTTTCTAATATTTTTGAGGCCAAATAAGATCATTATAATAATTTCAAACTGACATCTCTGTGACACAGACCATAAAGTTTTCTCCAGCAGTTCCAGCACTGGGCTTATGACTTCTGGTTGAGGAAGAACACACGCTAAAAGAAGATTTAAGGGTCTCCAATGGTTTAGAAGCAACCACAGCTTCACTTTTTTCACTCATTTTTTCTTGTTTTGTTCTTTTTTTTCTTTCTTCCCAAGAAAAACCTATTCATTTCTCTTTGAATAAATCTAGTTTCAGTTCTAAATCATGTCTTCTTTATGCCTCTGTGATTAAACCAAAAACCCTGTAAAAGGAAATGGAGGTATCATCTCCCTATGCAGGGAAATCAGGTTTGAGCAGAAAGCCAAAGAGCATTGGGTCAAAAAATTGTCAGACTAAAAAGAAATTGAAAAAAAATCATGAAAAGTTAAATGAAGAAGGGGGGAAAGGTTATTTTTTTTTCCCACCCAACCCCTACAGTAGCAAGGACTATACGCATCCAGTACAGGTCAGCAGCATCCCACCACTGAAGACTGAACCAAGTTAACACTTGAAGAGAGGACAAAGTTGAACCTTGGCAATGGTCAAGGAGGCAACGCTCCTGGGAGAGCTTTATGGGCATCAGTTCGGATGGTGAAACATGAAATACTGGATGAGGGTGCCAAATTAATAATGAAAGCTCAACTCTGAAGAAACACTTAGGAGACAGTAACTTCTCGCTCTGGTTCTCTCCTAAAGGTCACACAAGCTTTACTCTTAAACAGACAAACTGAAGTGTTTCCTCATTCTTTCGTCCTAAATGATGACTTACCAGTTTTATTTACATTAAAAAAAAAAAAAATTAGTTTACTCACTGTAGTTTCTTTTTCTCAGAGGATCAACATTAGTCTGCCATTGTACCTCCACACATCACACCTTCATTTACATCAGTTTAAGGCAGCATTTTCTCCCATTAACATAATAGCCATTAAACGTTTTACCAGCTTACTGTGCACTTTAGAACACTATCATTTAATCAACAGCAATACTAAAACATCTAAAAGGTATATTTTAATTAAAGATATAAGAAGCTTTACAGCAACTGACCAAGCTTGGATTCACATGTATCTGCTAAAATAAATGACAGTCAAGTGGCGTAGCAGTGGAAAACAAGCAGTCAAATAGTGCATGTGATGGAAAAGCTGATTTTAACAGCAGAGAACAAGTTCAGCCACGCACAACCCAAGAACCGGCAGAAAGGGACAAATTTACAGACAGTCAAGAGAGCAGAAAGAAGTGATTCTTCATGAATCCCAGTGCACCGCGTGCACATAAATCAAACTCTTAAAACAAGCAATTATAAACAGACCACTTGCCAAATTCCAAATACTTAATTACTTCGTTTTCGCCAAGAAAGATCTGACCTACAGAACCACCTTTCAGACAATTTACACCAAACAAGTCAGACTTTAAAATAAACACGTTTATTGCCATCAGAAAAATCAGAGATTTCCAATCCACTATTTCTATTCTCCCTCTGCATTTTTTCATTACATTTTAAGAGCAAACTGCTTTTATGTTTTTCCATGTAAAACCCTACAATCAGTTTGCCATTTCCAGGGCCAAATGGTTTGAACTAAGCTTTGAAGTACAGAAATATTTGGCTGGATTAACCTTAGCACTCAGGTCTTTTCTGTGTGCTAAAACCATTATTTTCACTCCACCAGATGCATTTCACTTGGGAATGTTTCGTTATTAGTGAAAAACCAAATGACCATCCATGGAAGTGCTTGGAGAACCCAAAGCAGACTTACTGGAAGTAGCTCTTTCAAAATAGCAATGCCCTTCTGTAGCTCTGTGAGGTTGGATTTTGCCTTCACTTTCCTGAAGCTTTGGTATTTTAGAAATGCCAGATCAGGTACAAACTGAGCAACCAGGACACACCTTCTGTGAAAACTGGCCCAGGGCAATGAACTCAGACCTTGCAGAACTGGCCCAGGTTGCCCAGAGAAGCTGGGGCTGCCCCATCCCTGCAGGGGTTCAAGGCCAGGTTGGATGGAGCTTGGAGCAATCTGGTCTGGTGGGAGGTGCCCCTGCCCAGGGCAGAGGGGCTGGAATTAGATGACCTCTAAGGTCCCTTCCAACCCAAATCATTCTGATTCTATAATATAAGCAGAAGTAAGAACAGGAATTAAGACATAAAGGAAAAGTGAAAGGACCAACCACAAAGAAATTATACAAGGAAAAGATGTTGCCTTCTGTTATGCTGGGTTTGGAAGGAAGAAGGGAACCAAACAAAGACAACCTTGATGATTAAAACTGAGGTGAAAACTGCCGAAAGGGGGTAAGGTGATATTGCTGAGCGGGCGTCACGTCACCCACTAGTTGATGGAGCTCAGCCAGCAGGTTTGGTCCCTACTTTGCAGCAGGCACTGCCCATATGGCAAGGACAGTTTCAGGTCATTAGAGAGTTCGCTCCTCAGCTATAAACTCTCTTCTATTATGCTCTAATTAAGTTGTGTTGTTGGCTTAGTTAGGATACCGAACGACTCTGAGGAGACAAATTTCAATTATTATTGCTTCTCTAACAACTAAGGCCATCTTTAAGGTTAAAATGTTTTGTATAAAATGTAAAGTGAAGGGATCTGTAAGTAAAAGCTATTTAAACAAATTAAATCGGGACATCTGGAAGATTTAATGCTGAAATTTTCTTCCCTCAAGAAAGCTTCTTTTTTTTCCTCCCTCTTTCCTTAAACAAAACAGACTTTTAGTAATGGCTCAGCACCACTATTTCCTAATGCTCTCTTTTAATTGCCTTAAACCCACTGTCTCAATGCTTGTTTTTTTAAAATATCAACAGCTCCAGAGAGGAGATGAATTCCTGTGTGTGGCAGAAAGGTTCATTTTGTCCTTTACAAAGTCAGAAAATGGGTAAGTCATAGCGCTTTAATAATTAGTTTCATAGTAAATCTTTAACTGCTTTATTAATTGGTTTTGTATTGAAACTGTAACATCAAACACACTGTTTTTCATTTCACAAGGGTATTTAACAAACAGGAACAGGAAAAAAACAAGCAGAAGCTAAACTGTGTCATGGACAGATAAAACATGATAAACTTACCACAACATCTGACCTCATCTTTCCAAAAGTCTTGATTAAATGAGCGTAGTGATAGTCCTCCATTTGCCTTAAAATGGCAGTCATGCATGCAACAAAACTCCCCTAGCAAAAACAAAAGAAAAACCAAATCAGTTATTTAAAAATAGGGCAAAATAAACTCGTTGTGATATCGCTAGAGAGCACCACATAATGCAGCGGATAAAAATCCATAATTTAAATCCATTCACATGCAAAATTCTGTCAAGAAAACAGAAGACATCTTGAAAAGTTTCTATTTCCAATTTCATGGCTTTCTCACCATCTTCACTGAAGGTTCTGCAACATATTCATATATAAATTGCTCAGGCATTAAAGGCTTTGGAATGTAATAAACACTACTGCTAAAAATATCACACAACGGCAGGATTTGCATTTGGGAAGTCGATGCTCTGCTGAAGGAAGAAATCCCCTGGAAACCACTGCTCTGAGCACCGCAGTTAAACCCCAAGTTTTCATTTCACTGAGTGGTATTTTCAGATATTGTGGTGCTTAAAAAAAATAAAGGAAAAAAAAAAGCCAATAACGTCCACAAACCAGAACAGCAGCACCAAACATATCTCTTATGAACCATGGAGAAAGTAAGAAGGGACTAAAAAAAGTTTAATCTTTTCTCCTGGCACACGGTGGTATTGGCACACAACTCAAACCCACTTCTATTACTATGAGAGGTTCCCAGCCCATAAATCACTTTTCTGCTTGTCCATCCTCCTCCTCTGACGATCTGCTAAAACCTGTTGCCTGATGATAGTAATAGTGTCCACACCTTTTCTGATCTTTAATGAAGAATAAACTGTTGAGAAAAAATCAGCTCTGAAAATAAATGATTCTTTATATACTGTGATAAAATGGTAAATTCCCCTTTCTGTGCCATTTTCAAGGTTATTCTATGCCTGACAGAGCACTTGGGAATTTTCTATTCTTATTGGCTTAGCCCAGAGTCTTTATCGTTACCTTGAAGATCTTCATTACTTTCCATTTAAAATATTTATTTCTACATCAGTTAACGTAATTAAGATGAAACACAAAATGACATGAGGTTATCTGTGTGTGTTATGAGCCCTTTTATTTCCAGCCTAATCCCCCAACCTCCACCAGAGAAGAGCTCCTTGAATTTGCTTTTCTCCTACGTAATGGAGTTCAGCTCCAAACTCCTACACAGATGATTCTGTCCAGGCGAGAGCATTATTTTCTTAACAGGACACAAAGGTACCCAATGGGAGCTCTCAGGCAGATGCAAACAGCATGAATATAAAAGGGAAAGGCCGCCCAAGCTGCTGTGCCGTGACTTCAAAAGAACTTTCCAACAGATTTCTAACTTTCAACAATGACAAGGATAGAAGCCGGGGCCGTACAAAGATAACAGTTCCTACTATGAAACGTAAATAAGATGGGATCATCTCAAAAATCTCAAAATGTTAATTGTCCAAACCCCGTATTACAAGCTCTCTACTGAGCAGACACTGGAAAAGGGCTTGTGCCTGCAAGAAAATATTCAATAGCCCATATTCAGTCCGTTTCTCCCCTACTGATTGCCACGGAGACCAGCTTC